>CM028929.1:16681457-17156156 GCA_016801845.1 Polydactylus sextarius
AACAATGTGGAGATAAAACTAGAAACTAGACAGTCCACTGTCACAGTCTGATGAGTCTTCTTGATGGGCAAAATGAGAAACTAGCTAGTAGCATGTGGCAGCTAAAGACCCAAATATTATTCAATGAATAAGTGACAAGTTCAGTCATGTCAATGTTGGCGTCACAGCTGGTTTCCACTGACTCCAGGTGGCAACAGAATAAAATAAACTGTGTTTCCAAGTGATGTTCTTGCTTGTTCTCAGTGCTGTCAGTCTTCTGTTGTTCATCTGAAACAGCAGTAATTGCACTGCAACTTAATGATGTCTTCCATTGTTCATGTATTTGTCCTGTACCCTGACGACTGTATGAAGACATGATGAGTAAATAAAACCATCTCTTCTTTCAGTTCACAGACAAGTTCAGATGGAGCCGTGGGTCCTAGTGGAGTCTCCATAAAGAGTGATAGATCCATATTCATTCCACCAGAATTCAGTGGTGAGAAACCTGACAGGTAATTACACATTTTGCCTTCTGTTATTTTTAGATTCTCTCAACTTATTGTTTTGATTCCAGGACTAGAAAGTTTAGAGTTTTGCTTCATGGCTGAAGCTCTCCTCAGTGTTAGTACAATCGGTAGAAGGAAGCTGTTTTCATGAAACTAGTTGGCAGACAAGGAGACTCCAAACACTGTGACAACCATAAAGGAAAAGTAAAACGTGGCAGAGGCTAGTTTTTGGTACCCTGATAAATTTGTCCTCTGTAGAAGAAGATGATGAGTAAATAAAACCATCTCTCCTTTCAGTTCACAGATGAGAACAGATGGAGCCGTGGGTCCTAGTGGAGTCTCCATAAAGAGTAATAGATCCTTATTCATTCCACCAGAATTCAGTGGTGAGAAACCTGAGAGGTAATTACACATTTTATGTTCTGTTATGAAATTATCTTTGAATGGACTTGACAGAGCTGGATACAGGTTGTCCTCATCAGTTATGCAAAAGTCCAAACCCTAAAAACCCAAATTATCTTTCCTGTCTTTCTGAAACTTCCTTCTTTTCTCACTTAAAACATGAACAAACTCGGCCCACACTGTCTAGCATGCAAAGTTGATTACACAATCACACAGAAGATCACAAATAATCTACTGGTTAGCATGCTAACTGCAAAACATCTGGTCTTTTCAGCTAGCATGGATATTATTTTGAATGTGCTATAAACTTAAAACAGTGTCCTGACATTCTTGTTGCTGTCAGCTATCTAAACAAGTCTGTGACCATCCCTTTTGGCTAAAGTTGCATTTACCCTCATATCAAGAGAAACTGAAGTCTGTGAAATCTGAATAAGTGGTTTCAGAACCAACAGTTGTAGCTGGAGGCTACGTTTGATATGTTTCTTTGTTACACTGTTTACAGTCCTACAACTAGGGAGCCGTCCAGCTGTTCAGTTTGCCAGAAGGATTTGAAGGATCCAGTCAAATTCATCTGTGGACACTGGTCATGCAGACAGTGCATCAGCTCAGACTGGGACCAGTCTGATTCACCAGCAGACCACCCCTGCCCAGAGTGTACAAAGACCCTCAGAGATGACACTGGTAAGTTTAAATACTCACATCATATGTGTACTACCACTGTTATCAGAACCAACACTAATGCATAAAGCATTGACTGAATCAGTCTGAGGCATCACATACTAGTCTGTTATGTAGGTGTAAAGGGATTAATGTACATTTTATGTAGTTTGGAAGTTGTAATCACATGTTTTCTTGTCACAGGGGAAGATCATCTTTTGAACGCCAAGAAACAACTCAAAGAAGCAATGAGGAACAAGTTTGCTTCTACATCAGAGGGTAATGGTGACGAACAGAGTTCCCTGAAAAGCATCTACACAGATCTCTACATCACCACTGGGGAGAGCAGAGGACCAACCACAGAACATGACTTAAGAAACATCGAAAGTTACATAAAAATGCATAAATCTATTGACCAAACAGTCAAGCTCAGTAACATCTTCAAATCTTTGACTGACCAAGATAAACACCACAGAACAGTGGTGACGAAGGGCGTTGCAGGCATTGGAAAATCATTTGCTGTGCAGAAAGTCATTCTTGACTGGGCCGAGGAGAAAGAAAACAAGGATATTGATTTTGTTTTCTGTCTGGCTTTCCGAGAGTTGAATTTGAGTTCAGAAGTTAAAAGCTTGAACAAGCTCCTGACTGAATTCCACCCTGCGCTCCACAGTTTGAAAGTTTCAGATGATTACGTCAAAACCAAGGTCATCATGGTCCTGGATGGTCTGGATGAAAGCAGATTTGGACTGGACTTTCAGAACATTGAGAAGGTAACATCTGTCCATGAAGAAACATCTCTGGGTAATCTCCTAGTAAACCTTATCCAGGGTAACCTTCTTCCTGATGCAAAACTCTGGATAACTTCCCGTCCAGCAGCAGCCAATCAGATCCCTGCCAAGTATGTGGACATGGTGACAGAGATCAGAGGGTTTAGTGATCCTCAAAAAGAGGAATACTTCAGGAAGAGATTCAGTCATGACTCAAGTCTTGCTGACATGATCATTAAACACATCAAGTCTTCACAGAGTCTTTACATCATGTGCAAGATCCCGATCTTCTGCTGGATTTCTGCTGTGTTATTCCAGGAAGTCTTTGGTGGGAAAGAGAAAGTTGAAATTCCTCAAACTCTGACAGAGATGATGGCACATTTCGTCTTCTGTCAGACAAAACGCAGAAGCAAAAAATATGGAAAGACTAAGAAAAATGAAGATGAACTGAAAACACAAAGAGAATTTGTTTTAAAACTTGGCAAGCTTGCCTTTGATCATCTGCAGAACAACAACCTCATCTTCTATGAGCAGGACCTGGAAGACTATGGCATTGACATAAAAGAAGCATCTATCTACTCTGGATTCTGCACCACAGTTTTTAGGGAGGAAGAAATCTTTTCCCAGAGGAAAGTTTTCTTCTTCGTGCATTTGACTGTGCAGGAGTTCTTTGCAGCTCTCTACATCTACGACTGCTTCACAAACAAGAATATGACAGGGTTCAGCAACTTCCTCAGTGTGAAGGACAATGAACACACGTTACTTGATCTTGTAAAGATGACAGTTGACAAAGTGCTGGAGAAGGACAGCGGTCATCTGACCTACTTCTTACGATTACTTCTTGGCCTCTTGGTTGAAACCAACCGGAAAGTCCTTCATGATTTGCTGACGTCACCAGCTCCAAGTGAAGACACCAACAAGAAAATCTTGACTTTCCTCAAATCCATCAGAAGGAAGGATCTTTCTCCAGACAACTGCATTGTCCTGTTCCAGAACATGATTGAGATGAGAGATCAGAAGGTCAAAGATTACATTCAAGAATATCTGATGTCAACAGAACGTCAGAAAGCAGATCTTACTCCCCTGCACTGCTCTACACTGGCCTACATGCTGCAGGTATCAAAGGATGAACTGGACATTCTGGACTTGAAGAGTTACAACACATCAGAGGAGGGAAGAAGGAGGCTGATACCAGCAGTGAAGAGCAGCAGAAAGGCAGTGTAAGTCTGTAAAATCATTTAGTTTCACTGTTACTTTGATTTCAGTACAATATGTTGTTGCTCTGCTCAGGCTGAAAACAATCCCATTAAGTTCTACCAATGAGCCTGTCTTTGAATAAAATATAATCCTACTATCTACCCCTAGACTTGCAGACTGCAAAGTGACCGCAGAGTGGATTGAACACCTGGTTGTTTGTCTCAAGTTCCCGTACTCATCTCTAAGAGATCTGGACCTGAGCAACAATGACCTGGAAGATTCAGGAGTGGAGCTGCTCAGTGATGGACTGAAGAGTCAGTGCTGCAGACTGGAGATACTGAGGTAGTCATTCATAGAAAAATGAACGTACCGCTTTTAGTTTAAGACTACTGTCTTAACGGTAAACGGTGCATCTTCTACCTGAAAACTGGTCAAGAAAAACTGTTTTTTCTCAGTTTGTCAGGTTGTATGGTCACAGAAAAAGGCAGCAAGTTCCTCATCTCAGCCCTCAAGTCCAACCCCTCCCACCTGACAGAGCTGGACCTCAGCTACAACCATCTGGGAGACTCCGTTGTGAAGCGTCTCAATGAGATGAAGAACGACACAAAATACAAGCTCAACAAACTCAAGTAATTAAATGTCGCTGCATTAGAGCAGAAAGTTTCATGGTAAATCTGTGTTTTTTATCAGAGGTAGGACAGTTAACAGGCACATTGTTGTCATGCAAAGTTGTCAAACCAACCAGTTAGTATGTTATATGTCTCAATACCTTTTCAAAACACATCTGATACAGTATTAGACACTTTACTGTTGGACTTTACTCTATAGTTATATTCACTATAAGGTGAGTAGCACTAGTTACTGACATCTACATGGACTTGGTTCTACATCAACACATCTGTACCACAGATAATCAAATAGCAAACAATATAAAATATCCATTTAACAGTTGTTCTCTGTCTGAAGATTATAACGTTAATTTTTCTCCACAGTGTTGAACATGGTGGACGTCACCGAATGATCCCATGGCTCAAGAAATGTAAGTTCCTCTGGAAATTCATAATCTAAAATAAAGGAACTGAAACTCAACAACTCTGATCTTTCTCTGATGTACGTTTTAGTCACTTACTGACTGGTTTGCTGTCAGTAGTGGGTATATGCTACACTATTAAAGTCTCTGCTCTTGAATTGATGTGTTTTCTTACCCTCAGATGCCTGTGAGCTCACCCTGGACCCAGACACAGCCCACAAGAACCTCCTTCTCTCTGACGAGAACAGAAAGGTGACCTGGGTGGAAGAGGAGCAGTCGTACCCAGATAACCCAGAGAGGTTTGGTAGTTGTCCGCAGGTGATGTGTAAACAGGGTATAGATGGGCGCTGCTACTTGGAGGTTGATGTGTCGGAGCCTTTCAACATTGGGGTAGCCTACAAAAGCATTAGCAGGCAAGGGGAAGCGCACCTTTGCAAACTGGGATGGAACGACAAGTCTTGGAGCCTGGTTTGCTCTAATGATGGTTGTTTTGTTGCTCGTCGAAACCAGAGAATCAATGTATCTTCCCTCTGCTCTCGCTCCAAACGAGTGGGAATCTATGTGGATCAGCCGGCCGGCATCGTGTCCTTCTACAGAGTTTTCTCTGATAGTCGGATTCGCCTCTATACCTTAAAAGAAACGTTCACTGAGCCACTCTATCCTGCTGTTGAATTTCGCGATCACTCCTCTGCATCATTTCGTTAGATAAAGTAACTAAACACAAGCAAACTGAGGGTGTCGACTTTCACATAGATGGTCAGGACGTGTCCTAAACAATTAAGTGGACGACTGAAATGTTCTCACCAACAATCTGGACTTTAGACCCGATGTAGTTGAACCTGAACCAGTTACCAGGTTTGTAGAAGAAGAAAGTGAGAGAGAAAAAAGAAATGAGGTGTTGAGAGCAAACACACAGGACTGTAAGAATAGGGGAGTCTATAGTGGATCGTTGTACACGTTGAATTGATGGTAAAGTCGGTAGGGATGTAAATCACAAGTTTCATCGTGATATGATATTATAACAGTTCTTTGGATGATTCGATATTTGCCGATATTAGAAAGTCCATGATATGATTTGGATTTAAATTGGTTCAGGAGCTTGAGATCAATATGAGAAGATCTTTATGTATTTAACACAGTCACTTCATATCAACTCACAATCAATAATACCTGAAATATGATTTGAATATTTTATTTCTGAGTTCTTTCAGATATCTAAAGGAAATCCAATCTATAGTTTTTAATAAAAAAGAATCAAACTACACATCGTGTTGTTGATCAGCTGTGATACTCAGAGTCTTTTAGAGTTGTAGCTCAGTTCAATCAGGAGAGACTAACGAGAGAGTGCACAGTTATGAAATGAAATTTATTGACAACACAAGAAGAATCTTTGATGCTTAGACCTGGGTACAATGTGGGAACTGGAGGCGAACAGAAGATCTTAATGAGATGATCTGAATCATATGATATAAATGTTTTACATTCCAGTTTTAATGGTCTTATCACTGACTGTTGAAGTGTTTGATGTGATGTTTTTTCTGAAAGATGCTCTGAGCGGTTTCACGTTCGTCACTTTATTATCGTCTTTAACATCACGACTGCATTTTAACCAACGTCAACAAATGTTGGTTAAAACTTTGTGTCAGTGACGATCTGTTCTCTAACCAATCAGGAAACAGCAAAAAATATATAAAACTAACATTTTCCTCAGCAGTCGACCTGATGTAATTGTTGCATTTCTTGTTGTTTATTGGAGAGAATCAACAATGTTAATTCTGCGTTTACTCATAAATTTGATCTTGATCAAGTTAATTCCACAAATTATACTTTTATACAAACGTGATTCTTTTATTTTCCTCAGATTTTATTCTGACAAATAATCTGTGAGCCTCATTTTTACTAAATGAAGAGAAAGATGTTTGTTTTTTCACATCATGACTTTATATTCTTTCTTTCATTGTTCGTCACATTATGTAGAATAAACAGATAAAACGCATGTTAACGGTGTGTTTTTATTGTGTTTGCAACTGTTGAAGAACTAAACAAAAACTGAATAATAATAATAATAATGAACATGAGAAGAAAACATTGATTCAACAACAATGTTGCATTTAAATTACAGCCAATCACAACGAGCAGTAACATCATTTAACCAAGTGTCGTCTCACACATTCACATGATGATTTATACAGAATCTCAACTTCTGACACATTTGATACAAAACAACAAATATTTCAACCTCAGTTGTGACACTGGACTTCTCAGTTTCTAAGAAGCTCAGTTTTATCCACAAATGTCATGAATCATTGTTCAAATTCATTAAGTTCACCACTAGAGGGAGGCAGAGACTTTTATACTACAACACCAGATCACAGCAGGACTCAAACATTCAACATATTCAGCTTCTTTGGACTTGAGCATTTAAATAGTAGAAGTTTCTGTATAAAACACATTGATCATATGACTTTTATTTATGATCAAGGAAAGAAATAAAACAGAAAACTGATGAATGTGATAAAAACCAAACCAGTCTCTGTCCCATAAGAAAACAGAACTGGGTTTTAATGGAAAATGCAACATGACAAAGAAACATTCAAACAATCAAATACAAATAAAATGATAAATAAATCAGTTCAATTAAGTTTTATTTATATAGCACCAGGTCATAAAAACATTTATCTCAAGTCTCTTTACATAGAGAAACCCAACATTTCCACAATGAGTAAGCACTTGGTGACAACGGAGGAAAAATTCCATTTTAACAGGAAGAAACCTCCATCAGAACCAGACTCAGAGTGGACGGTCTGATCTGCCTCGACAGGCTGGGGTGAAATGAAAACAGAGAAAAGAGAAAGAGAAGAGACAGAGGAAAGGGAGGGAGGAGGACGGGGGAGAAAGATGAGGGAGACCAGGAAGAGACAATAGAGACTAAATGTTTACAAGTAGTTGTTAAAGCAAAATTGTCATTACAACTAATATATTAACAACAACAATAATAATAATGATGATGATGATGTTGTCGAAGAATTTGAATCCAGCTGCTCTGGAGTCAAAACTACCTGTAAAAGAGAAAGGTGGTTGGGGGGAGACACAACTGCGAGAGAGAACAGATGATGTTAATAATATGTAATATATTGATATAAAGACATGAAGTGTGAGGAAGAGACAGACTCTACAAAGTCATATCAGTGCTTGAAGACAGTAACAGGTGAAAAGGTCAGAGATCCTGCAGTGACACTTTGTGGTCAAAACATAAACTGTGTCAATGTAAAAATGATCAGTTGAATTTTCCCACTGGAAACTAAACCTGGACTTTTACACTGGTGACAAGTTTGATGTTTCATCAACAGATTTAGTGAAACAGAGTTTGATCAGTAGAACTGATGATGCTGCTGCTGCTGCCGTTAGTCCCAGTCCAACGTAGAGACCCATCCTTCCCCGACTCTCTGGTTCTGGTTCTGGTTCTGGTTCTGGTCTCACTAGAGGTCTCACAGTTTGTGTCTGAGGTCGATCAACAGCAGCTGTAAAGAACTTAAAGATACAGGACTGAGTTTATTCTGAAATGATTAGAAATTTGTTAAAAGTTTGACAGTTTTTGAACATTGATGAGCAGATTAACTGAGTTCTACTGAGTCAACTTACCAGAGACGTGAAGTCGACATTCATCAGAACTGACTCCACCATCATTGACAATAACTCTACACATGTACAGTCCTGAGTCCTCAGTCCTGAGTCTGGACACATGGAGTCTGAGTCGTCCTTCTCTGAGGACGACTTTGTTAAACTGTACTCGTCCTGAAAACTGTTTACTCTGAGACTCTGGGATCTCAACACCTTCATGTTGATGATACAGGACTGGCAGGTCATGATCAGCTAATAATCCACAGTAGATGCTGATGCTGGAGTTGTTGTCAGTTGTAGGTGTGAATGTCCATTCCAGTGTGATGTTGTGGTTCTCCTCGGCCTGATAGGAGCTCTGTGTCACTGTCACTACAAATGTTCCTGTTGAGGAGACAGAGAGGGAAAGTGAGGAGCAGACAAACTGAGGACTTGTATTATTGATGTGTTTTTAGTTTGTGGATAATAAAGTGAAGGAGTAAACTAACCAGAGACACAGGAGGTGAGGATGAGGAGCAGCAGGATCCAGCAGATCATCTTCTCCCTGTGAGAGGAGACAGAGGTGAAGAGTCACAAACACATCACATCAAAGTTACAGCTACAAGAAGGAAAATCTACACATGATAAAATGACATTTCTCAACATTAATGAACATTGTTGTAACATTTAAAGAATCATCTGGTTGTAAAATGTTGTATTGACAGTTGTGATTAAGTTCAAACAACTACCTTATTGATCTGAATGTAAGATGACCAATTCAAGACCCATTTTTGGGAAAAATTAGTGAGCTAGCATATGACCTGTCAAGCATGCATTATCTAGGAGTGATTTTAATCATTTTAATCATTTTTGTTGGGAACTTTTCCCACTCGCAACCACTACTAAGTTCCAAAAACCATCTCCCAAAGCACTCCCCCTCTATAGTCTACACTGGAGCGCATGGACCCAAGCTAGAGATCAGAGACCCTCGGGTCTCTCGACCCTGAATATAAGGCGACCTGACTTTTTCAGACTTTTTCCTAAATAAAAAAAATGTCTTACATTTGGATCAATAAGGTACATTTAAATATTTTATTATATATCATATTATATATTGTATCATATAATATATATATATATATATATATATATATATATATATAGTGTAAAATGTTGTGATCTGTTGGTAAACTTCGTTTTCAATACGTGACCTCCAACTTTTGACTGGTTCTGTATGAACATGTGTCTGTACTTTGAGTCATTGTGAGGATCTGTCCGTCTACTCAGACTGTGAAACGTTACAGACTGAGATCAAACGTGACATGTTCAGTCCGAGTAGATGAACTTGTCATCGCTTTAATCCTGTACAACTTTGTTGTTTTTTACTTCAAATTCAGATTTAATCTCCATGAATCTTTTACAAATCAACACAAACCACGTCGTTAACTTCCAGACTGTGTTTTAGAAAAGTGTCAAAGATCCACAGAGTTCACTTGTTGTTACTTTGACTGAAACATTATTTCAGTGTAAAGTTAAAGTTCATAAACATTATTGATATTATCAGAAAAATAAACAGTAACTTTGCTTCCTGTTTAATTCATCAATATATTCTCTATGTGAGGATGTTTCTGATCACAAACGTTTCTCTAAAACAATAAAACATGTGATAACAAACTCCACAGTCTCACCTTTTCTCTCTGATCATCGTTGAGACTCATTCACTCGTCAGTAACTCAGGACTCTTCGACCACAGAACAAACTTTAAATGAGTCTGAACTGGTCTGTGACTGTTTTTAAACATGTTAATAAAACAGAAACAAGTCACAGTGACCTGACTTCACTATTTATATAGTTTCAGCTGGGGGTTTGCTCTCCTCTCTCTGTTACTCGTTTTTCACTCGTATGACTTTTCATGTGTTTATATAAATTGGTTGTGTTATCATTGTATTTCACTGAATTTTTACAAATTGAACAGTTTGTCGTTGTCTTGTTTTCGCCTGAAAATAAAACCTCTCCTCTTTATCCGTCTGTGCGGGCCTGTACGATGAATCATCTTAGGCTACATTATAACATAAAATACATGAGGAAGAAGAGGGTGAGTCTCCCTCCTCCACACTCAGACACTATTAGGTCTAGTCTTGACAATGAACTTTTTAAGAACAAAATTTTCCTTGATGACTCTGTGACCAAAGACTACGAACATGTAGAGAAAGAGTTTGAGTCCAAGAGTTTAACTCAGACTCTCTGATACAGTGACAGAAACAAGAATAAAGATGTGCAGAGAGGAAGTTCACTTTGTGACTGGAGAGTGAAAAGAGAACAGTGTTGAGATAAATAAAACCTGCTAGTCATGTAGATTAGTTTCATGGGTATTTTTATCACAGTAAGTTCACTGAAACCAAACCACAACCACAGACCACAGCGCAGTGCACTGAGACCGTACAAAAAACATAGAGCTGCCTCTGGCTGTAACATGTTGAATGTTTGAGTCCTGCTGTGATGTGATGTTGTAGTATAAAAGTCTCCGCCTCCCTCTAGTGGTGAACTGAATTTGAACAATGAATTCATGACATTTGTGGATAAAACTGAGCTTCTGTGACATAATGTTAAATAAAGTAGCTTGAATAGAAAAGAAAAGCTGTTATCAACAAATTCAGTGTTTAGTTATAATTCAATTTATTGTTTTAGTTTTTGTGTCTGTTGACTTTCAACCTCCACAGCTGATTGTGAGCTGCAGTACCTCTGTTGGCCACTAGAGAAGAGGACTGGAAGTGTTGTACTTTTATTAGATAAGAGACAAGTTAGAAATATGTTGTTTCATTTATTTAAAAAAACCTGAAACACCTGAACACCAGAGCAAGGAAACTATATTCAATGGTGAAACAATTTGTGGTGATTAAATATAACTTGTTGATTTATTGTGAATCAGAACAAACAGACAATCTGAGTCAACACAAACTTTCTCCTCAGTTTAATGAAACCATCAGACTTTCAACAGCCACAAGTACATTTATCAAAATGACATCATCTGACATCAAAATACAGATTTCTAACATTTAAATCTGAGTTTTCTCAACAAACATGGCTTTGACATCACAGAGTACAGAGTCTTTCCTTTGCTGCTTTGATGAATTAGCTTCTTTTTTTTTCCTTAGATTTGGAAACTAGAGTTCATCTTATATTTGTGTTTTGGTTTTTATACAGAATCTGACAACGTCTTTGTCCAGAACCACGAAGCAAACACCCTGTTTACTGGTCGCCACCCGCCCGTGGAGGTGAGCCGTCGCTGTCGTCCTCCCAGGAGGAGGAGGTGAACCCGGCAGGAGCCGAGATCGAGTGAGGGGTCGGGGTGTGGCCGAGGCCTTGGTAGCGACCGCTCGAAGAAGGTGAGGAGGGCATCGACGTGGCCACCGCCGCCGCCATGACGGGGTCCTGGGAGGTTGCTGACAGGAGGCCGGTGTGTTCGGTGTGTTCAGGTCGATTAGCTGCGCCAAAATACATCTTATTGGGGCGACCCAGGAAGGTACGACCTGATGGGGGAGGGGTCAGATGAATGTTAACCTTAATGAAACATGTATACGATGATAACAGATGGCACAAATCCTGGTTCAAGACACAAAGGAAGATGATGTTTCTATGTTTCATTTTTAATTTCTATGACACATTAGTTTGTTTTCAGATTCAGAAATTAAAAATTTGACTGAGATACTCACCAACATGGCGGACCTGCTCTGTGACATCAGCTCTTATGTCTGAGAAATCCCACATGGCCAGAAAACTGTCGAAACATGAACCCTCCTCTGCTTCCTGGACGGACAGAAGGAAGGTAGGAAAGAACGGAAAAACAAGATATTAATATCTGGTGTGATAGATAGATAGATAGATAGATAGATAGATAGATAGATAGATAGATAGATAGATAGATAGATAGATAGATAGATAGATAGATAGATAGATAGATAGATAGATAGATAGATAGATAGATAGATAGATAGATAGATAGATACTTTACCTGTACGTAAGGTTTGTACGTGAAGGTGTAGTGGTGAGCGATGGCAGCCAGGAACATCTCTATGCAGATGATGAAGTCCTATATTGATTAATCAAAAGTCTGGTTTCAGTCAAATAAGACAGTACCCTAGTTCCTCCTGATATCATCACTATCCTGTGGAGTTCTGTTTCTACAAAGACAAAACTGTATTGGTTCAGTTGGTGGTTGTGATGGTCGCTCACCAAGTTCTTCAGTCACTGTTGCGCTTAAAAGGACACTACTAAAACCAGTGGGTACTAGCGTCTGTTGTTAAGGAGGCAGGTTTCCACTCTACACATCACTGGATCTGCTAGCTACTGTTAGCATCACCAGCTGTCCGCCATCAAGAGCTTATGATCTCTCTGAGCAGAGCTACTTCTTGGAAACTGCAATGACAAAAGTGATGGGGACTATGGGGAATGCTGACATGGGATGGGGCTAGCTGGTTAGCATGCTAACATCAACAGAAACCAGGAAGTGATTGAAATGGAATCGAAACAAGAATTGACATAGGCCTCACTTTGATGCCTAATTTACTGTTTATACTAGTAAACAGCACTTAATGCTAACGCAGCTAAAACCAATAATTGTAATAAAATAATATAATAAAAGATATTCTGAATAGGCCATACATGTCCCGCTGCTGTTAATCACATGACTGTGAGGAAGTGTCATGGTTTATTGTAAATGTACCTGCAGTCCGGTGGCCACGGCCTCCACACTGTCCCAGTCCCAGGTGTGTTTGTCAGAGATCACACCGACCTTCACCAGGAACGCTATTAAAACGGCCTGCCTGAAGAGGGAAGGACGAGGACGAGTGCATCAGTTACCTCACAGTTTACCTCCATTCTTCTTTCCCTCCCCCTTCATCCTTTCATCCTCACCAGAAAGAGACGAACACAACCAGTTTGACACAGAGGAATTTGCCCACAGGCCTGATGGGATTGAGTTCCTCTCGAAGAGCTCGATACAGCAGCAGCAGACAGTACATGGCAAACTGCAGGAAAACAGATGTGTTTCATTTTTTTAAAGGGTCAAAGCTGAGTTCAAGTGAGAGTTCGGAGTAGGTTGAAACCCAGGGTCTATTTAACTACGAATATGAGTCAAACTCCCCCTTAAGAGATATTTTACGTTGGTTGAAGTAATATCCAGTCTGACCGTCTTTTGTTTTCACAACCAAATAGTTAACAATGAAAGTAAATGGGGCAGTCAGCCAAACATATCTAAATTGTCATTTTTTAACCACTAATAAAGCTCAAAATATCACTTCACTTCAGCAGTAGCATGAATAGGGTCCCTACACATAAACTGAAGTACTGATAACTTAGTAAGTGAACTGAGAGTTTATTAAAAACACAGTTTTACAAGACTTACCCAACATCTGGTTTTAATAACAACTGGTGATGAAGGTTGTTCCATATCAGCAGATTCAACATTTTCCTCGCTCTTCACGGACACATCAGCCTGTTGTTCAGGAAAATGATGAATCTGCTGATCTGGAACACCCTTCGATTTTGATTCATATGTGTGTTGAAATAGCTCCAGGGTTCAAATTCCTCTGGACCGCCACTTTAAACTAATCCTGTTTGCGTTTGTGAATCATGTCTTTACCAGCTGAGATATGTTGTTGATGATGACCAGGTAGGACCAGGCGTTTCTGAAGCTGAAGTTGGCTTCATCATAAACACCACAGAGCTGACAGATCCTACAGACGGAGACAGAGTTAAACTGAAGAACATCAGGTTCTGACCTTCGACAAACAGAAAGTATCTACTATTGGTCGAGCTGGTTCTTTCACCACAAAAAAAGAAAAAGAGAAAATATGACTATGTGAAGTTTTTTTACAATGACAAAGACAGGTCAGGTTACCACGGTTACAGTCTCCACCGTGTAAAGAGTTAATCGCTGCACACCATGACTACCTACAGAGATGTCTCCATGGTTACAGTGAAGAACTTACAGCGCTATCACCGTGGTTACAGGTCTGACCACAGTGTACTGGAGGACTCCCAGCTTACACCTGAACAGCAGCACCCTGATGGAGGAGGAGACGAGAGCAGTTTAACATACATGTTCGTCCACCTGTTGACCACATGTTACAACAACACAGATGTGTCTTACTCCCCCATGGGCCACGGCGGGCAGCAGCAGAGAGGGGGCAGGTGTGGCTGCTGCTGCTGGACCTCCAGCATCAGCACCAGACTCGGGTACTGGTTACTGAGGAAGTTGAGCAGGAACACCAGGAAGTTGTAGATGACGTAGGCCTCGTAGCACTCCCTGCACGTGTCCACGTAGATGGCCAGGCTGGGGTAGCGCAGGGCCAGCCACTGAGCGGACGTTAGAGGGTTGTTATTAATATACAGATGTGATAAGTAAAGATTTATTTACACAGGACGGTGAAGGAGTCACATGACAGAATGAGACTGTATTTCATTATCTGTAATGTAGTTAAATGCTATCAGACTGTGTGAGAGAAAAACAAAAACACAAAGGCTGTGTGTGTGTGTGCATGCGTGCGTGCGCGTGCATGTGCACTGTAATGTAATGTAATCTTGTGACTGTCCCATCGTCTCCAATTAGGTCCTGTTTCCACGGCAACATGGATGAATAAAATGGACAGATCACTGTGTGTGTGTGTGTGTGTGTGTGTGTGTGTGTGTGTGTGTAACAATCACTCACACTGTCCAAACTGTAGATTGGCACCATCCATAGTATCCTAACGAAGACAGAAAGAGACGGAGGCAGAGCTTCGTCAGCTACAAAAATGACGGTTTAAACTCCTGGTCACTAGGGGGCAGTAACACTGCAGTTACAGCATAAACATGATGTCAGAATATTCCGAAAATTTAGTTTACAACTGCGAAAATTTACGTGAACGCCCCCCCTCAAGTTGTTGATGAGTACGCTAAAAACATTAGCTGTTACTTGTCGTCTACATAGATTAGTTAGCAAAATACACTAAATCATATTTCACCACTAGGGGGCGCAGACATTTTGATTTTTTAACCTCAACGTGTTGTTAGTTGTCGTCTAAACTAAACAAAATCGTATTTCACCACTAGGGGGAGCAGCAAACAAGTTAATTACAATAACAACAACATCAACAACTAAAAGATGGTGCTCAAAAGTAAGTGTTTAGTTAATGCTGAGAAAATTTACATTCACAAAGAAAATAAAACAAAATCGTATTTCACCACTAGAGGGCATAATGATTTTTTATTTTTGCTGACAACTGAGGTCAATGAACAAGCTAATGACAGCAGCAACAGCCACAGAGACAGGGATGTGTTTTCGTGTTTGTCTGATTATTATTAGTGTTGTTGACGTAAAAGTTTATCCAATAATATTACATGGGTTTATGTCGGGTGTTTAAACTCCCAGCCAGTAGGGGGCAGCAACACAGTTACAGAGATGATCCTCACTGAGGTTATTGTGTAAACATGATGTCAGAATAATCATTTCTCATGTTATGTCTCAGCACTTAATTGTCGTCTATGTAGATTAGCTAGAAAACTAAAGAAAATCATATTTCACCACTAGGGGAAGCAGCTGTTTTGGTTTTTAGCAACAAGTTAGAGCAGCGAACAAGCTAACAACAACAACAACAATCATTGTTAAAGGAAGAGTTCACCTAAAAATGACAAATTATTTGGATTTACGTCATGTGTTTAAATTCCCAGCCAGTAGGGGGCAGCAACATGGTTACGGCGATGATCCTCACTGAGGTTATAACATAAACGTGACATCATAATAGTTTCATGTGTTACATAAAAGTATCGATTTGTAATAGTTAGTTGTCATTTATGTGGATTAGTTACTAAACTAAAATCGTAACTAAAATCTTATTTCACCACTAGGGGGAGCAGCTGTTTTGGTTTTTAGCGACAGCTGAGAGCAGCGGTTAAACTAACAACAACAACAACAGTCACAGAGATGAACTGTTGGCGTCTCAAACCAGATTGTTAAAAGATGGCTGCCCCCTAGTGGTGAAAATAAAGTGAAATACTGTTCAGTTTTGCAGCAAAACTAGCAGTTTTCTCCAGGTTTGAGTCTTGAATGTGGTGTGTTTGTGTGTTTACCTGATGATCGGTTTCTGCAGCTCTGGCTGGGTGTAGTGGACCATATGCTGCAGGATCCCCCACAGAGAAATAGGGATGGTCAGAAAGACGAACACGCCGGCGATGAACCAGGCTTTACTGTGAGTCCCGACCTGGACACAGAGGGAGACTGGTCAGACTCCTGAAAGTCCAGATCTGATAAAAGTCTGGTCTGGTCTGGTTTAGAGGTGGAGGGACATAAATGAAGAAGTGCACCTTGTCTTTCTGCAGCTCCCAGATGCAGAGCGGCAGCACGGCCACCAGCAGCAGAGCATACAGGACCAGAACCAGCGGGCGGATCCACCGCCGCCACTCTGCAAACGTGCACGGCATCTCAGCGACGACTACAGTCACACCCTGAAACACAACCACAGACCGGGAGAGGGAGAGGGTGGTCACACTTAGGATCCTATCAAAGTAAAAGCATAGAAACATAACAAATGAAAGCTGACTTTATTTTGACGAAGCCCAAAATAAATCAAAAAAAGAACTTTCATATTCTAGTTCATGTCACAAAGTGTCAAACACACCAAGAAAATGTGAATATTCAAAAAAATAAATATAAAAGTGTCATTTAATATTGAAAGATAAATGTGATAAAATGAAATAATGTTGGTAAATGAGCAAACATATGAAACATTTACATTCTGCAGCATCTTTATAAACTGATGTTTACATTTACATGTTTATATCTAAATAATTAGTATAAAGTTCAGAGTGTTTGTGGCTAAAAGGTTGAAATGAGACGTGAATAAGAGATAAAGAGAGGAAGAGGAGCTCTGCACCGTTAGAGATGAAGATGTTCATCAGTTTGACGTTTGGCCTGTTTTCCTCCTCAGTCCTGTTTCTGTTACCAGGCAACGCATCTCTCTCCTCCGCCCTCCGACCGACCGACCCACCGACCGACCGACCGGAGGGAAAAAAACAGCAACAACAACAACAACCGATGAGCTGTCACCGATTACCGGCCAGATCCGGTCTCATCGATCCGGTTTCAACCTCGTCTGTCTCAGCGACACAAAACAAGAGGCTGCGTCCGCGTCTCGTCCTCCTGTTTCCCGTGTTTACGCGCCCACGTCACCGGGAGGAGGAACCATCATCATCAGTCACGTGTCAGACAAACAGGAGCCACAAACAAGATTTAACACTCAAATTTAATTATGTTAATTCAGAAATATTTTTCATCCACGTGCTGTTCTATGGAAGCTCAGAGAGGCCAAAAGAAAACGTTTGTTCATGTTTTTCTTTTATTATTATTTATTCTTCATAAGTTTTATTTTTGTTGTTAATATTATAATTATTATTTGTTGCAAATTAATGTTTATTTTACCCCCCCAAAAAAAAAAAAAAAAAAACATATGGTGTACCCCAAAGAACTTTAAAAAAAAAAAAAAAAAAAATCATGAGGAATTTATGATTTTTGCAACTTTTTTAAAAAAAAAAAAAAAAGAACAAAAACTTAAAATAAATAAATACATAAATTGTAAATAAAGTAAATAAAAATAACTTGTTTTCACAAATGACGTTTTCTTAATTTATAATATCTGTATAAATAATATGAACATTTTAATAATAATAATAATAATAACATTTCTGTCCTCTCAGAGCTTCCGTAGATCACAGTATTACTGTTCACTGTAAACACGTCTTGACCTTTTAAACACAATCTAAATGTTTGTAACATGAAAACCAGTGAAGTCACCGTGTTCGTCGTTCATTCATGGTGCAGCACAGTCGCTAACGTTGCTAACAAGACTCTTGTTAAAGTGCAGCTGGGAACCATATGACTTCATGTGTTTACAGCAGCTGTGAACTGTGTCAGTGAAGTGGAAAATGAAGTAAATCTGGCCACACACACACACACACACACACACACACACACACACACACACACAAAAAGAAAGCAGATCTTTGAGCTTTGGGAATATATTTTAATTGATGAATACAAATTTTTTTAAAATTACAAAATAAAAACAATCAAATACGAGAAAGAAAGACACAAAATGGAGTACCATAATTTATACTTTTCAGGCACAAACAACAGAAAATAATAGTTATTGCAGTTTCAAGTTGTGTGGTGTAATGAGAGTAATGAGCCTCTAGAAGGCGTTAATGAGCTGATAAACCTCAGACATATTTTCTCCTGTTCATGTGGAGCTGTGGTGTTATAATACAAACAATATACAAACATATAATAATTGCGTTGTCATAATATAATATATCCAACTGAATAAATACATTATTAAAAGGTCAAAACCAGACATTAGAGGGTCGTCCTGGTGTTTGACGTCCTCGTTCGGTCGAGCTGCACGTGAAGATCAACGATCCCTCTCATTGCTCAGTGTGGGTTTGGAGTGCAGACTCGTCCCGTGACTGAGAGGCGACGTGCTGCTGGAGAGTTGTAAAAAGCCAGAGTAACAACAGCAACACAAACAGGACTGTAGAGAGACAAAGGGGAGACAGAGACACAAAGAGAGAGAGAGAGAGACGGTGGGTGAGTCTGATTAAAGGGGAACTCCAGCGAGTTAACATTTCACTTCCATCATGTTGAGGAACTTGAGACAACAGACAGATTCAGGTTAAAACTGAAACATCAACACCTGAGAAATCCTGAGTTTTCACCTCTAATGTAGTAAAACTCGAGGGCCTACATTTCCCATGATGCAACTGATGCAAGCTTTTTCCACTGGCTCTACTCGACTCCACTCTACTGGATTGCTAGTTCCTGGTTCCAGCTACTGTTTTAGTTCCTACTCTGTGGAGGAACCAGTGGAGCTGAGTCGATACTAAAACGTGACGTGAACAGACGCCGGCCTCTGATTGGTCAGAGGGAGCATCTTCACAAGCTGACCTCCATTTTCAACCTCCATTTTTAAACAGGACAAGAGTGATAGCCATCGTCGTAGCTACCTGGTCGTAAGCTAACCCAGCAACAAGTACAGCATCTCCTCCATGTCCATTAATGTTTACTGATGTTTTTGTGTCGTGACGTCGCAGCAGTTTGACTCCACTCACCACATTCACGTGGAGGAGGAACCAAACTGTGATGGAAAACAACGTGTCTGCTACCAGACTGAGTAGAGTCCAGTAGAGTCCAGTAGAGTCCAGTAGAGTAGAGACACAACCATGTGGTGGAGAAGAGACATAAATGTGCTGTTTCTATGCTCAAGGACAAGATTCAAGATGATCATTTGCACTAAATATTACGTGTTATTTTAAATATTAAGTGGTGGGGATGTTACAGTTCGTATGGTCTTGTCTCGTGATACGTATCATGAAAAAGGAATCTAGAAAGACTCTACAAAGCAACACTGGGAAATAAGATTAATTGGTTCATAATCATTCCTTATATTAAATACATATGTATACTGTGTTCAGTATCTGTAGAAATAAAGGGACAGTTGTTCTCCACAGTCGTGCTTTTTAAAGTGTGTGAATTATGTCCCGTATCATGAACCAAATATCATGTATCGAACCGTTGCAAGAAAAAAAAAAAAACATTTCGTTCCATCTTTACCAGCTGGTTCAGTTTGGGCTGCAGGAAGTGCAACTTGTATATTATGTATTTATGGAAATTGACCCATCACGATGAAGTGTTTGGATTATTTTCCACAATGCAACAAGTCAGAATCTCTCAATAAAACAAAGGCAAAGGAACAAAAAAGAAAAAGATTTTGTTGGAGAACAGACCCAGTGTGATTCACAATCCAAATCAGAAGGTGGCATGAGAAGAAGAAGAAGAAGAAGAAGAAGAAGAAGAAGAAGAAGAAGAAGAAGAAGAAGAAGAAGAAGAAGAAGAAGAAGAAGAAGAAGAAGAAGAAGAAGAAGAAGAAGAAGAAGAAGAAGAAGAAGAAGAAGAAGAAGAAGAAGAAGAAGAAGCAAACTAGTTGAAGCAGTGGACGGTGGAGTAAAGTAGAAGTGACAGAAACTGAGGTAACTGGGACTTTAAATGGTCCAAAACCTTAAACTGGTTGGTGTTTATTTCTGATGAGTCATAAAACCTGCTAATTTACTAAAACAACCAGGTTTATTTGTTCTTTATCATGTCGAAGGAAATGTAAATTGAACAAGTCTTTGTGACTGATGTACTGTTGAGAAACACTAGATTAAGGGAAAGTTGGAAGGTTTTTGCTGATGGTTGGATATTTATGTTTGAGCCTCCATAAGTAACAACACAATGTCTCTAAAGTTTCAATCTACTTTGATCAAATCGACCTAGATTTCTTAGATCAGTGTCAAAATCAAACCCAGCTGATGTTTGTGAGTAAAGTCGGTGGAGTGCCCCTTTAGACAACATGTCACTGCTCACTTCCCACAAGTCGCGTCCCCCAGATATTTGCAGCCCCACGACACGAGATAACGTTCAGTCTGTGTCTCTTTTTCTCTCTCACACTGTTGTCTGGTTTTATCTCTGTCTCACGGCCTTTGACCATGTGACCTCGCATTGACTCAGTGGAAAAAGCAGATGCGGACCAAATTTGCTTAGATGATCGTCGTCACGTCACCAACTCAAAGTATCGCAACTTTGTGTTGTTTTTACCTTGAAGCAGTTCTTGAACTTCTTGGAGACTGAGTAGAGGATTATGGGATTGATGCAGGAATTGGCGGTTGCCATGTTCATACCGATATAGTCCAGCACCAACAGGAAGCTGCAAAGACAAAAGAAGGACAATTAAACTACAACCACAAAAAGTGCAATTGTTTTATTGTGAATGTGCGTGTTTCTGCACTTACTTTAATAACTGGCAGCGGTGTTCATCACGGTAATCGTAGATGAGCTTCTTCAGCAGGCGACTCAGATGCAACGGAAACCAGCACAGAGCAAAGATCAGCACCAGGGAGAACACAGCTTTCGCGACTTCTCTTCGCTGCAGAAAGAAATTTACCTCAGAAGTCTGGTTTTATGGAGGAACATTTACAAAGACAGTTTTTATGAGCGAGTACACACCTGTTTAAGATGAAAGTTCAGCGACATCTTCAGAAATCCTTTCTGGTGTTTGAGCATCTCACGGGACATGAGGCCGTAGAATATGACAGAACAGATCAAAGGGACGCAGAAGTAGAGGCCGAACAGCCACCAGTCCTTCGCGTCCCGGTAGAACTGAAAAACACAGAAAACAAACACTTTGAGGACATTGTAGAGCAAAACCTGTTCAAGACACAATGTTCTTTAAACTCCACTAGAACATCTTTGCATCTTCTGGGATTATATTCACAAATGTTCTTATCTTACCACTTGTAGTCGTCCTACAAGAATATTCTCTAAGAGTCTTATACCAAGTCAAGACAAAAATTAAAATACCACATCTGCAAATGAACGCTACAGCCCGTCAGCGTCTAGTTTCTCCTGACGTCATGAGAATCAGAAATGGAAGACGAGTGCATGGTGGCTGTTTGTTGTTCTGTCTTTAATGTACAGATGTTGTATCATGTCCACAAAGAGAAGACTTGGTGAGAAGATGAAGAAAGAGTAGGACCTGGTAACTTCTGGAAGTATGGATCTGTTTCTTTACTGTGAACAGAAACAGTTGCTGTTGTGACTGTGAACCAAGTCGCATTAGCTAATTATAACTATTTGTGAATTTTTGCAGATTGCGAAATGCAATACTCCAAAAAACAGTTTAGAAGTCCTAAAGTTAAGACCAGTCTCTCTTAACTCCACCAGTTGGGTAATTCGTTGTTTAATTTGAAGAACTGTTTGAATTCTCTAAAATAAATTAAAACATCTCTGTAGAACTCAACTTTAAGACTACTTTGTTGTCAAAGTTCCAGAATTCTGGTGAAATTCTAGAACCAACATTACTGGGTGTCAAATTTTAATGAGGTTTATTGTAATTTGACACCCAGTAATGTGTGTGAATTGTAGTATGAATCATCATACTATGATATTGTTCTTAGACTCTTCGCCTTTAAATAAATAGATCCACTGTATTGTAATGTTTTGGTTATTCAGTTAGTTTATCTGTAAATTCAACTGCCCCATCACATTGAGGTCTGCAGTTAAAATGTTCCACGTCTAAATGACTGATACCAGGTCAGCTGACCCACGTTCATTTTCAAATGCCTGGACCGAGTTTGTTTTCCCTGATCATGACTTGGAGGAATAAACAGGAAATTATTTTCTAAATTGTTTGAGCTAAAGAGACCTCGCCCAGACACAACAACAAAGACATACTGGAAATGGACGTAAGTCGTGCGTCCTCTTATTCTCTAGGGATGACCAGGATCTTGTACCAAGATTTAACCCTCCAACTGCACCAGTTTAAGAACTTTTTAGTCAGGAAAATTGAATTACAAAAAAAACAAAAAAAAACACACACACTCACATTAATAAAAGAGGACTTGGGCTGCAGCATGCAGGTTCCTCTGGTGATATTCTTGAACTCGAAGATGACCATGTTGAAGCCGATGGCCTCCGGTACGGCTAACACGATGGACACCAGCCAGATCAGCACGATCTGTACTGCTGTTACAGTGGGAATACCTGATCCTTGTACCCGAGACCAGGACACCACCGCACGGTACCTGGATACGAGGTGTCAAAGTTTAAAGAAATGTACTGTGTTGGTTTGCAGAAGTGTAGTTGTTATGAATATTACCTGTCCACACTTAGAACACACAGGTTGAACACGGTGATGCCAAGTGAAGTTTTCTGAAGAAAAGGGAACAGCTTGCAGAGGAACGGACCAAACGCGCTGTCGGCAAACGGCCACCCCCCCATCAGGAGCTGCACACACACACACACACACACACACACCAACAAAGCATTGACAGATTATAATATCACAGAGTCAGTGTGTGTGTGTGGTGTGTGTTATCTCAGTTTGGGGGATATTTTTGTGCCGTTATCACTGTGACACTCAACGTCCTGCCTGAGACACACAACACACACAGATAAGAATTGGGGGTTTTTTGTATGTCCTCATGCTTTACTGGTCCTACTGAGAGGTAAAACTGCCTAAAACAGTCTATATGTTGGTATCAAAGTGTGGTGAAACAAATTAAACACATAAGTAGACTGAGCAACAACACGTCGTACCTTGCAGATGTGGATTGGTATGTCGATGACGATGTATAGCAGGTCTCCCAGGGCCAGACTGGCAATGAGAGCGTTGGGTCCATTCCTCATTTTTTTATTTTGGCAGATAATCCTCAGCAGAGTGACATTTCCAATGATCCCCACAGTGAAAATCACACAGAACATCACGATGCTGATGTACTTGGAGGCTGTTTGTATTTTCATCTCCAGAGAACAGCGAGGGGGTCGGCTGCTACGATCCCTCTCTGATGAATTGGAGGATGATGAAGGATAATTTGTTTCAACTCTGGGTTTCACCTTATTTGAGAGTTTAATCTTTCCTTGTCCAGGCATCTGGGGGAACAGCGGCTTGTTCATGGTCTCTTGTGCCAGATTTGGTTTTCTGTCTGAGGTGTGTAAACGATCGTCCGCTCCAGGTCTTGGCTCTGAGTTGGTGCTGAGAAAATCAGGCTGGTCCGGCATCATCTGGTCCGAAAGGGTCAGTTCAGATGAGAAGTTACTGTTGCAGCCGACTGGAATCACAAACACCAAATACCAGGAGACCAGCAGCATCATGAACATCCCAGGTATGGATGTAGATCTGGGTCTAGGTCCAACTCCAGAATCCTGACTTTTCAAATCCACTACTTTAAGTCCAAAACCCATCCCGGAGCCTGATGTGACTCCTGAAGCAATGACTGTGGAATCTATTGTAGCTTCAGATCTGATTCTAGAACCCCCTTTGATTCTAAAACTCTCTGCAATTCTAGAACCCTCAATAGTTCTAGAATCCTCTGTGATTCTAGAACTCGCTTCTCTCAGAACCTGCTGTAATTCTGGAATCACTGTTGGACTGAGACTCCAGATGTTCTGGATGTTGAAGTTGTTGGAGCTTCTTAAACGACTCTACTTGATTCTCGGGAATCTGAGAAAATCTGGAGAGTAAAAAAAAAAAAAAGAAAGAAAACAAAAGAAAACAAGGGATTGGTTAAAAATGTTCCATTCCAGTTCCAGTCCAAAACTTGGATGTGATTGTTTTTACTGATAAGTCTACTGAGAAGTTTATCTGTATTTGATTTCTCTCAGCTGTGGCAGTAAAAACATTTCAACGTCTATAAACTCACTTTCATCCATTTATGATCAGTGTTGACATATGTAATATAATCATCTTTGAAGTCAATACGGTCAAGATTTACTGACTCATTCAACATTTATGGAGAAACATTTATTTGGAGTCATATATTTGGCCACCTGGTGAGTATAAGTCCAGTATGTGCTTCATTATAAGCTCAGGTTTCCAAAAACTCCTGAGGGAAACATGTGGTTGTTTAGCTGCTAAAAGCTCCACTATGTTCGATCAGATACAAACCGTACGGGATTTACACATTTATTTGTTCCAAGTTCAAAAAGTAAAACCAAAACAGTTTACTGAAAGATCATAACACGATTCCAGCGCCAATTTATTTTTGGATAAAACATTGTTTCACTTTGCATCATTATTTCATTTGTTGTAACATTTTTAAAAGTAACAGCTCATAAATTAAACTTTTTTAACTTCAGAGGAATCTTGAGAAGTTACAGTCACGAGAAAAAAGAAAAAATGTTTGGAGGTTGAAAGAAATAAAACTAAAATTGCACAAATTTTTGTGTTTGTATCACGATTTCATTACTTAAATACACTTAAAAACAGCACTGACACTAATTACAACATTGTTCATTGTAAAACTATAATAACTGTAACATATTGTGATTGTAGCTGATTCATATGATAAATATTTTTTAAAAAGTTAGAAATCTCACCTTTTTCTGTTTTAGTCTGTGTGAAATGGATTGAAATAAAATCCTTCAAAATGTTTCCAAACACACAGAGAAGAAGAAGAAGAGGAAGAGGAAGAGGAAGAGGAAGAGGAAGAGTGATCTCTTCTTCATCAAGATGAAAATGATGAAGTCAAACTGATGAAGCTCTGTTTTTACTCTCTCTCTCTCTCTCTCTCTGTCTTTGATAACTGTAAATGCTCGCACGCCCCCTCCCCTCCTCCTCATCTTTCCTCTTAATTTCCTCCTCCTCCCTCTGACAGCGTCTTTATCTTTGAAATCAAAACTTTCTCTCTTCGACTTTAAACTTTATTTATGTCGCTTTAAGTTAAAAACAATGAAGATAAATGAAGGAAAAATATGTAAATCTACGACAAATATCGAATGAAGCTGATGATTTAAATGCTCATGTGTAGAAATAAATCTTATAGGAGGCTTGTTAAAGTGTTTTCCACTGTTTAAGAGCCTTTTTAGGATGTGAAGGCATAAAGTAACTCTGAACTTTTATTATCTGACACACACACGTATACAGACTTTCCGTAACTGAAACTGAGCCAATTTTCCCACTTTAGAGTTTGTTGATAAAACGATAAAACAATGTTGTGGAAATTGTGGCAGTAAAACTTTACGACAACGTTTGAACGACAAATTTGACTTTACTGCAGCGTTTGAACACAGAAGTGAAGCCAGACTCCGGTTTATTACACCGAGGCAGTTTATTAGTGTTTCCTGACTCGACTTCTCGAGCAAATCAAGTCTTTTCCTAAAAGTTTCTCTATTTCTGTTATCAGAGGAACATTTCTGAGGCATGTATGAAATGTTTTTATAAAGTTTTACATCATGTTTGAACATTTGACCTTTGACATATCTATCTATCTATCTGACTTCAGTTGACTTGGGTTAAAAATTTAGATGTGTGTGTGTGTGTGTGTGTGTGTGTGTGTGTGTGTGTGTGTGTGTTGTTTTGTTATAGTAAACACAGAGATAAAGTACGTGACTTGAACCATGCAGCAGCGACATGATGGGAACACACACACACACACACACACGTATAAAACTACAGTTTTCTGTTTTGTCACTTCATTATCAGTGAGGGGAAAGACTTTTATTTTGTTAATTAAATTACATTTATTTGACTACCTACAGATTTTACTACAGAGATGAAAAGACACAAACTGTCACGGTCGAATGTTTTTAATTTGAGGTAACAGTTTATCTTATTACTCAAAGTTTCATTAAAAAAAACTGTGTTTTCAAACGTTGGTTGATGAACAAATTACACTGAAGCTCGTTAGAACGAGAAGAGAGAGAAAGAAACAGGAAACAGCTGCTGAACCTCAACATGAAACTTTATTAGAAACAAAGTGAGACTTTGAAGACGACGAACATCCAGAAGTTTCCATCTGAGCTGCGGCTACGACGACCGACGTCTGAACAGCAGCAGGAAGAAGAATGAAACCCACATCTGATAAAGTATATTAAAAAAAAAACATCAAATATACAACATGAAATAATGAGATGAACGACCAAAACAGCAAAATAAAAGCAGTAAAATAAAAATACCAAATATGCAACATTAAATAATTTAATTTGTTACAATTTTAAAAATCTAAATATTCAACATAAATAAAAGAAAATTAACAAAGTAAAAGCATCAAATATAAAATAAAATACAAAATAAAAATACCAAATATACAGCATTAAATAATATTTTATTATATTAAAGTTACAAATTAGAAATTAAAATAAAATTACAACTATTGAATGTAAAATGAAATATAAATTTTCCAAATATGCAACATTAAATAAGATTAAAATTAAAACAAAATAAAGTAAAATAAATGTGTAGAAACTATATAATCAACAAAATAATGTCCCAAATATATTTCACAAAAGTAATAAAAAATTCTAAATTTTCAACATTAAATATCATTTTATAAAAACATTAAATTTACAAAATAAAATTAAAATAAAATTCCAGATATTCAACATAAAATAAAATCAGCAAAGTAAAATAAATATGCTAAAATATACAATCAACAAAATAAATATTACATAATATTTCATAAATGAAATTACATAAAATAAAATAAAACCAAAGTAAAAGAACATTTATGCAAAATAAAATAAACTTCACAGAATAAAAGTATTAAATATTTGTTGTATAGTTACGTGATAGTTTAACCTTTAATAACAGAAGTAAAACGTCTCAGTTTCAGGAGGAAAGTGAAGGTTTTGTTATTTGTGAATGGAACGCGGCCGCCGGAAGGAACCAGCGAGTCAGAGCTCGTGTCAGTGTTGGAACGCGGCCGCTGCCTCGTCTCCATGGCGACGCTGAAACTTTGTAACTTTGTAAACTGTTGAGATTCTGTTGGTTCCAGCTGCGGTGAGTCCGTGTTTCTGTCTCCGTTTGTGTCTAATTTCTGGTTTATACCGAACACGTCGTTAGTAGAAGAAGAAAATACAGGATTTAATGAAACATTAAAGTTTTTAAACATTAATAATTAAACATTTCAGTTTGAGACGGTGTAAATCGGTTAAAAACAAGCTAGCTTGACTGTAGCTAAGCTAACTGAGCTAACGTTCATTTAAACCGACAAGAAAAAAAAACGTATTTTGAAGTATTTTTTCTCATATAAAGTTAGTTAAACAGGTTCAGGAAGACAACATGTGAGCTGTTATGTCACTTAATATTTAATTTAACGACTTAATAAAACTTAAAGCTTGGTGCTAGTTAGCTAGCTGCTACATGCTAATGTCTGCAGCATCACCAACAGGGGGCGTTTTATTCAGTTAACGATGTTTAATTGTTTAATTTATAACTATTAATCACAGCTTTTTTTAGAGTAATATTCAAATATACAAAATGAATGTTTTAACTGTTACATTGTTTCTTTTTCTTTAGGTTGTTTGATTTATTCTTGTGTGATATTGACGCTAAATAATCACCAACAGCGACAAACTTAAGAGACGTAAGTACGAGAAAAACAGATTTTTACTAATTGTGGCTGCATTTGTCGTGTGTTTATTATTCTTTATTATGTTTATGTTTGTATCGTCAGGATGAAGCAGCAGCAGCAGGAAGAAGAAGAGAAACTTTCTCGCTCCAAATCGTTTTCTCACGAATCAGCTCAGATTCTTTCCAGGGAAGAAATCGCTGAGTGAGTTCAGGAAGAACTGATTTATATTCGTTTATGTTTGTTTCCTTCACACAAAAACAAACAAACAAACAAAACATACGCAACATTAAATAAAACAACAAAATAAAAATCTGAAAGATAAAATCCACGCAGTCGGATCGACGCAGTCATGAATCCGTCCTGAGTCTCCGTCGGCTGCAGGTGTCGTAAAGTAATTCACCGCCTGAACAATAGGGGGCGATGCGTTTCTTTCTGTTATGATTATCAACTATCGCTGATAGTTTATTTACAGCCTTGTTGTTCCTCCACGCACAACAAACGATGGAGACACAGAGAAGACGTTTGCTGGAACTGGACTGATCGATATTGAACAACGGATCGTTTTATTGTAAATCTTGAGACGAGAACTAAAGAGGAGACGCGTGGCGATGATGTTGTTGTTGTGGAAGGAATACAACCGGCAAAGCGAGAATCCGGAAATGAGGTAACTCTAAGGGACCAATCAGAGCCATGCGGTCTCCGTGAGCTCTCCATCATTTCGGTGGAAAGTTAAAAAGCTGGGGAGGTGCACGTCAGCTGATGGAGAGGGGGTCGGACGGGGTACGCAACGTGAACGCTGTGAACTCCTTCACAGTCAACATGTTTGTTATTTTTTGAAACTTACGTCGCAGCTCTGAACTCTGCACTCGGCGCTGCCCTCTAGTGGATGTGTTGTTAACAACCACGTCAACATGAAATACCCGTGGGGAGTTTGAATGGTCCGACGTTAGTAACTCAGGTACCTACTTACGTACGTAGAGGGAGGATAAACGGGCCTTAAGGACCAATCCCATCTCTACCTCTCAGCTCCTCCTCCTCTCTTTACACGTTCACGTTCTCGTCAGTAGAAGGTCGATCTGTCTCGACTCTCTTCTAGATGAAGGTTGAGGGGTCAAAACTTTCCAAACAAAGCTCATCCAGGAGTATGAAAATTTCCCAGCATGCACCAGAACAAGGACGCAGTTGTCAAAAAAGTTAGCGATTTAATTAATAAACCACACATTACATACACACTATACGCTATACATACATTACTATATACATTTAACTAATTAAGCTAACTTATCGCTAATCAATAATGCTTGTTAGCGTTAGCTTAGCGATTGCTAGTTGTCACTTTGCTAACGTTTTCCATTCATCTGATAACAGGATCTTTTCTGATGAAACGTCAGATTAATGTAACGAACATCTTGTTAGTTTTTAATCCGGCGTCATCTTGATGGACACAAACGAGTCTGTAGACGCCATCTTTGTTTATTGTCATTCAGTCGTCATGGAGACTGCATCGTCTTTACGTAGCAATGACTTCTGATGACGTGTAACAGTAAAGTAGAGAAACACTTTGTTTCAAGGAACGAGGAGTAAAATGAGACTGACCCTGAGACGGTAAAAGACGTGTGATGATGTCATCATGATGTCACCTTTGTCTCCAGGTCCAGAAACAGTTTGAAGCAGAACATCTGTGTGCAGCTTCTTCAAAAAGGTTTCCACAGGTTCACACTCATATTCATTTATTTATTTGTTGATTTATTTAGTTTTGTTGTTGTTGTTGTTGTTGACGGCGCCGTTTCCTCGCAGGTCGTTCTCGGAGCTTTTCTCGCTGCTGCAGATCGACAGTGAGCGTCGAGCGGCGCTAGAACCAGGATCCAGACTGAGACTCCAGAGTCCACTAGAGGAACAGAAAGAAAAACTGGAGATGATGAAACTGCATCTGACACACGCAGAGCAGGCGGAGCGCACCGGTAACACACACACACACACACACAAAAGTCATTTAAAGTGCATATAAAGTAAAGAACAATAAAATAGAATAATATTGTCTCACAGAGAGTGAGATTAGAACATGTTTATGTCTCTGGGGATTAAACTGTTCTGGAGTCAGTTAGTTCTGGACTTGGTGCAGCTGTAGCGCCTCCCAGAGGTCGACAGGTCAAATGTTTTTTTGCACGATGTACAAAAAAAAAAAAACACTGTAAATAATTTAATATTTATATACATACATACACATATACATAAAACTATTCACTTTTAACATTCGCTCATATTTATTTCTTTGCAGTCCTCAAGCTCAGTACACACAATGTTTATATATTGTTTATATTCTGTGTATAAGATGTTTATTACTGTTTTTTATAGTTATATGCTTAAATTACATGGAAGCGAAGAAAAAGAACCGCAGACAAATCCTTGTATGTGTCACATACTTGGCGAATAAAGTTGATTCTGATTCTGATTTCATTGTGAGGCAGCGAGAGTTGAAGATGTCATCCAAGTGACAAATATATTAAATTAAACTAAATTAACAAAATATTAGTCTCAAACACATTCACACACTGATGGACGTGCTGACTGTGTGTGTGTGTGTGTGTGTGTGTGTGTGTGTGTGTGTGTGTGTGTGTGTGTGTGTGTGTGTGTGTAGGTTCGTGGTCGTTGGTGTGTGAGCATCGTCTGGTTCTGGCTCGTTTCTTCTCGGCTCCAGAGGATCAGTGGCTCAGTGTTCATTTCTACCACAGCTGCGCCGACGGCGAGCAGGGCGGCCGCTCGGGTCCCGCCACCGAGGCGAGGGCGTGTCTGGCCGAGCTCTACCTGCAGCAAGGTACCGCACGGTGACATCACCGTGACATCACCGTGGAGACGAGTGAGGTCAAACCTGACGTCGTCTGTTCTCAGGTCAGCTGCAGCAGGCGAAGCGTCACGCGGCGCTCTGCCTCCAGCAGGCGCAGGACGGCGGCTGGACGGACGCCGCCGGTCGACCTCTGACCCTCCGAGCTCAACAGACGCTCTGCCGCATCTACGACCGACTGGCCGACGCCCCACTGGACGCCGGCCACCACAAGGAGGCGCTGGAGCTGCTGCACCGCGGATACAAGATCAGCACCGAGTGTAGGTGGAGGAAGAACACGCTGACTCCTAGTCACACACACGTGACGTCACCGTGTGTGTGTGTGTGTGTGTGTTACAGGTGATGACAAACAGATGGAGGCGGCCACCGCCTACCGACTGGGTCTGACCTATCAGAGCACGGGAGACCACAGCACGGCCAAGAAGGTAACCATGACGACGCCGTCTGTCGGGGACTAGTTCCAGTGGTGGACTAATCTCATCTAGTGACTCATGTTTCCTGTTTGCAGTTCTTCAACACGTGTATGAAGATGTACGACGAGCTGCAGGACGCAGACGGACTGGGGAAGGCTTATAAGGCCACGGCCAAGTCCATGCAGAGGTACACACACACACACACACACACACACACACACACACACACACACACACACACACACACACACACACACAGTCAGAACCATATGACATAGAAATAACAAAATAAAAGCACCAAATATATGACATGAAATCTTATAATGTATTGATGTAGGTCAGACTGGTGTGTGTGTGTGTGTGTGTGTGTGTGTGTGTGTGTGTGTGTGTGTGTGTGTGTGTGTGTGTGAGACAGTGAGGGTGACATGGACGAGACCGTTCGTTGTCTGGAGAAGTTTGTCGACATCACTCGTAGCGGTGGACTGAGACGTAACCTGGCCGATGCCTGTCTGTGTCTGGGCAACATCTACTTCACTGCGGTAACACACACACGCACATGCGCGCGCACACACACACACACACACACACACAGTTCATTAACAAACTCTTTGTGTCTCAGGGTCAGTTCAGTCGAGCGTCAGATTTCTTCCTTCAGGGATATGAAGTCGCCTGTGATGTCGGCGACATGTCGCTGCTGCACAAAGCTCAGGTCAGTGATGTCACCGATGTCATCGTCTGTGTGTGTGTGTGTGTGTGTGTGTGTGTGTGTGTGTGGTTTTCATCTCGAGGTGAAACATTAACGTTTTTCTTTCCGTCAGACGTTGATGGGCATCGCTCGCACTCATTCTCAGATCAAGAAATAAAATTCAACCTGTGACGTCTGAAGTTCTGGTCACAAATTTATTTAAAATATTGTAACAAAAACATTTTTAAAAAATCTTTCTGTATCATCTTATGTCGACAACTTCAATTGTTTTTTGTGAATGTTTTACAACTTTGGTTTAATTAATAAAAATAAAATATTACCATAAAAATGTGTTTGTTTTTATTTTATTCTAATCAATATTTATTTAATAATTTGTATTTAATACTTGTTTAATATTATATATAATTTTAAATTTTGTTTAGTATTAAGGTAAAAAAAATAAATGTTTACATATTTATGTAAACATTTTCCATGTTTATTAATTTTTTAAAGTTTCATAAAGAATTTTATGTTATAGTCTTATTTTATTTTATGTATTTTTTATTATTTAATATCAGTGAAAAATATATATAAATATTATTAATCTTAAAAACTGCAAATGTTTTTAAATTAATTATAATAAATATTATAAAAATACATTATATGATATTATATTGATTCTAAAAATGAATAATAAATATATAAATAAATTATACACTTTATTTTGAAATATACAATTTTTTTCAAATATTACGGTAACACAAAATCAATTGCTCCTCTACTTCCGTGTTTACAGTTTTGTTAAGATCACGTGACCGGAACAATGTCCTGAGTGTTCTGCTTATGTTTTCTGACGGGGAAAAAAAAACCTCCAGAGACGGAACCGAGGAGTTTGGAAGTTGTGTCCGGCTGTAGTGACGGGGGAGCCGGCGTGGAGAACCGGTGAACCCCCCCCGGCGGTGGAAACATGGGCCTCCTGGCGAGGATACGAAAGGAGTGGTTCATCATCGGGATCGTGGTCGTCATCTTATCGGCCAAACTGGAGCCCAGCGTCGGTGTCAGAGGAGGTGAGCGGGATGGAGTTTGATGACTGGTCTTAACTAGTCCACTAGAGTCCTGAACAGAGACTTGAATCTGGATCCAACTGGTCTAACAAACACCAGGATCCGGATGCTTCTGGTTTGTTTGTTTGTACCAGATTTGGCAAACAGTTTCTCATCTTTATACTCAATCTTCACTCACGGTCACATATAATTTCACAGGGGAAAAGTTTCAATCTTAACTTAATGTTTAAGAATCAGAGATAAAATCGGCTGGAGTTTGATTTTGTAACAAATATCAAAGTTTTAATAAATTACAAACTTTTTGACTTTAACTCGCTGTTTCTGTGATCTCCGTAGGGATGACGGGCTGTGTTGAACTGCGATAAAACTGATATAAAAGTTATAATATCAACTTAAATATATTTAGATCTGAAACATGATTAATGCCGAACTAAAGTGTGGACTTTATTGATTATATTTAAGCAGAAATTAATCGAATAATTGATTAAACTAATGTGTGAGAGGATGATTTATGTTAAATTGACGGTTTTATAAATGGAGGTTTTGTTGGAATAAAAGTGACGCGCTCACAGTGGCTCCTGCATGCGCGTGTGTGTTTTACCTGGCACAGTGACACGTTGCACTCAGTAATGTCAACACACACACACACACACACAGCACGGGCACGTTATTTTATTTCCCTCGTATTTCCCTGATCCGTTAGTACATTATCATAAATAAACAAACAGCCGCTGCTTTCACTGATAAGAAAGATTAGATCACAGCTACTGTTCAGCTGCTGCTTCACGGGTTTTATTATTTTATTGTTTTTATTTGTTTTAACTGTTAAAAAAACAAAGTTTGGTGCAACGTGGTTTGATTTATGAATCTATTAAAACTTGAAAATATAACCTGTTGAAAATGTTTAAGTTTTATTTCGTGTTTTGGGGAATAAATATATTTTAGTGTCAAACCCAGCCAGCTAGCAGCATCCAACTTTATGCTAACATTAGCATTTTGGCTAAATAGCGGAAGTTAACTTTATGCTAACATTAGCTTGTTTTATAATTGGCTAATGTTACAATTTTTTACCAAAAAGTACAGTCCAAACCCATGCTAACATTAGCATAGAAATTGAACTTTATGCTAACATTAGCTTATTTCACAACTACCTACTGTCAAGAATTTAACAAATACCAAGGTCCGATCTCATGCTAACATTAGCATTTATGCTAAAGTTGGATTTAACTTCATGCTAACGTTGTGTTGTTTATAACTCATTTAAATCAATGTGTTAACCAACAGTATGATCCAGCTTAATGCTAACATTAGCATTTTGGCTAACTAGCATGAAGTTAACTTTATGCTAACATTAGCTTGTTTTATAACTGGCTAATGTTACGATTTTACCAAAAAGTAGAATCCAACTCCATGATAATGTTAGCATAGAAATATAACTTTGTGCTAACTTTAGCTTGTTTTATGACTAGCTAATGGTAGGATTCTAATAAATACCAAGGTCCAACCTCTTGCTAACATTAGCATTTTTGCTAAAAAAAAAAAAAAAAAGCAGAAGTCAGCTTTATGCTAACATTAGCTTGTTTGATAAATGGCTAATATTAGAATTTACAAATCGTTGAATCCAACCCCATGCTAACATTAGCATAGAAAGGTAACTTTATGCTAACATTAGCTTATTTCATAACTAATGTCAAGATCTTAACAAATACTGAGGTCCAACTTCATGCTAACATTAGCATTTATGCTAAAGTGGGATTTAACTTCTTGCTAACATTATCTCATTAATAATTTAACTGTGTTGTTATATAAAAGACTGTTTTTATTTATTTATTTCATTAAACCAGTTTGTTCTTTGAACACCTGAACATGTTGTGACACATGTAACATTGATTATAAACTGATAATCGATCGATCGATCGATCTCATCCTTCTGTCTCAGGTCCGTTGAAGCCGGAGGTCACTGTCGCCTACTTCGCCGTCTCGCTCATTTTCTTCAACAGCGGCCTGTCGCTGAAAACAGAGGTGAGGAAGGTCGACGCCGACGCTCTGACCAATCAGAACCGATCGCTGTTCGATCGTCGACGTGATCGATTAACGCGTGTGTGTTTTGTTTGTTCGTGCGCAGGAGTTGACGAGCGCGCTGCTTCACGTCCGCCTCCATCTCTTCGTGCAGTCGTTCACGTTGATCTTCTTCCCGCTCGCCGTCTGGCTGCTGCTCCAGCTGCTGGCGCTCACCGCCATCGACCAATGGCTGCTCAGAGGGTAGGAGAGTGTGTGTGTGTGTGTGTGTGTGTGTGTGTGTGTGTGTGTGTGTGTGTGTGTGTGTGTGTGTGTGTGTGTGTGTGTGTGTGTGTGTGTGTGTGTGTGTGTGTGTGTGTGTGTGTGTGTGTGTGTGTGTGTGTGAATACCTTCCTTTATCCAGGTCTCGCCGTACCTGAGAGACGAGTTATGAACAAACTGAAAGACCCACATTCACTGTTACAACAATTAGTGCTCTGTGTGTGTGTGTGTGTGTGTGTGTGTGTGTGTGTGTGTGTGTGTGTGTGTGTGTGTGTGTGTGTGAGAGACAGACAGACTCCATGTTTAACCATCTGTTACCTCAGAAAAATCAAAATTGTTAAAAGTCAAAAACTCTGCTGTAACAACTCACCGTCACCACACGGTGGCGCTGTGACATAGGAGGAAACAACCATCACTGAGGCCTCTGAGATTAAATAGAGCAGTAGAATTAAAATACTATAGATTAGTGTTTATTATCAATGAATCTACTAATTGATCAACAAATAAAACAAAACAACATCTTCAAAAGACTCAGTGGAAGTTTGAATGTGTTGACAGTTTTTTTTTTTTTTTTCAATTAATAAAAAAGAAACTTGAGTGAAGTTAAACATTAAACCTCATTCTCTATTAATTAATAGTTGTGGTTAATTCATAAAAGTTAAGTTACAAACACTGCTCAAAAAATTAAAGCAACGCTTTAAAAACACATCAGATCCAGTGATCTGTGGTGATCTCTGTTCGTTTTTAGCGACTCCATGAATTAAAGTGAAAACCTCGTCCATTTTACCAAAATTTCATTGCAGCAGCTCAAATCTCCTCCCAGATCTGGACCAGGACCTCACTGAGCCCCTGGACCGTCTGAGTTGAGTTGTAACCTGGAAGTGTCCGATGAACCCAGACATAATGTCAAAATGTTCATTGTTGAAGCCAGAGACTTGATACTGAAAGACTATTTTATCAGTTGACGCCTCTTCTTCTTCTTCTTCTTCTTCTTCTTCTTCTTCTTCTTCTTCTTCTTCTTCTTCTTCTTCCTTATTATCGTCGTCATGGTTGCCTAGGTTACAGACGGTGAGCTGTATGCCCCCTCCGGTCTCGTCAGCTGTGATTCTCACCAAGGCTGTCGGAGGCAACGAGGTAATAATGATAATAATAATAATAATAATAATAATAATAATAATAATAATAGGCAGCGTGTCGTCATAGCAACCGGTCATATTGGTTTGTATTTGTGTTTCCAGGCTGCTGCCATCTTCAACTCAGCGTTCGGAAGCTTCCTGGTGAGATTTTCTTTTATGTTACTTCATTTATTTTCCTTTGTTTTGTTTTGTTTAAAACAAAGTATCGAAGTCTAAATGGTTTTGTTTCCGTCCTGAAGGGAATCATCGTGACTCCGGTGCTGCTGCTTCTGTTTGTGAGTTTTAATCCAACGGAAAACACGAGTCAGTTCATGTGTTTGACCACTAGGTGGCAACGCAACAGGCTGTTATCGCCTCAGAACAGAAGATGAAGAATAGACACACACACACACACACACACACACACACACACACACACACACACACACACACACACACAGTAGTAGGCGAAAGGTTCCCGGATGTTTTACTACTTCAGTAGGATTTTGCAGTATACAAGTGATGTTCACTACGCTAACTATGCTATCCCAGAAGTCACCGGGAGGTTGAAAACTGTAGAAGAAGAAACTTCGCCCGCTAAATGTGACATCTGATACTTACTGGGATAAATTAATGACGTATAGTAAACAGTGATGACAACCACATCTATGTGCTTGTTAGTGAATGTGAATGGAGACAGAAGCCAGAGAGAGATTATTTTGATATTTTTACATGCATTGGCATTAAAACGCAAATGCAGACTGTTAAGTAAATAAAAGCCACATGTACTTCAGTAAATAAAACATGTCCATAGTTATTCACGTCACCAATGTGAGTAAAAAGTCACCGCTACGACTGGGATGCTAACTAGCGTGGTAGCTAACCCTCTGATTCAAACCGCAAAATCATGACGTTGATGCAAACATCCGGGTCACAAAACAGGCAAGATGGCGGCGTTGTAGTACGTCTGAATTGTGTCTACTACTGGTTGGTTGATATGTAGTAGCTACTACTGTAATGGTGGAGTAGTAGACACTCAGTAGTAGCAGTGTTTACTAAGGATTCAGATGCAGCCATTGACACAGACACAGACATTTATTTTAAAGTGAAAATTTGTGATTTTGTTGATCAACGAATAAAATATAAAATAAAATGAACAAATAGTTTTAGCTTATGACAAATTACGAATTAAAGGTGCTGTATGTACGTTTTTTTGCTATCGCTACTTAGCTAAGGTTAGCATTAGCAGCATTAGCAGGTGTTTATTTACGAGTCAAAATGAAACATGATTTCAGAATTAAACTTTATTCTTTTCTATTCATTAACCAGCAGTTCTAATGAAAGTTATGTACGTTTTTTGCTGTTGCTACTTCGCTAACGTTAACGTTAGCGTTAGCAGCTTCTTTGATTTATTTGAAGTAAAATGGAAACTTCAAACGTAAACTTAATGATGTGAGACTTCGTCGTCTCAGTTGTCTCAGTTTTCAGCCTTTCAGAATAAAAGCACGACACACTCCTCTTCCTCCAGCTCGGCTCTTCGTCGTCTGTTCCTTTCTCCTCCATCTTCTCTCAGCTCTTCATGACCGTGGTGGTTCCTCTGATCCTGGGTCAGGTACGAGTCCGACTGGTTTTCAGTTTTTGTTTTGTTGTCGGTTGTTTTTACGACGTATTCACGTGTGTTTTCTTGTTTCAGGTGTGTCGCAGGTTCCTCAAGGACTTCCTGGAGCGGAGGAAGCCTCCGTTCGGCGCCGTCAGCAGCGGCGTCCTCCTCATGATCATCTACACCACGTTCTGCGACACCTTCAGTAACCCCAACATCGAGCTGGACCCCACCAGCCTCCTGCTGGTCGTCCTCATCAGTGCGTCTCCTTTATTCACCACCAGTTATCACTCATTTTATTTTGAAATGAAAAAAAAGAAAACGTTGACAGGAAGTAACAGCTCAGTGTGTGTTTGTGTGTAGTTTTCTCCATCCAGCTCAGCTTCATGATGCTGACGTTCGCCTTCTCTACGCGGTGAGTCTCCGTTCAACCTCGTTTACATGTTGTCTACATGTTGTTTACTTGTTGTTTACGTGTTCTTTGTGTGTTCAGGTCGGGTTCAGGCTTCAGTCCTTCAGACACAGTCGCCATCGTGTTCTGCTCCACACACAAGTCGCTGACTCTGGGTAACTCACTGCTCCCGTCCGAGTGCCTCCTCCTCCCTGTGTCTGTGTCTCTTTTCAAAGAAACGTTTTAAACCAGACGCAGTAGTAAACCAGCCGTTTCAGGTCCTTTGTCACAGCGACCTGCTGTTTACACGTCACATGTCCAAGCTTGTGACAAAAGAAACACAACCTCTCTGGTTTTGGTCTCTGCTGAGTCTCAGCACAGGGAGCTTGAATATTTAGCGTCGCCTCTCGTTTGCCAGAACTAGTCTGAGTGAGCACAAACTCATCAGCTAGAATGGCTGCGTCCTGCAGAGCAGAGACCTGCTCATTCAGATAGACCACTGCCGTTCAGACATGCAGCTTTTAGGATGTTTTCACACTTGGTCCTCAGAGCTCAGATCGATAACGGAGCATTTTTGACTCTCTGAGCACTCAGAACCGTACTGAGACCGTCTCAGTACGGTTCGCTTTAAATCTGCGATACGGTTCGTCTGAACTGAGCAGTCACACAAAGAGCTCAGAGTCCACTTCACCTTTTTTTGCACAGTTTGATGTAGGAGGGTTTCTGATGGGGGCCGTTGTCCTGGAGACATCATGGGAGGGTCGACACAGGACAACAATTACACTCCTGACAGTGAGAAGAGTCCACCTGAAAAGAGAATAGACACACACACACACACACAGGACAAAGGAGGCACTAGGACCATAACACTCACTAACACACACACACACACAGAAACTTAATAGAACATAGAAAGTTTCTGACAGAATTAAATATAATTTAACTGTTAATAAAATGTGATAATAATTCATTTAAATAATAAAATCTAAATAATATAAAATAAAATATCAATAAAATAAGAAGTTGATGAAGAAGATGAAAGTTTTGTGCTTTTATTTTGAATCTCATGGATGAAACCGATCGTGTTTGTTGTTGTTTGTTGTTGTTTCCGTGCAGGAATCCCCATGTTGAAGATCGTGTTCGCAGGTTACGAGCATCTGTCTCTGATCTCGGTTCCTCTGCTCATCTACCACCCGGCTCAGATTCTGCTCGGCTCCATTCTGGTGCCGACGATCCGCAGCTGGATGACGAGTCGTCAGAAGGTACGAGAAAAAGACAAAACAAACAAAAAAAAACACGTAAAGATCGCTGCTTCGTCTTCAGCTTCCTGCTGCGACGGCCGCGTCCCAACACTAACACCTTGTGTCCTCTCCTACAGTCTAGTCTGTTGTTGAGGTAGGGCCGCGTCCCAACAGTGAGTGAGTAAAAACTGGAAACTTCAAACTACAATCTGAGCTGTTTCTGAGCGAGTCCAGCATGGCGCCCCCTGCTGTCTGCTCAACAAACACAAACAGTAAACGACAACAAGCTGCTGGACTCGCTGCTGCTTCACTCTGATCAAACACTAACTCGGTGGTGGTGGTTGATTTTCTTCTAATTGTTACTGTTTCAACACTTAAAGGGTCATTTCATCTAAATTACAACAGTTTTCATTTAATCTTGCGCCGCCTGGTGGTTGAATCAGAACGACCGGATCAAAGGATCATTTCAAATAACGTGATGATGATAAATATCAGGATGTTTTTACGTTCTGTGAAATCGTTCCTACATTTTATTAAATCATTCGCATTTTTTGTTAAATTGTTCGTGCGTTTAATGAAATTGTTCGTACATTATGTTAAATTGTTCGTACATTATGTTAAATTGTTCGTACGTTTTGTTAAATTCTTCGTATGTTATATTAAATTGTTTGTAAGCTTCGTTAACATTCCTTCGTTACCCTAGCCCGAAACAAAGAATTAAGTAACATTTCCTTTATTTCATCTCTTTTTTTCGTTCTTTTCGGAAAATCTGTCAACGTTTTCTTCATCCACGCTAGAACTGAAGTTGAAGAAATAGTTTCTATACGAGCAACAAGAACAAAATTTAACCTGATTTGAATCTGGACAGATTTAACTCTGGTCAGATACGACAGGAAGTAAGGGAGAGTCATTTGTTTGTCTGTTGATTTTTCTTGGGGCTTTTTACCTTTAATCTTCTCAACACAAATAAACCGTTTTTAACTTTGACAGATTGAGCTGCAGGTGGCGGTGGAGGCTTCACCGACCAGACGCTGCGAATATCTCACTTCCTTTCTTTGTCTTTTTTCTCTTTTTCCTCTCAGGCGATGAAACTGTCAATGCTCCAGCCAATCTGACGAGGACGACGTTGGTGTTTTGACAATGTTAGCATTAGCGTTAGCGTTAGCGTTGCAATATGAGGCAGAGGGAGACGAGGAAGTCACATGTGCCTTAAAACAACCAATCAACAGAGACCTCAGGAGGGGACCAAACTCGCCTTGGTGTTCTCCGTTTCTATGACGAGGAGAAACTCTTGTTTCTTATTTCCATCATATATATATATATATATATATATATATATATATATACAAGAAACAAAAGCAAAACAAAAGTTTATATTTTATTTTTATAATTTTTTATGGAACTTCCAAGAGGAACAGGTTGGGTGGAGTTTGAGTTACAGGGACCATTATTATTATTATCATTATTTTTTATTTTTCCTACTATTTTCTACTTTTTTCTACTCTTGTCTTTCTTCCAGCTGTTACTGCCACAAGATGAAGACGTCTGTTAGATTTAATTTCTTTATAGAAACAAGCTAACGCCGGTTGATGGGACTTTTAATGTACAAGTCAAGATTTGTTTAGATTTTTTGTTTTTTGGGACACAAGGTCTGTTTTTGTTGATTTGTAGCTTCGTTGTAAGAAATACTGAAGGTACGACACGAGTTCTGTGACAAGGTTGAATTTAACTATTTTTTTTTTTTAGTCTTTACATTATTGACGTTATCCAACACAACAAAGAGCAGAACAAGTTTGAAGTTAACTAAAATGTTACAAAATATTCATACATAATAAAATACAAATCTAAACGTAGATGATGTCGAATATAAACCCGTATGCAGACGATTCTCTAATTTACTTCGAAGAGTTTTGTCTTTAAATCTAATTAAAGAAATAAGTTAAACTTAAATTATCAACGATGTTAAGAACGTGAATGTATCATCACCACAGCCAATCAGAGCTGGAGCTGCAACACATGACCAAGAAATGACTGTTACTCTCAGGATCAACGTGTTTCTCCACAGTGTTTGAAAGATTCGTGACCAAAATGTGAAACTTTTACCATCATAGGGCAACAGATTCGTCTTGAATTTGACATGAATTTATGTTTTAAAATATGTCGAAGGGCTTTCTTGTTACATAAGGACTCATTCCTCCTCGGTTCATCTTATGTTTCTGTCGCTGTAGAAGAAAATGTTAGCATGCTAACGTCAAGTGTTCGCAGACCAGAGGAGCGTTTTTTCTTTTCTTTTTTTTTTTGTTTCTTTGTTTGTTTCTTTAAACCCCCAAAAGAACCAGAAACGATTGTTTCTTCTATTCTTCATTTGCTGCCAGGTGTTTTTTGTTGGGACAACAACGACCAAAGAAGCTTTGGGTGACTTTGTACTGCACTTTCATTCCAGTATCTTTACTAAATGTGATCATATCTTACTATTCTGCGTCGGTTGAATTAAATTCAGTGCCATCTTCAAGCGCCGCTGCAGGAAGTATTCATCCCTTTGTCGGGTTCATCTGCTGCTAAATATTTGACCAGCTGTTGTACAACAATCAGCTTTATCAGGTCATTATTACCTGTAGCTTCACCCTGTTTTATTATACTGTGACTATTGTTGATTTAGCACCTCAACAATCTGTCTCCAACCGTTTTGGCAAATATTACACCTCCAGTAATCTGTCATGTCTTGGTGCCTGCTCAGTCTTTTACAGACTGTTTATTTTAACGTTTCCGAACTGATTCCAGCTTCATCACGCTGCTTTTGTCTGGTAATGGTCAAGTTTATAGTTGATCTCTGTCTGTTTACAGTGTGATTGTTTTAACAATAATATATTTGTTTTGTTGATGGAAGATGATGGGATGGAGAAAAAAAAGAAAGAAATATAAGGAAATAAACCTAGATAATTTTAACCAACTCACTGTTCTTTGTCTTACCTGAATACAATATCAGTGACACTCGTGTATGTAATGAGTGCTTTATTCCCAGGGCCATTGTGAAAGTTTTGGCAGCTTGTTTTGGACAGATGGTACTTCTGTCACATCATTTGGTGAAATAATAGTAAGATAAGCCTGTGAAAGCTCTGCCCACAGACCACATTGGGCCCAGGAGGCTTTGTGCCACTTCTGTTAAACAACCAGACACAAGTGGATGAAGCAATCAACACCACAGGCCATAAAACCTCAAACCTTAGAGCAGCTACAACAAAGAAATACACAATATGTGATACTAAAAATATACTTTATTATCAAGTGCATCCAAATGATGTGACAATTTACAAAATATCAGAGTATAAAGGTTTAATATTAGTCCAAACCAGAATAAAATCTTACTAGACTCTTTTCTATCTTTGTAAAAAAAAAAAAAAAAAGTCCACCAAATGGTGTTTGTCATACTAGCCTTCTTTCTTTCAAGAAGCAAGAGGCAACATGTTGCAGGCAGAAATCTCCTGAGGAAGAAATACTGTCTAAGTCCAAGTGTTTTACTTATTTGAAAAGGAAAAAAACTTTGGTATGTTCATGAAAACAGTGTAAGATCATTTACAATCCTGCACATGACAGCGGGATGAAAATGAAGTGTAAAAACTACTCTGAAAAAAAAGATAAGTCCTCTGAGGATCATGAATATCTCCAGTTAATTTCATGAAATTTAAGCCGATTGAGTTGATGAGTTCTGTAGAGACTTGAATGTCCATTTATCATCATTATTGGTTAATGTTGGACTTAAAATCTAATTTCAAAACAATTCTAGACCAACAACAACCACGGTAACTTTGTATATTTGTGTTTTTTAGTTAGTCAGAGAACGCTACAGCACTACATTAACATTTTCACTCTGGTTCAGCAGAAAAGTGTTTGATTTCTAGAAGTATTTTTGTAATTTCAGTCACTGGGTGATGCCAGTATATCATACTCTGCCAGAAGCACAAAACTGTTTTCTCTGATTCTCCGGACTCTGACCAGATCTCCGCACTCCTGAACATGGATCAGTCCTCTTTCTCCTCTGCCATAATGTTGCTCCCTGTCGTTCAGTGTCACCTCCGTCCGTTTGCCACAAGCCTGGCGGTACATGTACCTAACGCCTACCACCAGCACCATGCCCAACCCAGCCGAGCAGCCCAGCAGCATGCCCAGCTCCCAGGCACTGTGTCTGGGGACAATATCAGGATACTTCCCCTCCTTGTCTGGAGTACCAGAGGGATTAGAAGGACGTCTGGGTTTGCCATCAGTGTTAGGAAGTTTTGGTTTCAACTCATGGCCAAGATTTTGTTTCAGTTTTGGGTCAAGGTTTGGATGGGGTTCAGGGTTTGGATGAACCACTGGTCTTTGTGTTGCTGGAATGAAGTTGGACTCTGGATCAGATGGTGCAATGTGGTTATGGATCAGTAAACTCTGAGAGGTGGTGAGTTTCTGAGAAGGCACAGTGGAAGAGGAGGGGATGAGATGATTGTAGAGAGAGCGAAGGGGAACTGGAGAAGGTCCTGGGTGAGGGGAAGTCGACTGGGAGGACATGGGTAAAGAAGAAGGAGGAGGAGAGGGTGAGGGGGGAGTAGAAGAGGAACTTAAAGTCATTGACAAGGCAGTTGAGGAAAGGGAAGAGGTTGAACCTTGAGTAGACTTGGAGAAAGGGAAAGGAAATGAAGGAGTGAATAAGGGAAGTGCTAATGGATCAATTGAGGTGTTTGAGGGAGGTTGGACTGAGGGGAAATTAGGAGGTATAGAGATTGGGGAAGGAGAAGGTGGAGCAGAAAGGACAGGAGATGTTTTAGGTTGGTCCTTCACAGTGGAGAATGAGGAACGGGTGAACAATGTTGATTTGAATGATGGATGTATTGAAACCATGGTAGGACCTCTGGAGGGATAAAGGAGAGTGGTAGCGCTAGGATTCATGTTGGAAGAAGGATGAATGGAAGTAGTAGATGACAACCGAAGAGCTGAAAGAAGAGAAGAGCGAGTGATTGGGGGAACAGTTGGAAAAACTGGGCCGATGGTTTTGATGTTTGCTTGAGATTGAATATTTCTAATCCCTTTACCGTCATTTGTTGCAAAGATTGAGCCAGCACTTGATGTGGAAAATAGCGGGTTCAAAGGTTGAGAAGTTACCGAAGATTGAGTTTTCTTCCATTCAAATGTATGTTCATCAAGTGCATCAGTTTGGGAACGGAGTTGGGACAATGGCTGGAGTGAGATACTCAAAGCCTCAGGAGGTGAGTCAGATCGGAGCTGGTCTGTTTGAGTAATTAAAGTTTGAGTTTGGGGAACACTGCTCTGTGGTTGTGAATGAGTTTTGATGGTCAGATGAGCAGTTGTATGAAGATGAGGGTGAGGTGGACTTGTTTCCCATGGTCCAGTTTTGGGTCCAGATGGACTACTTTCTGGCTGAAGTTGAGGAGAGTCACTCACAGACTTGTTGTGGGATGGGTTTGGTTTATTTGTGAGGGGGTGGCTGGTTAAAGGGTGAACTTCTGAAGCCGTACTGGACTGGAGAATGAAGTAAGGGGTTGGAGATTTGGAGTGGATAGTGGTCTTTGGTGAGGTGGTTTTGGATTTGGACGTCGGTTGAGGTGTCTGGGAGAAGAGAAAGGTCGGACTCATACTAGTTCGAGACTGGAGATTAGAGTCAGTTTGTGTGGTCTGAACCAGAAGAAAAGGTTTTGGTGAAGTAGTTTGGTGATGGTGTGAAGACTTTAAGTTAGACTTCTGGGTTTCAGTTATCCCAGTCCTCCAGGACTGCAATGAACTGGAGGTCTCAAACTTTTCAGAACTCATTTGGTCCTGGGTTAGTTCTTTTGGATTTTGAGTAGTGGGTTTTGGAGGATTAGTACTATGGAAGCTGTAATTGGTTGGAGGTGCAGTTGTGGTGATTGTTTGGGGTTTTATTGCTGTGTCTTTTGTTTCAGGAACGGTGGGAAGGTCTGGATTCTGGAACCTTATCTTTGTTTCTTGTCTTTCCATCTCAACATCCTTTCGATGGGAATCAAGGAGGTACAGCAGGAGAAGAGGACTGGTTACTCTTTGTTTTGTGGTGTTTGGCAAAAAAGTGGTAGTTTTTATCTCTTTGACCTCCACTGAGGACCAACTACTTGTGTAAAGAGGTTTGCTGGACAAGACTAGAGAGCTGTTAGATTCCTCAGTATGAGTAACAAACCTTCCTGTGTCTTTACCTGCTGCTTGAGTCACATCTGAAGTTGCATTTGCATCAGTGTCACTTGTGGTATTTTGTAGACTTCTTGAAGTCTTAGGGTTGTTCTTTTCATTGACCGCCTCGTCTCCAACGGATGCCAAAGTTGCAGAGCTGTTCCTCTCTAAGACTGGACGAGTAACCATTTCCAGCAATTTGTAACTTGAAGTTCGACTTCTTTTTTGTTCAGGAGGTCCTTCAGTAGTCTTGTTTATTTGCTTCTTTGTTGCTCTGTTGCCTTTTAGAGAAAAAAAAAGTAAGGTACCGGTCTCTTGAAGTGTGGATTTTGTTTCATTACTTATCACTGCACAAGTGATCTTACCTGGAAGAGCAGTCGCTTCATTTTCTGGAAATGCAAAAACTGAAGTCTCTCCATCGATCCTTGTGACATTACTCCAGCTCTGAGATCTGCGACTCCCATCAGCCACCACTGCTGATTCAATACCGGCCCAGTACACAAAGTAGGACTGGACAACCGTGATGCTGGAGCAACAGAGGAAAATGTTTGAGCTTTGTCTACATTTGCATTCATCCAGTAAATGTCATACTTACTAGAACCGGATGTCTCCCATGGGAACATCAGGAGCTCTCCACACGAAGGACAGGTTCCTCTTCAGTTGTTTATCGGAGTGGGTAAGGGTGTCGCCCTCCGAGAGGCAGCGTAGTGTGTGGGTGCCGGGGGGAGTGAGGGTCCAAGAACCACCCACCACCACTGGACCCACTTTGACTGACTTGTTCCCAGCTCCAGTTCCAGTTCTCGTTCTGACCTCGGCACCTTCCACACTGCGAACTTGGAGCAGGAAACCCATGAAGTCCCGAGAGCTTCGGACAGTTACTGAAGACAGAGGTGTGGGTACAAGGAAACAGAAAGAAGAGACATTAAACCAGCTTTGTTTTCAGCTGTTACAATTAGTAGTGACTTAGTAGGTTAGTAGGTTTTAAGGTGCCAACATTTAATGGTCAGAGCCCATAAGTTAGTTTGTTGGTTGCTAACTAACCTGTGAGTTGAATAATAACGATTTACTACCTGTGACTAACTGTCCAGGCTGGTAAGACGGGGCAGATGTTCGCAGGGTGACGTAGCTGTGCCGTGGGTCCTGAGGTTGAGCGCGAATGTGTCCGGGAATCATTTCCTGACACGAGGTTTGGCTAGCACCACGGGAAAACGCCACGGTGGACGGAGCCAGTGAAAATAAGACCATCCCCACCCCGAAACAGTGGAGGGTAGACCGCATATCTACATGCAAACACATGTGATTGAAAGACAGATGACAGGTCATTTCAGGGGCTGATGATATTTTTCAGTTTTCAACACAATACTGTGTCATTCAATTCCTTCTGAGGCCTAGTTGTTCCTTTTGTAGATGTGGCTAACATCCTTAAAACTACAAGTTGAACATTTTATGTTTTATTCAAATATATTGTTTCTAGAGATATGATGACATAACGTCTTGTGTAGCTGGCATCCTGTACTCAGTCTGTAGCTTAGCTTGGTCGCTAACTGATGGTACAAGCAGCTCAAACTATTCATGTTTTTCTTTTTAACTGTATTTGTACCATCAACTTCTGTCTCGTTGTGTTACTGTATCTGTAGAGCATTTTACTCCAACAGATGAGGTTGAATAGAAATGTAACTAATAATAATAATGATAATATACTAGTGTTTACACATGGTCATGTAAATGCATTTAAATTAAATACAAAGTCAAGACAAATTAACAAAATAGCAGTAACAAGACAGGATTCATCAAATTAAGAGACAGTAAAGGATAATTTTTTTACTGAAATAAAATCATACAAATGATATTTAAACCGTGATCAGTCATTAAGATTTTAACCATTAAACATTTATCATCATCTGAATAATTTATTTATAACCGAATGAGCATCTTTACCTTGTAGAGCAGAAACCTTCAGGATGTCAAGAAAAATCTCCTTCTTCACCGTCCTCTGTCCAAGTTTAGCTTTTATGTTGCTGAATGTGTGAAAACGTCTGGACTGTCTGGAAGTTGGAGGGTGTCAGGGTGGATGTGGAGGGATTTTGGGGGTCGGAGGTGGAGGTGGGGGTGTTGGGTGTAGAACTGGAGCATATAGAGCACAGATACGGTTTATTTACATTTACCTTTTGTCATTGAAAGTCAACGTTTTCCTGAAAAAACGTTGGATATGTTCATGGATGTAAATACTTTTGATTTCAGTTTTGTTATTATTATTATTGTTGTTTTTAACACGAGGACTACACCAGTCTTTTCTAGTTGGGGGTGTTTCTATGAGATCAGGAGTCTCCAATCACACACACACACACACACACTGTTGTGGATGAAATAAGGTACTGGAGATGGTTCTCAAGTATCTCTTGTCCATTTCTCACAGGAAAGTACCAAATACAAGATAAACTAGTCGTCTTATCTCTGTCTTCACTTTAACATGTCAGATTGACCTGGTCTCTTCTTGGCGTAAACACACTTTTTTTTTAGAGGATATGAGCATGAGTCGATACAATAGGTCAGTACAGGATGTAAACCAGCTGTCGCCACTTCCCTCCAGGATCCCCCCGACCCCCCAGCAGCACCTCGATCCTCAGCTCCCCCTTAATTCAATCTTTTTCTCAAGGAGAGTTGAGTAGCTGCACTCAGATCAGTTTTCATCTCACACGGGTTAAAATATTTTATAGAACATCTAACTCTGAGTTAGGTATGATGATGGAGGCAGTAATTAAATGTGTTTGGATTGACACAGCTTCAAAGATTACGTTGGGTTGACAAACTCTTTTTGTTTTTTTTTTTTTTTTGTTAATAAATTAAATATTTCTTGTCTCACACCACAGAGGCTACAATGGTTGGATCCTTCACCACCCGAGGTTTAGTTTAATTATCTTTCTTTTGAAGACAACGTCCTGATTGTTGACCTGTCGTAACGTGACACCATAAATACTTGCGCAGTGCAAAGCACTTCACACAAATCACATAAACATTCATTGTCCTTGTGAAGATAATGTGTCATTTATATGGTTAATGGAGTTGTGTGGAGTTGTATAATAAGCTGTGTTGTCTTTTCACAAAAGCAGGAACAGAGAGAACGTATGGTACAATAATTTAAGTAAAATATATAACACAAGGTGACTTTTGGTGACAGCTTTTGACCAGTTATATAGTCTTTTTTAGACTAAATGCCAGGAAACATGTGGTACGACTGACTCACCTTGTTGTGACAGGATGAATTGTTTTACAATAAAAACCCAGCGGAGATAAGCTGGTGGGAGAAGTGAGGTTATGTCATGAGTTTTAATGTTGTGGCTGATGGACGTATGTTTATTATCTCAATCAGAGACAAAACTGCCAAACAGCAGATAAAAACACCTACATACCAGGATCCAATATATCTTCATCTTTATCAAGTTAAGAGCAAGTGAAATAAAAAAAAAAAAATAAAAAAAATTAATTATATCTTCATATACAGTATTTATATTTCTCCATTCCTACAACATTTCTTGTGTTGAGCAAGTTAAATACACATGTAGATCTCAGTCAAGATTCAAAAATTAATTGAAAATAATAATTAAAAAAAATAAAAATGGAAGACAAGAAATGTATATAGAAATAAGTTATAGGTCGTAGACAAGTTTAAATAGTCGAGTCTTGAGTTTGGACTTGGAAACTGTGTTTTGTGACTATATTTTTATAAACTGTGGTGAATCTGAGCCTGACGCGCCACCATCAGGAACTGTCACTGCCCCGTGTGAAGAAGATTTCTACTTTACAGAGTCAGCAGGATCTGCTGAAACTGCAGCTGAGGTTAAAAGTGAATAAACCTGCAGCTGGAGCTGTGAGGATGGACAGTGATTGGACTGATCATCAAACATCGTCTCAATTACTCCATCTTAAGAATAAGACAAATAGATTCCCTTTCACAATCATTAAATACATCCATATTTATGTTTGTATAATTCTGAAATGTAAGAAGACCACAACTTAAATATAAATTTCTATGTTGCATTATTTGTTATATGGCTATGTGGTTGTATTAGCTAATCTGTGCGATTAAACACGTTAAAACAATGTGTCTCACATTTTGGCACATTAGCAGATACGATTGACTGCGACAAACATGATGTTTGTTTTTGCAATAAAATAAAAAAAAGGTTCATTGATCGTGTCGTCATCCTGTCTGAGTAGACCGGTTGATATTTGTTCTGATGGCTTCTGGCTAATGTTAGTCATTAAAAGATGTGAATCAAAATTTAATTACATTGGCAGAAAATGCTGTACATAAAGTCAGAAAGGACATATTAATCATATTGGTCTTTGGTCACTAACAGTTGCAGTTTTAGACTTTTCCTTCAGATAATGTTCGAGTCTTTTGACCTCCGACACCTTCACAAGTCAAAGTTCATTGCATCTTAATTGCAGGAAAGTATAATGAACACAAGGGGGCGTCCTAACATCTTCCAGTCCAGAGACGTTTACTGAGCCTTTCATATGGAGAGTTTGACCAACTCACCAACAAGTCGCCATGTTGTGACCCTTAGTCCCAGAGTTTTACTGAAGTCTGCCGACACCTAGTGGATACGTCTGGAAACTGATCTGTGGAAAAACTTCAGTCAGCGAGTCTGACCTCTGAGCAGACGACTCAACACAAGTTCATCAAGGCTTTGAGGCAAAGAAAGTCTGCTCATTTATCAGAAGTCAGTAATATTTTATTTTGTTTCATTAAATTAGAAACATTGACATGACGGTGCATGAACACAGAGTCCAGTTTGACCTGGTTGGCAAAAAAAAACCTCATGATGACTGACACACACACAAATGATCAGCACTACACATAAATATACAATACAAATGTCAGTAATTGTGAAAAATGGTTTGCTAGTTTGGACAACAGGACAGCATCACCTCAAACTTTGTGGACTGTTTGACTCAGTGTGTCTAGACTAGATTTCAGACTCTGTACGATCTGAATGAATAAACTTTAATCTACATCACAGAGCAATTCAAGGGTCCAGTAGCTTTAAATTAATACAAGTCTGCTGACATCTGTGTGTGTTTCACTCATGGTGAAGTCATGGTGAAGACTCCTACCATAAGGGCTGATCCCTCTGTTTCCCAGTCTGTCTTTTCCTTCATGTAGGTCTAGATCCCGATGGCGAGCACCATCAGGTAGACTCATTCAATGACTCATCGTACATCGATCTAATAATGTGGCTGTTACTGCCTGTGTCAGATAATAAACACCGGCAAGACCGGACTGCAAAGAAAATAAAAGGGTGGAGTAATTATTAATGTAAATGAAAAACATAATCCAGGTTGTTTTGAGGATTTGCTGCAAATATCATTGATTATAACTTTATCATGTGAAGCTTTACCATGTGAGTCAGTGAGTTTAGACTGATCGAACGTCACCAGATCTTCTTTAAACGTAACGTAAAGATTAATTAATACTATTATACACAGAAAAAAGTATTGAAGTAATCAATAACATAAAGATTTAATGTTGACTTGACAGTTAGAAACCTTTTATTAATCAAATAATTATTTTAAATTGGCCCAAATTTTCAAAAATGATTTAAATGTTTGATGAATGACCTGGACGACTGTTTTTTTTTTTTAAGTATTTATTTAAAAAATAAATACTTTAATAAAATAAATAAATTCAACAATTTATACTCACATGAACAAAGTATTGTCTACAAAATAAGCAACACCGTAAACTGTTACGAGAAATTTCAAGTACTTATAATAATATAATCTCATTCACTATATGACACAAAATAACAATGAAAACATAATAACATTTGGTCTGATTCAGTTTATTCTCACAGGAAGAAAAACTGTGACAAATATCAAAAATGAATAAACTCAGTTCATCCAGTGTAACGTGACATTTAAAACATGAACATGTTCAGTCTTCATCAAAAACACAACAACAAATACCCACAAGTATTAAACCACTATTATGTATAAATGATGAACTGGGACCGAGGTGAAGGAAACTCTCATGTAATGTGGGTACGTCGGCCATCTTGTCCTGCTACACTGAGCGTGTGACAGTTCTGCATAGAACTAGAACCAACATGGGAGATTCTGTCAGTCGCTTATTATGATTATTATTAATTTATGAGAAACATTTTGCCTCCTATCGAGCATCCTGACCTCAACCATACTCCAAGAGTACAGATAGTGCATCTTTAAGTATTAGTTACACAACATACACAGAAATTCTGATATTAATTATATTCATTTGATTATTTGTTAGTAATATCTTCATAATAACATCAACATCTTACCAAGTTGCTCTGTACAAACCTCATGTTAAGTCGTTTCTTTTCTTACCTTTGTTCTTTATCATCTGCAGTTTGTCCAGCTGCTGCATCATGTATGTATCATACAAACAGTTGTTTGAAATCAATAATTAATGCCTCATCTTCAAATTTTTAGCAACATAAGAAAACTCCCATGTATAATTTTAGACTTATTTTTTCCTTAAAACATTATGTACACATTATATTAAGGACCTACTGATTTTTTTCCTCAGTGTTTCAGATCTGAAACCGACTTCTTCTGTTTAAAAAAGTTCAGGCCACTTCTCCACCACACTGGAGAGCTCAGTGTGTGTGGTTCATTCATTATTCTGTTTCCAAACCAAAAACAAAAAACAAAAAATAACTTGGTTTGTTGGTTTTTTAAACCAAAATGACTTGACACTCAGTTTAATTTGAATGTGATAGGCGACAGGTTTTGATGTTGCAGTTCATTACGTATCTTAACAAGCTCAGTTCAGTCAAAGTCCTTGTAGACGTCTCTTATTGTATATTGCCATGTTTTGCCATGGAGGTCCCCGGGGCCCCCGTGGAGGCGTGACCTTTGCCAAAGAGGTACGTTGGTTTGACTGTGTGATTTGTCACAGTCACTGACATTTGTGTTTTGCTATAATGTGTAATAATAATTGTCTTGTGTGTGTTTTCTCTACAGGTGTGAAAGTGATATGTTGGTTGGGGACGACGACCGAGGGGGCCCAGGCCGGCCCCGCCGCTCTGCCTGGCCCTCTGGATCCCCGTCCCCCGTCCCAAAAAAAATGTATATGAACTGAAATACAGGACTGACTTGGAACAATGATCAACCCAGTGGACGTCTCTGCAGACAACCACAGACTCCTACAGAACAATGCCAGTGCCAGGTAATCTGCTGTTAGGACTCTAGGGGGCAGCATATACTTTTTCATTTTGACTTTTCTTTTCTCTGGACTCAGTCTTGATGTGGAAATCAATAAGAGTTTATATAAAACTTATGAGGTAATGGCCAGATATGGACACTAGTCACATGTTTCTCCAATACTAATGAAGTTTGTGCAGTCAAATTTTTACTTAAAACATTTAAGTACTTGCCTTTAAAAATGCTAAAGCATGAAAGTACATTTTGTTTCACTGTGTTGTTGCATTATTGCAACACAATATTGTAACTCTTCCAGCACCTAATGTTACAGAAGGAAATACAACTGAACTGACAATAAAGACCAGTCTCTGAAACCAGGACTAGAGTGTGAAAGTTTGCTCTGCAGCACTTTGTGACAACAAAGACACGTCTGTTTTTCTGCTCCAATGATTTGCAGGATTAACAATATTTTTATTTTTCACTGATATTCATGAACGACATAACAAAACCTTTGTTTCTGTGCATAGTTTGTGAAATGAGTATCAGTGTAGATCTTTATGGAATACGGACTAGAAAATTCTGGGGACAAATCCTGTTCTGTAGTGACTAAAAACAGGATGATCCCATATTTTAACGGATGCGCAGCAACACTGACGCATGTGGCCTAGTCCCAGTTTTCCAGGATGCAGAACTGTCTCACAAAGGTAGTTTTTCCTCCATTTCACTTCTATTGCCACTATATAGAAGGTAGATTAAAAAAATCCTTCCTTTGGTGACATCAGGTGGTTGGTGGTAGGTGTGGACAATACGGCCTAGAATTTATATTGTGGTATAATTTGAACCATAGACGATATATTCTAGGGTTCACTCTGGTATGTAAGTTACAATATAACCATATCTGAATGGAAGCATCTGCTCATAGTAAAAACATTCTGGCAGTAAATTACTTTCTTAACTATTAATTAACATAAAATAGTCAAGAATGTTACTTCAATAAAATTTATTGTGTGGAACTGTAATTATAGAAAACGTTTCCAGTGGTATAAAATTAGAACAAAATAAAAAAACATACAACACAAACACTTCTCTTTGTTCAACAAAACCACAAAACGACGACGAGTGAAACAAAACGGAAACGAAGAGATGAAGTGAACTAATGAGAGATGATAAACAACAACAGGGAAAGATGGTAAACAATAACAAAGATAATAATAAATAACAAAAGAAAGACGGAGAAAGAAATGACAAAGATACAGATACAAAGAACTAAAAAATGAAATAACCATTTATGAGACAATGAACAACCAGAGAGACAAAAAAGATGGTAAACAACAACAAACATAATAAATAACAAATAAGATGATACAAAAGATACAAAATAACCAAAAAAGAAATGATTAAAGACAACAAATTGATGTTAGGATGTGAGATAATAAATAAACAATAAAAAGGTTTTTTTTTTGACACTTTCCTGTCATTTCTCCTTCATTTAACTTATTTAACTCATCTTAATTTGTTGGATCTTTTTCTGTCTTTGTTCAATGTTTCATTCATTTCTTCCCTTTTTCTTTCTTTCTTGTTTATTTTCTTCTTGTCTGTTTATTTCTTTTCTTGACTCTACAGGTTCAAGTTTTTTTTTCTTGTAGTCATATCTTTCTAATCCGACAGTTCATTTCTGTCCATCACTTAAAATCAGATGAGACGTTTATTAACTTAAGTACTTAACTATTTAAATTTTTCCTTATCACCTTAAGTGTTTCCTGGTTTCTGCTTCTCCTCTGATTGATTCAACTCTTTTGTGAACTCTTCGTGACATAGTAAAGTAAATAAAGGTGTCTTGTTTGTGGTGTAGAGAACAGAAAAACAATTACAGTTATGGACAGTTTGGAAACCTGATCTGGGAACTGGTGTTTGTGTGTTCGCCCTGCGGCAGTAATGTGATTTGAATTCACAGTCTGAACTGGTGTGACTGGTTGGTGACACAAGCATCTGGTTTCCTGGCCTCAGGCGGTGGTTAGTCATCTACAGGAAGTGGATGATATGAGGTCACTGCTGCTGCAGGTGAGAAACCAGGTGAGACCAAACATCACAGTTACAGTTTTTAAAAGATTTATTCGTCTTTAAAGGCCCGTGAGTATTAGGACAGCGGACACCTCAACGGATCTGAAATTAAACCATTAAAGTGACGTCCTGAGTAACATGAACCCAGAGTCTATTTCACCATGAACACGAGTCAAACTCCCCCTCAAGATATGTTACGTTGGTTGAAGTAATATCAAGTTTGATCGTCTTTTGTTTTCACAACCAAATAGTTAACAATGAAAGTAAATGGGGCAGTCAGCCAAACGTATCTAAACTGTCATTTTTTAACCACTAATAAAGCTCAAAATATCACTTCACTTCAGCAGTAGCATGAATAGGGTCCCTACACATAAACTGAAGGACTGATAACTTAGTAAGTGAACCCAGAGTTTATTAAAAACACTGTTTTACAAGACTCACCCAACGTCTGGCCAATGTGTCAGTGAAGAGTGAGAGAAATGATGACGCCCTTCACCAACAGTCGCAACTCTCATTGCTATGGTTTAGAAAAGCTGCAGCAAAATCAGGCAAATCAGTCAACCTCCTTCACTGTTTTTATTTCACATCCATTGTGGTGGTGAACAGATGCAATTACAAGAATTGTCTTTCCGTCCAAATACTCATGGGTCTATCAGTATGTGGGGTAAGCAGTGAATCTGAAAACCAGCAAACATTGACCTAAAACAAACTTCAGAAAGTTAGAGTTAAAAAAAAAAAAAAAACTTTGTTGTTTCGTCTTCAAGGGCCTCGTCTCTTCAGTCCCCCCCAAAGTGGCTCCAGTTGTCCCTCCAGTCTTTCCACTCGGTGGTCTTGGACGAGCTGGTCTACCTGTTGGTGGCTCTGTTGGCAAGGATCTCCCTACGTAGGTTCTTGGCTAGAGGAGCTGTTTGAATCCATGCCTGGTCCAGTGCCGGCCTCTCCATCTATGTTGGCGCAGAGTAAAGTCAGTCTGTGGGAAGTCGTCTGGAACCAGAGGTACAAGTTGATTATTAACATGTGTGGTAAAATGCTGTTGTTATTATAGGTTTTAAAAGTGTCGGAGAACTACCACTGAACTACCACTACTACCACCGATACTTCTACTACATCAGTCACAGCTGTCAATATTTCTAATATTGATAGATGGTCAAAGAATAGAAATAATATTGGTACCAATAGTCCTACAACTACTCCGCGTTCTCTCTTCAGCCGAGAAGAGAAGGGGAAAGAAATTCAATGAAAAGTTTGCAAGGAGAAATTCTGACGTGACGTCACCTACGCGACTATTTGGTTTGTAGTCGAACCAGTTACGTATTTTCAGAAGCATATTAAATCAACTATTACACAACAAACATAGTCTTGACTCAAACTGATGGTTGTTTAAATTAAGATACAGGAGATGTGTGATTCAGGGTAGAAAATAATTTTTATCTCTCCATTGACCATCATTCTTTTTTAGTCCAAGGTCCAGTGGGGACAACCAGAAGGGCGACTGCATTTATGTAGCACTTCACACCACATCTCCCCGTCTTCTATACATTGCATTCACCTACACACACCACTCACAAACCAACTGTTATTGGCCATCGGGGGCCAGTTAGATTCAATACACTTTGATGTGGGCTGGAGGACCCGGGTATCAAACCTCCACAGCTAGTGACACGATCCTTACTTCAATTTTTTGCTTTTGTCTGTTGCTTTGTTTACACTGTATTTGACTGTGGAGATGGGGCATCCATGGATCTGACGTGTTCTGGAAAATCCAACAGGTGCTCAACCCTGGATTGGGATCTGGATCATTTGAGACCAGGTTGAGCACTGCTAGATCGATAATCCTTCCAAAGGTAGTAGTGACATAAAGTGTAAAATTATGAGCCCAAATAATTGCCAATGGGGTGGACATAGATCATCCATTTTTGTTGAAAGTGCTACTATATAATTTAACTCCACACTCGACCTCTGGGCCCCTGGGGGCCACCCTATATAATGGATCTAGTTTGTACGTAGAACTTCCATATTTGATCTACAACTACTGCTTGATTTTGGACGACTCCAAAAACAGTCCTCGTGTTAGTGACGTGAAGTGAAAATTCCTGGAGATTTCTCTTTGTGTTTGGTGTGAATTAATGCTAAAGTATCCAACAACCGTACGGCAGTTTATGTAACTTATACATAGAACCTCCACATCTGTTCTAGAACCGCATTATCATTCTAGAACTGTGTTTCACTTCCTAGAACCATTAAATTCTACTACAGATTCAAGGTAATCAAGGTATTGCACAAAGTTAAGTAAAGTAAAGCAGAGTGAACATTGTCTAGACATCCGACAGGTGTTCAACTACGCCCGCTGAGGTGCCCCTGAGCAAGGTACGGTCCCCACACACGCTCCCCGGGTGGTGTCCAGGCTGCCCCCTGCTCATTTAGGCGATGGGGGCAACCCTTAGGTTAATTTCGTTGTGTGCTGTGTGCTCAATGACAATGACTTTACAGTGCCACTTTACAACTGTATGTTTTCACCGTGCCAAAGTTTACTCAAATGAGTCAACACTTGCAAGCAAGTGTGCCCCTGCCTTTGTGAGTGTAGGCTTTAGAAATTGGAAAAAAGGCTATCGAGAGGTTCTCAGGAAATGCAAAAAGTCAGTTGCATATCCATGCCATGTATATCTATGGTCAAAGAGGAACACTGTAGCTTCACAGCTTTCTTCAGTGGTTGCCAGACAACAGGAGGAAGCAAGGTATGGATTGTTAAAGATTGTAGGCTCCATCAAATACTTAGCTCAGCAGGGTTTAGCTCTACGGGCTCATGTGGAAGAGAAGTGTAATTTATCTCAACGTCTTAAAGAAAAGGCAGAAGATGACCCTTTTTTTCAGAAGTGGTTAGAGACACACAAGCAGCATTACGCAAGTCCTCTCATTCAGAATGAAATACTAGACATAATGAGCAATGAGATCATAAGAGGAATAGCTGACACTATTTGATGCCTCCCAGTCACACAGTTTGCCTTGATTGTTGATGGGACACAGGACATATCAGGTCAAGAACAAGAATCTGTATGTCTTCGTTATGTGGATCCTCATGAGGAATTCATTGGGATGTATTCAGTGACCCAAACAACAGGAGAGTATATTGCAAAAGTAGCATTAGATGTACTTTGCAGACTAAATTTTCCATTGTCAGCACTACGCAGGCAGACTTACGATGGCGCAGCGAATATGTCTGGCAAATATTCTGGTACACAGGCTCTTATTAGGGAGAAACAGCCGCTAGCTTTATACGAGCACTGTGGAGCACGCTGTGTGAGTTTGGTAGCACAGAAGGCACGTGCAGCTTCTACAGTTGTGTGAGACGCCCTTGACTGGGTTCATCAATTAGGAGTTTTGTGTGGACAATCTGGCAAATTCAAACAGATGTTTCATCAGATAGCGATATCTGATCATGGAGCCTCAAGTGCCCTGAAACCACTGTGTGAAACTAGGTGGACTGTTAGACACGGTGGGTGCCATCTGTTCCGATCCAACACAGTATGACTGTATCCTCACTGCCTTAGAGCGGCGAGTCTCAACCCGCGGACCCCTAGTGGTCTGTGGTGTAATTGCAAGGGATCCATGAAAATAAAATATCTTTTAAAAAAGATCCTGACATTTATAGAAATGTCATTATTTAATTCAAATGAGACCTTTATCTAAACTACAGAGGGTAACATGACTTTTTTCTCTAATTCCATCTGTTTCATATGTGTAATTCATTGTATTTTGATAAGAGATCTTGTACCCGTTTGCATTATTAAAGTTACAGCATGACGCTGTTAATACAAACTTAACAGGATCTGCATCCTTTTCAAATTATGAGCCCTCTAGTGTTTCAGTGGGCATACACCATTCATTTCTTAATAATGCTTTTATTGTGAAATATTTGCAGGAAGCTGATGTGGTAAAACTCATTAACTTGCAAGGTTCAGGTTAGCGCTCGAAATTAAGCTAATTACAATGTTACAAACGAACAAAGACGATGATAAGCACAGTTACACAAAGAAGAAGTAGACAAGATGGAGCGATGGCTCAAATTACAAAAAGACTGCTTGTTTCAGACGCAGCAGACTCTGGGCCACCAGAAAAGAAAAAGAAAACAGAGTAAAAAGAGACTATATAAAGAAAAATACATCATGTTGGGATTTACTGCAACTGATTCTGACCCTATTGTTTTTTATGTGGAGAGGTACTTTCTAAACATGCCATGAAACCGGCACACACAGCATCTGAGCCCCAGGCACCAATCGTCAGTGGGCAAGACTGCTGACTTTTGGGTGGGTGGGTCGATCAGAAATATGCAAGGGGTCCAGGACCCCAAAAAGGTTGAGAACCACTGCCTTAGAGGAAATGGCAGGGACTGACTCTCCCACTACAGCTGCTGCAAATGGTCTGTTTTAGCAGTTTATGAGCAGCAGTACTGTACTTGGTCTTGTGATGGCACAAGCAGTTATTGGAGAGCTGGAGTGTCTCAGCAGTATGCAGGTATGGTTTGCAGGCTGCTGTTTGTAAGGTTTAGTCTACTCTCGCTGGCAAGAGAAGTGATGAGCTCTTCCAAAGCCGTTTTGAGAAGGAATCTACAGCTGTGAATTCTTTAGACTTAGAACCTACAAAAAATGCCAAGAGTTCGACAACCAGCCATGTGTTATATCGGAGAATCAAGTGGTTTCAGTCCTTAAACTTCTTTGGAAGTTGAGTTTTATAAGGTACTTGACACCATTCACACTCAGCTCACAGAACGTTTCCAGCAGGGTGGTTTTCTTACCCTGCAAAAGCTGGAGAACTTGCCTTGTGGAAGTACTGACCCCGTGGTTCATGACTGTCCAGAAATTAATGCTTAGCTGCTGGAAATCCAGCTACCTATGTTGAAACACTATTACACGTACAGTTCCTGTGGAACGGATTGGGATCTGGATCAATTTGAGGCCAGGTCGAGCACTGCCAGATCATTAAATCCTTCCAAAGGTAGTAGTGACATATAGTGCAAAATTATGAGCCCAAATAATTGCCACTGGGGGTGGATATAGAAGGATAATCATGTTATATTGCAAGTGTCACTATATAATTTAACTCGTATGTTGAACCTCCACACTCGACCGCCAAACGAAAATATCTGGCCCCTTGGGGCCACTTTAGCAGGATTATCCGACTATAATTGGTCTAGTTTGTATGTAGCTCGAACGTAAAAAAACCTCCAGATTCTAGAACGAGTGTGGAGGTTCTAGAATCTGATAATTCTAGAACCACTTTATCATTCTAGAACTGAACGCTAGAACGCTTCCTAGACCCACGTGATTGTACCAGATGATATCAAGATATCTGCGTGAAGTAAAGTGAAAAGTAGTTTTTTAGTTTAAATGTAAACAGTAAAGGAAGCCTGACGACTAATGTGGTTTGGAAGAATAATCTGACCATGACCCGTTATTTCCAGATAATATCAACATATGTGCACAAAGTAACACTAAGTGAATATTCACTTGTTTGTAGAACCTTGTTCTAGAACCATGTTAATCATTCTAGAACCGTGTTTCACTACCGTCCGATCACATTCTCCCAGGTCCCAGACAGTAATTCCCTATGTGCCGGATCCGTTTTTCGAATCACCAAATCCACTTAGCAGTCAGATCTGATATGTGTCTCCGCACCAACACTACCACGAATTTGTGTTGACCACCTTCATGTGGTGGACTTGCACCGGACTCCCAGCGGATTTGCAGAACAACGGCGCCGAGCTCGAGCCCATCAGTTGCGCAACCGTTAACGGTTGTTTGCACCTGCGTCAGATAGATGCAGATCTGATCCGGCCCAGCATCGAAAACCGAACACGCCGCAATTCAACAGAATACACAAGCACTGTACGTTATGCTTTGCATATCTTGTTGGGGCTGTGCACAAGAGTCCTCTGGCTGAAAAAGCTACGGATACCGAGATAAATGGACATGTCACCAGGTGGTTTAACTTAGCGACTGTGGGTCGTCTTACCTGGACAAACCCAGTCTTGGCACCAACAGGAAACAATGAGTAGCAAGTACATATTTACCCAATGTATATTTTTTCTTCTGATCAGTTTTTATAACATAAATAAAGTGTTTTGTTATTGTTGTTTTTTTGTAAATGTGTTTTGTTGATATTTCTACATTAAAAAAAAAACATTAATAAAAAAATATGTATTTTCAAGATGATAAATTGTACGGGGATTTATTTGGGCCATGTATATCAATCCCAGATAACAGTCCAGGGCCAAACCAGCCCCAGATGTAAAATGTGGCTCACGGATCTGGGCCAGAACCGTACCGCATATGATGGCATTGACAACTAGACTGGGCCAGCGCTGGCCAAGACCTGATCCTGATCCGTAATCCAAATCCGTTACTCTACCCCGGTGCGAATCCTACTGAATTAACTTCTCCTGTCTGGGACGAAATCAAGATGTCTGTTTGTTTAAATGTGCGTAAAACTCGTAGTAAAGGAGCCATAGCTGCCGAACAATGATTATCCATTAATATTGATGATAATATTAAGATATATGCAACTAAAGCAAGATGAACTGTGATCACTTTTTTGATTAAATGTGTCAAAACCCTAATATTTGTCCCTATTTTGTTGTTATTTTCTGTTTTATTTGACCTCATTCAACAGTGTATGGCGGTAATGATCGCTACTGGTTGACCGCTACAAACGTTACACGAGTTAAACGACCGTTAAAATTTAAAAATTTGAAACTTTTTAAATTTTAAATTTAAAAATAGACATTCTACTGGAGGGGGGGGGAGGTTGAGGCGCGTGTGCCCCGGTTCACCCGTGTCCTGCCCTCGTGTTGTGTGGATCCGGCGCGTGGACAGAAACACACCGCATCACACACACACGGATACACACACACACACACACACACACAGGGGAGAGGGAGAGAGAGAGAGAGAGAGAGGAGGCGGAAACCTCCATCTGCCCTGCTCGGTGACCGACCCGTCATCCTCGGGCTCGCGGAACGAAACGGATCCTTAACGGTTTTTTTTTTTTTTTTTCTACTCACGTGCCGTAAAGGAGAAGCAACCGCGAGGAGGATGTTGGAGCCGCGCGAGGTGAAAAAGAGGGAAATTAAGAAGGAAGAAACCTATAGTCTATATATAGGCTATGCCCCGGACTGCACCACCGCCGCCGCTGCCGCCGCCACCTGCCCTCCCGGTACCGGTAAGTCACCGCGAGGAAAGATGAGCGAGAGACAGAACCGTGTGCCCCCTCCTCGTGCGTGCGTGTGTGTGTGTGTCAGAGGCGGGTTTATCCGCTAACGGTGGCCGGTTATCGATGCTAATTGACCCGTGAAAATGACTTTTGAGGTCTTGTGAGGTCGAGTTACCGTTCAGCCATGTTGCGGGAGGAGGAGGAGGAGGAGGGGGAGGAAAAGGGGGAGGTGGGGGGGGTAACGGGTGGGCTCGTGACACCTGCCCTCATTCCCGGTACAAAAAAAAAAAATCAGTTAAAATGTCAACCTCCGGTGGTGAAGCGGGGACTCGGCAGCCTCCACCGCCGCCTCCTCCTCCACCGCCCCGGGGATGACTGACTCTGTGACTCGGTGTGGCGGAGAGTCAGCGCCGCGCAGCCATGTTGCAGAGAGAGAGAGAGAGAGGGGGGGATAACGAGCTAACGGCGGGGGGCTCCGGGGCTCTGACACCGACCGACCGACACCGAGGTGAGGGGGAGGGAGGGGGGGGCTGTGGAGCAAACTGGTGCCCGGTAATTGTGGCTCCTCCGGTCGGATGCGGCGGCAGCAGCAGCTCGGTCTGTCTCCTGGAGAGAACCGAGGCCACAGGCTGCTGCTTCACTTACTTTAATTATTTTATTATAATTTAATTTAATTCACCTCTTAGTTCCGCCTTAATTTCCACCACATTTTTTTAAACATTAATATTTATATTTTAGAAATATTCTAATAAATGATAAACCTTTAGAATCATTAATAATATTAATAAAAATATTTTTAATGAAATGAAAATGTTATTTTATTATTAAATAAAATAATTTGAATATATTTTACTTATTTTTTATTGAATAAAAACTTTTAAGGCTTTAAAGAAAATATTTTTTACTTAAATATATTAAGATGAGCAGTGACTGATAATATCTTTATATTTTATAATTTTGAAAAATAATTTTAAATAAAAAAATAATCTGAAATTTCATTTTCAATTTTCAATATAAAAAAAAAAAAATCTGTAAATATTTTTATTTACTTAAATATTTTTGTAAAAAAATACTTTAATTATTAAAAATACATAGAAGTTGAAAAATAATTTAATTAATATTTTTTTATATCAGGACATTTTTGGAAAATATTTTAATAATAATAGAATTTTATATATATGTATAAATAGTTTTTACTTAATTTTAAAAAATATATTTTATATTGAAAATTATTGTTACATATTTTTAAAAATATTTTATATTTATTTAACTTAATTAAATGTGTATATTTTATGATATATTTATTTTATTTATTTTTTAATTTATTTATTTATTGTTATTATTATTATGTTATTGTGCTGATGAGGACCAACAGCTGGAAGGGGCTGATCATTGATGATTATTGATGATAATTGATAAGTGTCTTAGTTGTTGATGAATGTTTTTCTTTTTTCATTCAGTAATTTATTCATTCACAGATTCACTTTGTTCCTTTTCTTCTTCTCCCTCATCTCTCTCTGTCCTCTCTCGCCCTTCATCCTCGCTGCTCCTCTTCCTCCCTCCTCCTCCTCCTCCTCCTCCTCCTCCTCCTCCCTCTCTCTCTTCCAGGTCAATGAGAGGCAGCAACAGCTCGGTGTGAAAAGCGAATCCTCCCTCGTTCTTTCTCCTTCTCGTCTCTATGATGCTCTCTTCACTTCCATATGATACAAAACACACTCGTCTTATTTTAGCATCGCAGCCTTCCTCCTCCTCCTCCTCCTCCTCCTCCTCTCTACCCTCCTCTCCTCCGAGTTTTGACTCCCTCTCTCTTTACAAACACACACACACAGAGTGGGTTGAACATGAAGCGTGGGTCGAGCGTGTTGCAGCCTCCGTCTGATGAAGCCAAGCGACACACGCCGCTCCACCACGGAGCTGGAGGCGGAGGCGACGCCGCTTGCTCCTCCCTCAGCTCGTCCAGCGTCGCCGACACGGACGCCGCGGGTTCGAGTCCCTTCCCAGCAGCCACCTCTCTGTTCAGCCCTGATGTCACCACCAAGATGGCGTCCGACCTCCTGATCAGACTTTCAGGTAGAAAACGCTGAAATAATGAAACTATGAGAATAAAGATGCTGAACTTTATCTGAACTAGAGTCACAACCACATCCAGGATTAAATTAAAGTTATAGATTTACTCAAATATTTATATATATATATATATATATATGATCAGTTACAAAAATATTTTACTTAGTGAAAATTACCTTTTTCTAATTAAAACCCTTTTTAATTTAATTTAGAATATTTTTACTGAAGTATTTCTTATTTTTGAAAAAAAATATTGATAAATGAAACATGTAATTTTTCAAAAATATTAAAAGATATTTTACTTAATTTTTTAATATTTGAAAAAATATAAAATATTTTTGCTTATTTTTATATTATATAATTTTAACTTTAAATGCTTTTTTAAAAGTAATTTAAAAAACCTTTTACTTAAATATTTTAATTTATTAAAAATATTTAACAAAACTTTCTAAAACTGTCACATATAAAATTATAATAGTCCAGTTTATATATTTTTTAATTATTAATTATTATTTTTTAAAATATTTTTTTTAATTTAGTGACAAATATCATGAAATATTTTTACATGATGTTTAATATTTTAATGAATAAAAAAGGCTAAAAAATAATTTCTAAGTCAATTTTTTTTTAATTTTTTTATTTTAATATTTTTTTTTACTCAGTTACAACTAGTTATTTATGTTATTTTAATTAAAAATATTCCCTAAATTTTTTTTCTTATTTTTTTACACAGACATAATTTAATAATAATAATAATAAATTAAAATAATTTTTAAAATAAAATGTGTCGACGTGTTCAAACATGTCAAATCATAGTTTTCATGTTCGAGTCATTTCACACGACGACGTCTCGTTAATTAACGTTGACTTGAAACTTCATTTGTGTGTGTGAGGTGTTGAGAACAGAGAGCATCATGGGAGAAAACATCAAATATCTCTGTCCTCAGAGGCGACCCAGAAGGCCCAGGTGCATCCTGGGAGTCGAGTGGAGGCGGAGCCTCGCTGCGGGCGTCAGCAGGACGAGCCGGGTCTCGCTCTGTCGCCGGACGGACCCGGAGCGAGTCCAGAACCGCCGTCGCTCACGCACACGCCCGACGGCAATGCCGCCACGGCCGCCGTCGCCACGGATACGCTGGCCTCAGACCTGCTGAGGAAGCTGGCAGGTAACCGGCGTTGTGGGGACCGTCGACGTTACGGGGACCAAAGGTCAAACAGCTGATTAAATTAAATAACCGTTTGTTTTTCAACCAATCAGAGCGTCAGGAGGTGAACTGTCACGGCGTCAGGGTCAAAGAAGAAGAAGAGCCGATGGAGGTTGACACGCTGGCGGTCAGTGACCTCATCCACGATCGTCCAACCACATCTTCCCCAGCGACGGCGAGCCGCCACCTTTACGCCATTAAAACAGAGGAGCAGGGCGACAACACCGTAGGAGCCAAAATGGCCGAACGCCGTCTCCTTGGCCTGAAAATAGATGACAGTTTCTTTGCGGCGGGATGCCCGTCCGGCGCCGTAAACAACACGTTTCAGTTCAGAGTCAAAATGGAGGACAACAACGAGGGCAGCAGCCTCTCCGGGACCAAGATGGCGGATCAGCTTCTCCCCGGATCCAAGATGGACGACCAGTTTCTGTTTAAAGCGAAGCTGTCGGAGCGGCCGAGCGGCAGGTTTCTGACCGCCGTCAAGATGGAGGAGACGGAGAACCAGCTGCTCGCCAACGCCGTGACGACGGAGCACGTTTTTCCTCGAGTGAAGACGGAGGAGCAGCTTTACTTTGGAGCCAAGATGGAGGAGCAGTGTCTGCGAGCGGCGCTGTGGCAGGACATGTCAGTGAACCTGGCGTCTACGCTGCTGCACCAGCTCTCAGGTAACACACACACACACACTGATGAGGTCACATGATGAACGGGTCACATGACCTCAAATGTCACTTCCACATTTGGGCTCTTTAAATTTAACAAAAAATATCTGTAATTAAATGAAAAGTAAATAAATAACTGAAAAAACATCTGCTGCTTTCACTTTATTAGTATTAATTTTTAAAATATTTTACTTTATTTTTAATATTTTAATTAAGTTAAAAAAAAATAGTATTTACACCTTTTTTAAAACTAAATTTTAAAATACTTCAGCTTCTAATAAATGACCAATTTTAACTTTAAAAACATTTTTTTTAACATTTCAATGTATTACAAATATTTTAATTAATAGAACGTGTCTATTAAATTTGAAATATATATTTGAAAAAAATATGTTAATTTTATTTAAAATATTTTATTTAATAAAAGTGACTAGTTTAAATTTTACATCCTTAAATAAATTAAATAAATTATTTTCACTTAAATATTTTTAAGATATTTTAATAAATAGAAATTAGAATTTACTTTTATATGTATAATTGAAATATATTTTCATTTTATTCTAAATATTTACATTTTAACAATAATTTAAAAAATAATTAATTAATCAATTTATTAAAAATATTTTGATTAATAAAACTTATATTCAACACTTTTGAACTGAATATTTAAAATTTTTTATAATAATAAATTTTAATATTTTTTTACTACTTTATTTTTAACTAAATAAATTATATAAAATAAATAAATAATATTTAATAAATAATAAATTAATTAATATATTTTATTAAATTAAAATGACCAGTTTCAACTTAAAATGCATTTTTAAAATTAATTGAAAAATACGACTTAAATATTTGTAGCTGTCATTATTTATTACTTTTAAAATATAATTTTTAAAATATCTTTGATCAGTTTATCAATTTGTTATCGATTAATCTTTCATCTTCTTATCAAACTGTTCTGATGTTAAAGTTTTATTTGTTGTCGTCACAGAGCGAGTCAGTAAATCCAACAGTCAGCTGACCGACAGGTCGACTCCGCCCACCGTCAGGAGCAGGTGACGCATCACTTCCTGTCATCGGTCACATGATCACGTTGACCTTTGACCTCTGTCACTGACTCAGTGTGTGTGTGTGTTTTTTTAGTCCTGTTTTGAAGGTGAACGTGGACTCGCTGCGACTGTCGTCACATCTGAGCTCCCAGGATCCTCCACACGGTAACACACACACACACACACACACACACTGCTCACACACACACACACACACACACCGCTGCTCACACACACACACACACACACACACACACATCAGTAATAACTTCCACAGAGACTCATGGTTTTTTTCTTTCTTACAGAAATCCAAACCAGCCTCAGCAGAGATCAAACTACAGGTTGCTCTTATTTCTACAGGTAACACACACACATACACACACGTTTGTCCTGCTACACTTACGAGGACATTTTACACTTCACAATCATCAAACATTTCCTCTAAAAGACAAATCATCCCCATTTTACATAAAATGTCCCCATAAGGTCTATTAGTGCATGTGGTCCCCTCAAAGATAGATTCACAAGAACACACACACATACACACACGCCTTGTCATTTTTTTTTTTTTTTTCAAATATAATGCTAATGCTAACACCTTGACATGCATCTTCCATTGTGTTGGTGGTTGTTTTGTTTTGTTTTTATATGTATAATTAGCATTTGAGCTAAATGCTAGTTAGCATGCTAACGCTAATCTTGATTTTCTTGACCTCAGTCGGCTCGGTAGCCAAGTTGCTTGATGTAGCAAAGTTAGCTAACATAGAGAAGTTAGCGGTTGTAGTTCAGTAAGCTAACATAGCAAAGTTTACTAACATAGCAGAGTTAATTACATTAGCCAATGTAGCGAACGTGAAATAAACATTTTTAAAAACCAAATCTCTGTTGCCATGGTAACTGTAACTCCTCCTCCTCCCGCAGGTGTCACGTGTGCGGCTTCGAGACAGATGGCCACGCCCTCTTCCAGAGTCACATGACCGAGCACCGCCAATGGGAGCGCGGCTCCTTCTCGCTGCACTGCTGTTTGTGCGACCACTCGACCAATGAGGAGGCGGAGATGAGGGCGCACGTCGACACGCACGTCCACGGAGACTCGGGACTCGGAGACCTGAGGTGAGTTTGTTTTATATTTAATATATTTAATTTAAAGGGTTTAAAGTGTTTGTGAACAACAAAAATATATGACTAGAAATTTCCGTTCAAAGAAGACGAAGCTATAATGTTAGATTAGTGACGTCAGTGTTCTTGATTTTCTTATGTCTTAAGTTATGTTTTTTTCTTTTTTTTAATCTTAATTTGGAAGCGAAGATTAATTATTTATTATTGTTATTATTTACTATAATTATTGAAGTGTTAGTGTCAGCTGTTATAAAGTGAATACAAATAATGTAGCATTAGCAGCGTAGCATTAGCAGCGTAGCAGTACCAGCGTAGCTTTAGTAGCCTAGCGTTAGCGGAGTAGTATTTGTAGCGTAGTGTTAGCAGCGTAGCTTTAGTAGCCTAACGTTAGCATAGTAGTCTTAGCAGTGTAGAGTTGGCAGCATAGCGTTAGTAGCCTAGAATTAGTGGCGTAGCGTTAGCGGCGTAGCGTTAGCGGCGTAGCGTTAGCAGCATAGCATTAGCAGCGAAGCGTTAGCAGCCAAGCATTAGCAGCATAGCGTTAGCAGCATGAGCTGTTTCATCTGTGGTTCGTTCCAAGATGGCGACGACAGCGTGCGACGTGTCTGGTTCTCTGCTCTCAGTTTGGAGTGACATCATCATCATCATCGTGAACAAAACAGGAAGTGTGAGCGTTGAAGGTCGACAGCCGTGTGTGTGTGTGTGTGTGTGTGTGATTAACCTCTCCCTCCCCTCCTGACTCCCAGATGCCCCGTCACCTCTCCTCCTCTTCCTCCTCCCACCGCCGCCGCCTCCAGCAGCAGCAGCGCTCTGTCAGTTTCCGTGGCAACCCAGCCGCCACCAGCGGAGGAAGAGGAGAAGCACCATCGTTGCCGTATCTGCCAGAGGTCGTTTCCAGGGCAACAGGAGCTGCTGGTTCACTTCCAGGGTCATCGCCAAGGCAACCAGTACCGGTGCGACCGCTGCGGTCACCTGACGCGGACGGCCAATAAGCTGGTGGAGCACGTGCGCGTGCACACGGGCGAGCGTCCGTTCACCTGCCACCTGTGTCCGTACAGCGCCAAGAGGAGGGACAGTCTGCGGCTGCACTGTAAGGTCAAACACGGCGGCAACGGGGGCGGAGCCACGGCCGGAGCCGGGGGCGGAGCCACCGTCGCCGACGTGCACACGCACCGCTCCTACGCACACGCAGACAATCAGCGTTCACACAAACACGTCCAGAGGCTTCACACGCCGCTACGCAGCCTCACCTCCTCCTCCTCATCACTTCCTCCTCTTCATCCTTCGCTCTCCGACCGAACCGGGTGGAGAGACCTGTCCCCGCTGCTGCCAATCACCACCCTCATCTCACTCAAGCCACGCCCCCTCTCCTCCTCTTCATCACCTTCATCATCCTCCTCTTCCTCCAAACAATCCTTCCTCTGTTACCTCGGCCTCACCACCTCGTTATAGGAGTCTCCTCACCTCCTTCTCTTGTCTCCTCACCTCCTCCTCTCCTTCTATTGTCTCCTCACCTCCTTCTCTTGTCTCCTCACCTCCTCCTCTCCTTCTCTTGTCTCCTCACCTCCTTCTCTTGTCTCCTCACCTCCTTCTCTCCTTCTCTTGTCTCACCTCCTTTTTTCCTTCTCTAGTCTCCTCACCTCCTTCTCTAGTCTCCTCACCTCCCTATCTCCTTCTCTTGTCTCCTCACCTCCTTTTTTCCTTCTCTAGTCTCCTCACCTCCTTCTCTTGTCTCCTCACCTCCTCCTCTCCTTCACTTGTCTCCTCACTTCCTTATCTCCTTCTCTTGTCTCCTCACTGTCCCCTTCTTCTCTCTTTGTTTCCTTTTCTTCCTCCTTGCACCTCTCTCCTTGTCTCCTTTCCTCTCCTCCTCTATTTGCCTCCTTCCTCTCCTTGTCTCCTTTCCACCTTTCTCTTTTACTTCCTCCTCTCTTCATCTCCTCTCCTCCTTTCCTTGCCTCCTCTCTCTCCCCATCAAGTTTCCTCTCCTTCTCTCTTACACCTTTGTCCCCATTTCCTTGTCTCCTTTCCTCTCCTCCTTTATTTGCCTCCTCCTCTCTGTCTCCTTCCTTCCTTCCTTTCATTTCCTCTCCTCGTCATGTGTCGCCATCTCTCCTCGTCGTTTCTTTACCTTCTTTTCTTTCCACGTCGTGTTTTATCTCCTCGTCTCCTCCTGCTGCAGTCTTGGATGATGTTGGATGTTAAATCTCAAACACAGACAAACGTATGTGAATGTCAAACAAACAAAAGTCGACAGAAACGACAAAACGAACGTTTTGATTGAACTCTTTGCATCCTGCTCGTTGTTTCTTCTTCTTCTTCTGCGTTTCTTCTTCTGCGTTTCTTCTTATTCTGCCTGCTTCGATCCTCATGATAATAATCACTGAACTCTCTCTAGTTAATGAACCGTGTCACATATTTATTGCCTGTCGGTCTCGTTCCTCAGAAACCATCACGCTAAGAAACCCTGACGGGAACATGAGTAAATAAATAAATAAATAGATAAATAAATAAATCAATGTTTGTGCCAAATTTTGTGGCAGTTTGTAACGAAAAAATCACAAAATTTAACGTTTGAAATCACGTTCACATCGAGGAAATGCCGACCTTTCAAAATAAAACTACATTTTTTAAATGTTAAAAAAAAAAACTTAAAAAGTGCCAAACTTTTTTTTCTTTTTAAAAACTTTTTCACCCTAAAACAAACATTTATCATCGTCGCTGATAAATCTGATGATTATTTAATGAATTAATTTAATCATTCTGTTGATAAAGTTAAAGAAAATTATGAAAAAAAAAAAACGAGTATCGTTTCCTGGAGCTGAAAATAGAAATAAAACCCAAAGATTTTCAGTTTCTAATCGTCAATTCTTAATCAATAACTTCACATCAACGTTAAAGGGTTTCCAAGCGTGGGCGGTTTCTGTCGGACAGTGATGATATTTCTAATATTTGTGTTGTATATTGATAATGTATTTGTGTTTACATAACTACACGGGGCTCAGAGAGTTGAAAATGTCTTAATTTAAAGTTGCACTATATGTAGAGATGAAAAAAACGTTTTGTTTTTATTTTATTTTGATGCTTTTCACAAAACCAGAACGTCCCGCGAACGTAAACCGACGTAATCGGTTTCACGTAACTACCTAACGTTTATATTTAAAACAGAAACATTAATCACATGAAAACAGAAAATTACAAAACCAACGAAATGCCATAAAAAGCTTTTTAAACTTGATCCGTGAAACGTCTTTTTTTGTTTGGGATTTTGTTTTTTTGTTTTTTTCCAGACGTCAAATTTACGACTCGGATGTTGACGTAAAACAAGTCAGAGCAGGGAAGTGAAACCAAAACAGCTCTGTCGCCCCCTGGTGGCCGGCTGCAGGTGGCAGAAATTACATCTACGATGTTTTGGCTACGTTTTCGTACAGAATGACGTCATCTGTGTTTATATACGGACTCTGATTCAGACTATGAAATCTACAAACTGAATTAAGAATTAAACTGATAAACATTTAACGTGAAAAACAGTTAACGTAATTAACGTAAGCGTTAAACGTTAAACATTTAACGTGATTAATGTTTAATGTTATTAACTTAAGTGTTAAAGTAAAACGTTAAAAATAGAATGCAAAAAACATTTCATGTAAGTGTTAAACATTTAACGTAAAAACTAACGTTTAACGTGTTAAACACGTGAAATGTTTAACGTAAAAAACGCTTAACGTAAGTTACGTAAGCGTTAATGATGTTAAAAATAGAATGCGAAAAACATTTAACGTAATTTAAGAATTAAGCTAAAAAACATTTAACGTGAAAAACATTTAACATAATTAACGTAAATGTTAAACATGTTAAATATTTAACGTGATTAACTTAAGAGTTAAACATGTTAAACATTTAACGTAAAATATATTTAACGTAATTAATGTAAGAGTTAAATATGTTAAATGTTTAACGTAAAAACCGTTTAATGTAACTAACGTAAGAGTTAAAAACGTTAAATGTTTAACGTAAAAAAATTAACGTAAGAGAACATTTAACGTATTTTAACGAAACAGAAATAAAAACCCTGAAACTGACGTATCTTTGCAAAAAAAAATAAAAAATAAAAACTAGAAACAAAAACATTTACAACAGAAAACACAAACTAGCTAAAACCTAAAAAATCGGAAACCGTGTTTGAGTTGTAGTTCGTTAGCTTGCTCGCTAGTTCACACTTTATAAAACCCCTGAAAACTAATTTGCACATAAAAAACTAAATAATGTTTGATAGAATCACAGATATTTATTGTTTTCTTTTTCTTTTCTTATTGTGGTCTCATGTTAAAGATTTATAAAAAAAAAAAACTACTAGCGTAGGTAAAGCGTTAACGTGTGATGATCCTGGTCCTGGTTCTGGTTCAGGACCAGCAGAGTCGACTAACACCGTCCAGACCTAAACCTGAACCCACACAGAGCAGCTACAAGAAAAAAAAACAACTTGCACATGTGATGTTTTAATATGAAATGTATCTTCGATCAATGGTGCTCGGCTCCGTGGAGCCTCACAGCTGATTTCTGCCTGCACGTCCGTTTTATTTATTTATTTGTTTGTTTTTAACGGTTTCACTTCCACACAGACGAGCATGAAATAACAAAAAAAAAAAAAAAAAAAAAACCCACGGCACCTTCTGAGACTCACTTTCATCTCAGATTATTTCCTTCAGTTCTCGTTTCTGTTCTGTTTTTATCTGCTGTATGTTACTGTTTGCTGCTGCGATGATCAATAAAGTTTAATTTCATCTGATTCGTCTCCGTTCACATCAATTCTTTCAGTTAAAACGTGTCAAGACTGAAACTTTACAACAGGTTTCATGTGCTCACTGAATTAATGACGAGACGTGTCTTCGACATTTTGTGTTTCTGTAGTTTGATGTGTCTGTAATTTATCATGTCTCTTTGAAGTAGTTTGTTTTCTCTTTGAACCGGTTGGTTGTCTCTATGGTTACGTTATGTCTCTGTGGTCGTTTACTTTTCTCTGTAGTAATATCACATCTCCTTCGTTGTAGTTTGATGATGTGTCTTTGAAGTAGTTTGTTTTCTCTTTGGTTTTGGTTATTTCGTGTTTCTTTGTGGTCATCAGCTTCACAGTGTAGTAGTTTGATGTCTCTTTGTTGTAGTTCACCATGTCTTTGTAGTAGTTTGTTTCTCTTTACAGTTATGGCATGTCTCTTTGGTTTTGATTTTGGTTGTTTCATGTCTCTTATTAGTAGTTTATCACCTCTTTGTAGTAGTTTGATGTCTCTGTAGTAGTTTATTCTCTTTATAATAGTTTGTCATCTGTTTGTAGTAGTTTGTTTTTTCTTTATAGTAGTTTGTTGTCTCTCTGTAGTAGTTTGTTGTCTCTTTATAGTAGTTTGTTATCTCTCTGTAGTAGTTTGTTGCCTCTCTGTAGTAGTTTATTCTCTTTATAATAGTTGTCTTCTGTAGTAGTTTGTTGTCTTCTGTAGTAGTTTGTTGTCTTCTGTAGTAGTTTGTTATCTCTCTGTAGTAGTTTGTTGTCTTCTGTAGTAGTTTATTCTCTTTATAATAGTTGTCTTCTGTAGTAGTTTGTTGTCTTCTGTAGTAGTTTGTTGTCTTCTGTAGTAGTTTGTTATCTCTCTGTAGTAGTTTGTTGTCTCTCAGTAGTAGTTTGTTGTCTCTGTAGTAGTTTGTTGTCTCTGGTTTTGATTTTGGTTGTTTCATGTCTCTTTGTAGTTGTCAACTTCTCTCTGTAGTAGTGATGTCACCTTGTCGTAGTTTAATGTCTGTTTCTTCGTAGTTGTTTGACGTCTCTGTGCATCACGTGTCTCTGTCGTCATTTATGTCTCTGTAGTTGTTTGTCCCTTCGTTGTCACATTTTCCTGTTTGTTGATGTATCTTTGTAGTTGTATCGTGTCTCCCTGTAATTGTTTGTCTCTGTCGTTTGTCACAGCATTTGTTTATTGTTGAATGTCTCATCTTTGTAGTCGTTTGATGTCTCTTTGTATCATTCTTGTAATACGATGTCTGTAGTGATTTCCATCTGTCCATGTAGTTTGTTCACGTCTCTTTGTGTCTGTAGTTTGTTGCTACCTCTTTGAGTCTTTGTAGTTGTTTCACATGTAATGTCTCTGTAGTTTGTTGATGTCTCTTTGTGTCTAGTTTCTAGGTGTCTCTTTGTAGCCTTTTAATCTTTGTAGTCAATTCATGGCTCTGTAGTCGTTAGATGTCTCTTTGTAGTTGTTAGATTTCTCTTTGTGTCTTTGTAGTCGTTAGATGTTTCTTTGTCTCTTTGTAGTCATTAGATGTCTGTCTCTTTGTAGTTGTTGGATGTTTCTTTGTCTCTTTGTAGTTGTTACATGTTTCTTTGTCTCTTTGTAGTTTGTTGATGTCTCTTTGTGTCTAGTTTCTAGGTGTCTCTTTGTAGCCTTTTAATCTTTGTAGTCAATTCATGGCTCTGTAGTCGTTAGATGTTTCTTTGTCTCTTTGTAGTTGTTGGATGTTTCTTTGTCTCTTTGTAGTCATTAGATGTCTCTGTCTCTTTGTAGTTGTTGGATGTTTCTTTGTCTCTTTGTAGTTGTTGGATGTTTCTTTGTCTCTTTGTAGTTGTTACATGTTTCTTTGTATACTAATTTCATGTTTCTTTGTAGTTGATTAACGATTATCTGTGCGTTTGTAGTCGTCTGATGTGTCTTCATCACTGTGGACGGTCGATCGGGCAGCGCCTCCTCCTCTTCCTCCTTCAGCCTGGGAGCAGCAGGATCGTGTTACAGCAGCAGCTGAAGGCGTCTGATCTGTGAACTGATGCAGAGATTTTTCACAGAGCAGCTGTGTTGTTTGTGTTTTTGTCTTTCAAAATGTGAGACACCTGAATAAAAAAAAAATGTTTATTTTATTTTTATTTTTATTTTTTTTAAACATATGTCGTTTTCACATCCAACACATCAACTGAAACGATGTCGACGTTGTTGAGAGCAAACCAGGGATGAAGGTCACACACCACACTCACCAAACGAGTGGGAGGATAAGTGTCAATTGCCATGGGTCCTGTCCCCTCCTCGCTGGTTGCTACGGTTACCTGGCATGTTGTAGAGTATCCATGGCGGCGAGCAGGAGGCCCTCCGATTGGCCGAGAGCGTCTTGGGGCTGTGCGAATCGAATCGTTGAGCTGGAAAAAAAAAAAAACACTGACACAAAGGTCATTATTAGATTTCAGCAAATGGTATTAGAGGAGAGAGAGAGAGAGAAAAGAGGGAGGGAAGAGATAAAAATGAGGTCAATCAGAGAAGAAAAAAAAAGGTGAAGAAGAGGTCAGGATGAAGAGTAGAGGTGGTGATGATGATGAGACCACAAGAAGGTCAAAGGTTAAACCCTGAGGGAGGAGGACTAGCGCCAGGCTAGCTAGTCTCAAGTCAATATGCTCATATGCTACATCTGGATCAGACTGTTAGCCACGTTAGCTGCTACAGATGCGGCCTCGTCTGGGGTTTTTGTGTCTGCACCTGCACACGTGTCCTCGTTGCCCCTCGAGCTCCATACATCATCTGTGGCGGAGCGCCTCCTAAAGAAACTGTCAAAACAGGTGAATCAGTGGGTAATTTATAAGACTGGTGGATTATTTCGTGGATGTTAGCGCCACCATCTTGTGTGTTCAAGTTGTGCTGCACAACACGACATTTTTACAACATTAAATAATAAATTAGAACCAAATTTGAACATGTATTAGCCTGACAATGACCTAAAATGACGCTAGTTTAATTTGACGTGAACTACGATGTGATACATGCTAACATGAAGCTCACCACCAGGGGGCAATACAGATTTTTTTTTTAGCTTATTCGAATTTGGGAGCTATTTTATGTAGTTGAAGGTGATATATGTACAGTTTTGCAAATGCTAATGTTGCTAACATCAACATTAGCGGCTGTTTACTAGTTATGATGAAACTATAATGCTGATATTTCCTCTGGTTTAGCATCAACTGAATTTAGCATGCTAACAGCTAGCGCGATATAGCTAGTCACTGTCGCGTCCTATGAAGTGGCGCCGCTCTGTCGGTGAGTTATTACATCACATGTATTATGATGTGCTAACATGGAGTTCACCACTAGGGGCGATATAGATTTTTAAAGCATATTCGAATTTGGGAGCTATTAATTCTGTCCATGCTAATGTTACTAACATCTGAATTTAGCATGCTAAGAGCTAGCATCGCTCAGTGAATGAGTTATTACATCACATATATGATGTGCTAACATAAAGTTCACCACCAGGGGGCAATACAGACGTTTCGATTTAAAAATAAAAAACCTTCATGGACTGTTAATATCGTGACAGTTTGTCCAATCACAGTTGAGGTTCCATTTTTTTTTTGTCTAAATTAACAGCTGGGGCTCTGGCGCCCCCTGGTGGCGGAGCTCAGCAGCTTCACATCAGTGTTAAAACTAAAAACCAGAGACGAGAAGAAGAAGAACTGAGTCCAGATCGGTGATGTGACTCAACACCGAGTCACTTTCTGCTGCTGCAGGAGTCAAAATCAATACTGAGGAAGAATAAAACTATCAATGAAGTAAATATTATTAAAACATGAATTAATCAGTGATAAAAGGTAGTTTTTAATATTATTTTGTGTGTTTTTTCTTCTGTATTTTTTTACAGCAAATAAACTTGTTTTAAATATTTCATTAAAATCTTATTTATTTTTTGATTAATGTTTTATATATATATATATATATATATATATTGCGTTTTTTTTTTTAAAAAAAGATACATTTGTTTCCATTTATCATTTGGATTTTAATACAGTTGATGTGATTAAATTCATAAGTATCAATTTATACAATCTAATTTATTAGTTGATATGTTTTATATTAAATATCTGAACCTGTATAAAAAACTATAGCTGATATTTGTGTTTTAATTGATTATTATTCAAATAAATTGGTTAAAATGTTTGTTTTGATGTTAAAAATTAAAATAAATAAGTCGTACGTGTATAAAAACACATGTATGAAGAAAAAAACACTCCACGTGCTGTCAGTGAGCCTTTGTTTCCGGTTTTCCCGCCTTGTTGCTGTGCAGCTTGATCCAGTCAGGGTGGGTGTGGTGTCCCGCATGTTTTGTCCTCTGATCGACCACGTGGATCTCGGGATTTCGCGGGATTTCCCCACCCTATTCCTGTGCACGTGACAGTCAGTTTTGCACCAAGAGTCGGATACATTTAGTTAAAGATGCAACATATATTCATAATTTGTTATGTTCATAAACATCTCATTGCTTTTTTTTTTTTTTTTTTTTTTTTTTGAAGGTTGTAAGGTTTTATTTTGAAAGGGATGGTTTTATTTTGAAAAAAAAGCAACGAAAGTTGTTTTCTGTGTTAGAAAAACATAAGTAGTATTTTTTATTAAATGAATGGGTTATTTTATGCTGAATTATTTGATTTTTGATGTATTTTTGTGATTTTTAGCATGAACATGTTTAATTTAAAAAAAAGTTAAATCGCTTTTTGTCTAAATGTCGCTGCTTTTACTTTGAAGGAGCCAACCGGAAGTGGTCAGTTCCGCTTTGTCTAACTTTAAACCGTCGAGGAAGAAGGGGGCGTGTCGCTAAGTGTTAGCCTCGTTGCTAACAGCGAGCTAAAGTTGTGCTTTCACTTTCTGACTGAGGAATATCTTCACCGGGACGGGTCGAGCTTCCTGGAAAACGAAACTACACGTCGTCGTTACCGTTTCTGACGCTTTTCGAACCGTAGATGTAGTAATTTAACGTCTTTCCGTGCAGTTATTGACAACTAATTAACCGGTGGAGCGTAAAAGTTTTTAGCGTTTTAAAAAAAACCGTCAAACGACGCAGGTAACGTCTGCTAGCATCGGCGGCTAACGCCTGCTAGCATGGACGGCGGCGGTCACGGACGAACGGAGGAGCGGGCAGCGGAGAAACTGATGGACGACTACCTGAAGTCGCTCGGTCTGGCTCGGAAGAAGATCGCCAAAGACGGGTCGTGTTTGTTCCGAGCTGTCGCCGAACAGGTGAAGAGAAACAAGTAGAAATAAAGAGCTAGCATGAAGTTTTAGATTAGCTAACTCAACGCAGGTGAACAGGTGTAGCTCGCGCTATTTGCGGATATAACACAATATAATAAATACGCAACATAAGCCGAATTAAAGTTAGAGACTCTATGTATAATATTATCAAAGTTTCACAACTGAAAGTTAAAGTTTATTAGAAATAAGCACTGTTTAATTTTAAAATTGCAACTTTTCCAAACGGAGTTCTGTGACTTGTGTTTAAAAAAAAGAAACTTAAGTTTAAAAAAATGTGAATATTGTCTTATTTTCTACTTTTATCATTGTTGTCAGTTAGTTAGGTACATTCCTAATAAAGTGACAGCTGCATTTTATTTTATAAATGTGGTTTGACCTTTGACCTTTTTCAGGTGTTACATTGTCAAAGTCTTCATTCTAAAGTTCGAGCTGAATGTGTCAAGTTTCTGAAGCTGAACCGAGAAGTTTACGAGGCGGTAAGTTTGTTTGTTTGTTTGTTTGTTTTGATACAGTTTTGTTACAATGTTTCAGTTTTGTTGTCACGACCGTTTCTACTTTATCGGCGGATTTAAACAAACAAAATCAATAGTTTTATTAAATTTTTCGTGTCAATCACTGATTAGTTTATTGGTCAATTATCACAATTGATTAAAACAAACGATTAAACGGTTTTTTGAATATTTTATGTTATTTAAAGTTGTCAGAGGTTTTTAAGAATGTGAAAATATAATTAGAATATTAAAATTTTAGAATTTAGAAATTACTTTAATAGTAATTAAATAATTTTAATAATATAAATAATAGAAACGTATATTTATTTAATTGCTACATGAACATTGAGACTGACAAAAAAACAAGTTAATGTTTCTATTTTTGTTTGTGTAATTGTTGATTAATTCTTGGTAATTAACAGATTTTGATAAATTTAATATCTATAATATTTATATATATATTTTAATTAATTTAAATGTATTTTACCATAACATTTAAACTTAATCACTTTATATTTAATTTGCTAAATATTTTAAGCGGCAAATAAATATTAAAAATTGTTTTAAAAAATAAAAATGTTTCTTCAGTTTTATGTCATAATAGTGAAAAAAAAATGTATTAAATTTCTTGTAAACACGACAGTCCTCGTATCGACTGATTGATAGTTAGTTATTGGTTCATAAAGTGACTCATCGTGACCGACGTCCTGAGCTGCAGCTGATCTCAGATCAGAGACGAAGATAAAAACGATTAAAACTGAAAACAAAATGTTTTACGACAGGTACAAAATAAACAGTGTCGTGTGACTCAGTCAAACCTGATGGAACAAGAAAACAATTAGTTTATAAAGATTTTAACGTTTGTTTTTGTTCCAGTTCATCGAAGGCGACTTTGAGGATTATGTCTTAAAGCTGCGGGATCCTCAGGTAAAAAAAAAAAAAAAAAAGCTCTGACTCATGTTTTATGTTCGACTCTGATGATGTTGTGAAATTTGACCATGTTGGGTTTGTTTTTTTCAGCAATGGGTCGGAGAAGTGGAGATCAACGCACTCGCCGCCATGTACAAGTGAGTAAAGTCTAGTTCACGTTAGTCGACTTCACCAACGATGTGTGAGTCTCAGACTCTCAACAACTGGTCTGAGACCTGTAGTGTTCACACTACAAGACTTGTCAGTGATTGACTCCCGATCACACCGTGACGTCACCAAACTCTACGTCTGGTCACGTGAACTAGACAGGATGTAGCCGCTGCTTCTCACCGTGATTTACAGCCGTTTATTGTTGACGAGCACCGGTGAAGACGCTGCCTCCGACACAGACTAAACCGCTGAGTTCAGGTTTCACTAAACACGAACGACGCACGCGGCGACTCTGACACACTGACGGTACCGAGGACGCTGCAGAGAAAACAGAAGTAGAGACGTTTAGATGTGAAAACTCATTGATCAGATCCTCCAGGATTTAATGACGTTACAATCACAACTATTACCACAAATTCAACCAGTCGTTTTCTATATTCCTGAGGTCTTTGACTGGTGACTACCTACAGCAGCTACAGTCGAGGAAACTGGACTTACACATTAAAAAATAACGTTATGATTAAAACTATTACTAAACCAGTAAACCACCATGTAAACATCACAGCAACACACTGGTTTTCATAGTGGAGCTGAAACCAGCAGCAGACCTCCCTGGTACCAGGTAACATCTGGATCAGACGCGGGGAGTTTGTAGAAAGTGAAAATGAAACAAAAACCTGTTAAAACGTCAGACTTTTAAACGTGGTTGTGAGTGAATCAGTGAGACGGCAGCAGCATTTATCTCACATCCCTCCTCTGATTGGCCGTCGCTCTTTGTCAGTCTCTTCAGACTCCTCCAGTTTTCTAACATGACAGATCCAGTCCCGGTCTCAGACCAGGTCCCGACGGCCTCTGATGGAGTCGTTAGGGCTGTTCACACATTATGATCATTAACTGATGATTCACCAACCATCAGAGGACCAAGTCCACCAGACACCACCACTGGAGATCACTGACTAGTGTGAACTAGTGTTTAAACATCTTTTAACTTCATGACTGGACTGGGGAATTTTTTTTATTTATTTATTTTAAAATAAAATGAGATGTGGAATAAACCGAGTAGTTGAGTTGAAGTTGTAAATCTGCTGCTTCTCTTTGTTTATTTATTTACTTTTTATATAAATTGTGTAATTTCTTTCTTGTCTGGAGAAGAAGTTTAAAAACACAACAAAAACATATTTATACAAGAATCAAATTAATCGGCTCATTTAACATTTTGATGTCTGTTTTTATTTTGAAAATTTCTGAAGGTAATTATAAGTAAGTAGAAAATCATAAAAAATAACAAGAAAAAATCAACTTTTTTCACAGTTTGTAAATATTTCTTTACACTTGAACAAAAAATATATATTTCAGACGTTCAGTTCTTTTCTAAAAAGGTTTTTAAACATCTAGATAACATCAGGAAATAAATGTAAATATATATAATTTTAACAGAAGTAAACTTGACGAGTTTTCTCTTCATGTTTGTTTAATTTCTTCTCCGTCTTTACAGGCGAGACTTTCTGATTTTCCAGGAACCTGGTAAACCTGCCGTTAACATCACCGACAACAACTACGAAGACAAAGTGAGAACGGACACGAGCAGATGATTTAAATAAAAAAAAAAAAAAGACGATAAAAGGTAAATAAAGATGAGTTGAAACGTTTCTGTCGTCGTGTCGTTTCAGGTGCAGCTTTGTTTCCTGAATGGGAATCACTACGACAGCGTTTATCCCATCAAACGCATCAAGAACGCCGCCGTCTGCCAGTGTGAGCGTCTTTAGTTTAACTTCATATAACGACAGATTCATATATTTAAAGTTCTGGTTTAAAGAGGCGCGTTAACGTGGCTTGATTTGTAGTTTTCTCTCTGTTCTGACGTCGTCTTCTGCAGCGATTCTGTACGAGATGTTGTACGACAAAGTGTTCAAGGTCGAACGCGGCGCTTTGAGTCTGTGTCAACGTACGGGACGACCCCACGACCTGCTGAGTGACGACAACATGCCCGCCTGCCCCAGCAGCGACGAGTCGGACCTGGAGACAGGAGACGCTCTGTGGTAAGAAACTGACCTGAACCATCCTTTAAAACAAGAAGATAAAGTCATTTTTCAACCTGAATACGGGTCAAACACCTCAGGAGATGTTGGAGCAGCCTCCAAAAGAAAAACAAAAGAGGCTCAAACTTGGCCATCGTCGTAGCTACCTGGTCGTAAGCTAACCCAGCAACAAGTACAGCATCTCCTCCATGTCCATTAATGTTTACTGATGTTTTTGTGTCGTGACGTCGCAGCAGTTTGACTCCACTCACCACATTCACGTGGAGGAGGAACCAAACTGTGATGGAAAACAACGTGTCTGCTACCAGACTGAGTAGAGTCCAGTAGAGTCCAGTAGAGTCCAGTAGAGTCCAGTAGGGTCCAGTAGAGTCCAGTAGGGTCCATTAGGGTCCAGTAGGGTCCATTAGGGTCAAGTAGAGTAAATTAAAAATTATTAAAAACACTGTTTTACAAGACATGACTGGTGATGGAGGCTGTTCCACATCAGCAGATTCATCATTTTCTTGTTCTTCACGGACACATCAGCCTGTTGTTCAGTAAAATGTTGAATCTGCTGAATCTGCTGGTTTTAATAAACTCTGGGTTCACTTACTAAGTTATCAGTACTTCAGTTTATGTGTAGGGACCCTATTCATGCTGCTGCTGAAGTGAAGTGATATTTTGAGCTTTATTAGTGGTTAAAAAATGACAGTTTAGATACGTTTGGCTGACTGCCCCATTTACTTTCATTGTTAACTATTTGGTTGTGAAAACAAAAGACGGTCAAACTGGATATTACTTCAACCAACGTAACATATCTGGAGGAGTTTGACTCGTATTCGTGGTGAAATAGACTCTGGTTCATGTTGCCTAAAAGTCTGTGAACAATCTTTTTAATCAAATACAAACAGACAAATTAATCGTAACATGAATTTAAGAAAAAAAACATCCAAAACTTTTTTTTTTTTTAATATTTATGCTCTGATATAGTTTTTTAAATAATATTCTTAAAGTAAATCTTCAGCCTATTGATTATGTCAAATAAAACAACGTCCACAGTTAAAATGAATAAATAAAACTGTAAGAAAAGACGATATATAAATCGATAGTTTTTTATTTAAAATATAAATCAGATTTATGAGAAATTAAAACATTTAGTGCTTTATTTTGAAATCAGTTCTTTGGTGAACAGGAAGTGAGTGTAAAGATCTGAGAACTGGACTGATCTGGTCTCTGGAGACTTGAGCAGCAGCATTTTTTTTTTTTTAACTCCGTCACTGTCACGTCGACTAAAAATAAAAACACAGACGAGTTTTTCCAGATGAACAATAAAATAATAACGTCTGAGAAGTTTTTTCTTCTTCATCTAAAACAATAAATTCAGTTTTTGTTTTTTGTTTAATTGAATTAAATCAGAAGGAAACGAGTTGTTGAAGCAGAAGTTATGTTTTGTTTGTTTGTTTATTGTTGTTGTTTGTTTCAGGGTTGAAAATGGAACCAGTTCATCATCAACCAGACACCAGAGTCACAGGGTAAAATATTTAAATTAAAGAAGCAAATGTTCGACAAAATAAACTGAAAACACTGACTGTGTGTGTGTGTCTCTCTCTCTCTCTCTCTCTCTCTGTGTAAACTGAAAACACTGACTGTGTGTGTGTGTCTCTCTCTCTCTCTCTCTCTCTCTCTCTCTGTCTGTGTGTGTGTGTGTGTGTGTGTGTGTGTGTGTGTGTGTGTGTGTGTGTGTGTGTGTGTGTGTGTGTGTGTGTGTGTGTGTGTGTGTGTGTGTGTGTGTCTCAGGGTCGAGGGCGTGGTCGGCAGCTTCCTGAGCGTGTGAGACGTTCACTGAACCCGACGTTGTTCAGAAACATCGACTACGACGTTTGGCACAAAACTAAAAGAGGTAACCGTGACAACAACCTGCTCTGGAGCAGACGAGTCATAAATTTAAATGATTTATTTTATTTTTAACCTTTTGATATGTAAAACCAGGTCTCTGCTCACGTCACTGTTTATTTTAAATTCACATGATTAAAAGGATCATTCCTACTTTTTCAAAGTTGTTTAACTTTTTAAACATCGCGATTGAAAACCTGATTCTGCAGTATGTCGTCAAAATGTGATTAAAAATAACGTAGACTTTATTTAATCAAGAACACAATGAACATACACAAACATGACCGATGTTGTTTATTTGCTTATTTGAGTCGCTGATGTTTGTTTGTATTTTTATTTTTCTGAATTCGTCGTCTGGACGACGTTAAACTTGTTGCACAAACAGAATCAGGAAACTTTCTAAACATTTCATTTAAAGTGTAACTAGATTCACATTTTCCTTCTTTTGTTTGTTTGTTTCAGACTCGTTGATATTTTCTGTTTCTTTCAGATTAAAGTGAAACTAAGACGAAGTTTGTTTGTTTCAGCTCAACAGAAGTTGGATTTCTGCATCGCTGCAGGGATGCAGTTCACCGTCGGCGACCGCTGCCAGGTCTGTTCATTAACATCTGACGTCACCGCTTTTTATCTGCATCCAGACATTTACATTATTTACGCGTGTGTGTGTGTGTGTGTGTGTGTGTGTGTGTAGGTTCGTCTGGAGGGAAGTGGGCGGAGCTACAACGCAACCATTAAGGAGGTTCCTCCCAACGACAACCAGGTGGTGGTTTTCATCGAGGAGCTTGGAAGGAGGTCGGTCACATGACGACGATGATCCTGGTTCAGATCTGAGTCTTCACAACTTGAAAAGTTCAAACTTTCTGGTGTTGAAACCACAACCAGATGTTAAAACTTAACGAGGTTTTTGGCTCATTAGTGTTCTTTATTTAAGGTGTTATTTGGGTATTTTTCGATGTGATATCTCAAGAAAACTTTGAGGAATTTGACACAACTTGGTAGAAAAATTCATTTAGTAGATTCTGGTGGTTAAAGGTCACAGACAGTTCATGTTTTTGGTCTGAACTCATTAGTTTTAACTTTAATTCCTCCATTTTTTTAAAGTTGAGTGAAATTTGACACAAATGTTCACTTGGACTCGAAGAAGAACTGATGAGAATTAAGTGACCAAAGAACTTCATCTTCTTTTCAACGTGTTATGTTAAAATTATATCATTCTTTGGTCTCTAAAAACGATACCTCAGGACTTCATTGTTTTCATCACAGAACATGTTTCTGATCTGAACTCGTGAATTTAACCTCATATTCTTTTTTTTCTGCTTCGTGAACGTGACATTTCATGACTTTCTTAACATTTGGCTCAACTCTCTTGGATTAAACCTGATCACAGTTTATGACCAGAGGTCAAAGGTCACAGTGGCCTCATCTGCTTCTGAACACGTTAACATCAGGAGAAGTTTCACCATTTTGGTCTCGTAAAGACAAAATATGAGGAAGTCTTGGGGTGATTTTCTCCAAATTTGGCACAAATCTTTAGAAATATTTAGAGAAGAAGTGAAAATGATTTAGAGGTCAAAGGTCAAAGGTGAAGGTGACAATGAGCTCATGAAACACAGTTTTGGTTTTGTGATCGTGGCATTTCAAGAACATATTGAGGGAATTTCTTCAGATCTTACACAAATGTTCACTGGGACTCAAAGATGAAGGAAACATTTACATATTTATTGTTTGTTTTTTTTCACTGGATGAGACGTTTGTCGGCTTGTGTCCATGTTTGCAGAAACGTTCCTCTGTGGTGGCTGAGTCCTCTGAGTGACGACAGCAGCTGGAGCGCCGTGGTCAACAAAGACAAGAGGCTCAGCAACGGACACGGAGGTGAAGGAAACATCATCGCAGCTGATTAATCTGTCGACGTTAAAGTGATGATGACTCATGTTGGTGTCTCTGTCTCTCAGAGTGGGAGGAGAAGGGGAAAGGCAGAGGAAGAGGGAAGCACGCCGCCGCCGCCACCGCCACCACCACCGCCTCGGCAGCAGGTTCCAGCGGACGCGTGCAGAAGCAGCGCTCGGTGGAGGAGCAGGGAGGATCGAAACCCAGCAGGTCGGACAGAAAGACGACAAGTGTTTTAGTGCCTTTCGGCTTCTGGTTGTTTCCATGCGTCGTAACAAGAGTTTGTTAAAACAGGAAGTCGATGAGCTCGATGGAGACGACGGCGTTCGGTCTGACGGAGGAGGAGCGTTTGGCCAAAAAGGAGGAGGAGTTGAACGTGGCGCTGGTGGAGATCCAGCTCCGAGACGAGAACAGCTTCCCCGCGCTCGGGGTGAGTTGGAGACTTGTTTATCACAGACGTACGATGGCTTCAAGACGTTTAGACGTTTAGACGTTTAGACGGGATTAATGTTTGTTTTTCAACTTCTATCAGACTCAAACTGCGGCGCAGGGAGACGGAGGGAAGAAGAAAGGAGGAGAGAAGAAGAAATTACAGAGAAACAAGACGGTGAGTTTCAAATAAAATGCTAAAGTTTGTGTTTTAGGTTTATAAGAAGTAACACAACCAAATAACCAGGAGCCGCAGTTAAAGTCCAAACCAGAGCAGTTTGGTGTTTTGATTTTTTCGTCTTGAAAGTGACGATATTGTTGTATCAGAATACGAAACTCAGCTAATGTAACATTTAATCACTTTTACACAGTGAAAGACGGCTGCTCACTAAAACAACATATTTGTTACAATTGTTTTTTGTTTTTTTTCACAATTATTCGCAATTCGTAGTTTTTCCACTTGTTGATTTTTACTGATTGTGTTTTGACAATGAGTGACTCATATAGAGACATGAACTGTTTGTTATATTTTTCTCTATTTTTTCTTATTTTGATTATTAGGATCAAGTGTATTGAAGTTAACTTATTATTGATTTTGTTTTTTATTATTATTATTATTGTATGAAGAGTCTGGGGCTTCAAACTATGACGTCACTGTTTATTTGAAACTTTGAAGTTTAAAACTTACAATTTCATCAACAAGGAAGAAAACTCATTTTTATAAAAGTGTTGTTTCTTCTTCTGTGTTTTTATAGAAGAGTCCAGTTGAAGACGTCAGAGCAGCGTCGCCCTCTGCTGGTGAAAGACCAAAGTCCTCCTCTCCTCCTCATGTGAGCGCTGCAGCTACAACCTCGACTACAACTGCTGCTGCTGCTGCTGCCCGTCGACCCTGCTCCTGCCTGGTTGAGTTCAATCAAGGCGCCAGCGCCTAATGTAAACATGGCGGCGTCAGGCTCCACCTCCACCCGCGCCGCCACGACACCAAAAACAAGCGCGTCCTCTTACACTTCAGCTGCTGGAACCGCGACGTCTTCGCCTCCACCCGTCGTCCAGTCCGTCCCGGCCTCCGCCAACATCTTCTCCCTACTCACCCCCGCCCTCCCTGCTGCCTCCTCTCCCCCAACTCCACCCGCCTCCTCCTCTTCCTCTTCTTCTTCTCCTTCTAAATCCACTGTCTCGCCTCCTCCATCCTCCTCAGTGCCACCTCCTACCTTCATTGCTCCTATTGCTCCTTCTCCATGCCTCCTTCCTCTCTCCTCCTCCTCCTCATCCTCTCTCCCCCGTTCCTCCCCACCTGTCTCCTCTCTCCTACACTCCCCCAGTCCATCCATCACCTCCTCCACCTCCTCCTCCAGTTTAATCCATCATGCTGCTCAAATCCAAGAGGCTCCACCTGCTGCAGCACAAACAAGTAAGAAAACTTGTTTTTATTTATCAATTAAATTCGCACAAAGTAGTTTGAAGGTTAGATTGAATGATTAGAGCCAGGTCCAGGTCAACCAGCTGGTAAAATAACATTGAAGCCTCCAAGAACCTTTACTGTGCTATGAAGAAGGAAACTGGACTTGCTTCTTGGAAGATGTTTCACTTCTCAGTCAAACAGCATCTTTAGTTCTGAGATGTTGACTTTTTTCCTTCCATTGATGTCAAGTCCAGATGTAGATATTGTTTCCTCCAAAAATAAGTAAATGAATAGTCCTGGTCTTACAAACTGATTCCATTACAACCTTGAATGGGTCACGTCCACAGGTAGATGTTGGACACTATCTAATGTACGATCAATTTGATGAAAGACAAATTGAACAGGAATTGGAGAAGCCATCTTTGATTTTTTTTTTTTTTTTTTTTTAAGTTTGAGTAGTTTGATGTTCTTGAGACTTTTCAAGTTGGAAGTCCAACTTGAAGAAGAGTTCAAGTTGACTTTAGACCCCCCAGTTCCCAGAAGACGCCCACTCCTCTCAAACGCCAAGGCCACAAAAAGTAGCTCCATGTAAAGAAAGTCTCCGTACTTCTCTCCACTCTGATACTTGTGTGAATCTTGACGCCTACAAACAAGTTTCACTCAGTGAATGTTTAGAAAAGATTGAATGAACATGTGTCCTGTTGTGCCTGTTTGAACGATGGTCATGTTTTCACCCCGATCTTTGACAATTAGAGGCGCAAATACTTTCACCTTTAGATACAGTTGGATCACAGTTTTTACAGTTGTTACTGAGGACTTCCTGATATAAGAGGGATGTCAGAGAACTACCAGTGGAGATGAGTTTTAGGAAGAAAATGTCAAAACTTAAGAAGTTGTAAGGTGTCAGGGTGTCAAGTTTGAGGTTTCAGGTATCGGACAAACTTGATCAGCAAGTAGAGTTAACGATTAACCCGGAAAAGCAACACTCTGGTCCAATACAGAGACACGTTGTTGTTGTTTAAAACCCAGAGTCTGATGTTATTTTAATGATCTTAACACTGAGAATGTTCCTGAACTGTCTTATAATTATTTTATAGGTCTAATGTTTAAATCGTACACTGGAACGAAGGAAAAGAACCGTAGCCAAATTCCTTGTATGTGCTCACATACTCGGCCAATAAAGCTGATTCTGATTTTGATATTTCCTGTCAACTCTGCTTGAGTGGTGTGAAATGCAGTCGTTTTTATGTTTTTTGGCACCGCGGTCGTCTAATCTGACTTAATCCAATTAGACGCTTCTGGTATTAAACGTCTGAATCAGTCTGTGCAGGTGATGTCGCTTCTGGTCCAAATTTTCACACGTTTTTTTTTTTTTTTTCAGCTTCAGTGCCAAAGTCTGGAGCCTCTGTGGTGACTCAGACCTCACAAAACCAGATTTCAGCGTCTCAGACCCAGACCCAGACCTCTCACAACCAGGTGGATGTTCAAACTCCTGTGGTGAACATCCAGACTCAGAATCAGGTTTCTTTGGCACAAACCCAAGTCTTGATGCCCCAGATGCAGACAGAGGCCCAGGCCTCGGTCCCGCAGGCCCAGCACCAATCCCAGTCCCTCACTGATGTGGCTCTGCCTCAAAACCAGATTCAGGGATCCATTATCCAGCCCCAGTCTCAGGTCCACTACCCCTCCCAGCAGCCTCAGATGGTCCACACACCTCCAGGAGTTTACTACCCACCAACCCAGGCCCCTGCCCCTGTTCAGCCCCATCCTCAACCCCAAAGCCTCCCAACTCACCCTCCTCACCCCTCCCAGCTTCCTTCTCCCTCCCATCCTGTCTCCACCTCCCCAGCACATCCCCCTCTTCAGTCCCAGACCCCCAACACCCAGAACCAAACCGAAGCCCCCCAGACACCTCATCCTCCCTCCCAGCATCACCTGCCTGCAGGAGGGGTTCCTCTGGAGAAGCTGTGCCAGCTCTACCAAGACCCCCTGTACCCGGGTTTCCCTCAGGGAGAGAAGGGCGACATAGTCCCGAATCCACCCTTCTCCCTCAACAAGTCTGGGGAAGACTTGCCCAGAGGTGAGTCGACAAAACGACTGTCTCTAACCATCATTTCATCACCAAAGTCTTATTTATTTTAAAATCAGATAATATAATAAACTACCAGTTAGTCCCATAGATATTTTATTTAGAACATTTTATTTATTGTTGATCAGTAAAAGTGGTTTTTATGTTTTCAGTAAACAATGTGAAGTTATAACGACAACAGTCAGAGACGTTTTGTAGAAAGAAAACAAACTAAAATGTAGTTTTTGTTTCATCAGTATCTTTTAGATGTAGTTGATTTCCGCATCATAAAGTGTTTGTTTACTTCGTCTGCAGACGTCAACATCCTGAGGTTTTTCTTCAACCTGGGAGTCAAGGTAACTGAAACTGATGTTTATTAAAGTGTTTTAAAACTCAAAATGTCTTTGACTTCAATGACTTTTATTGGAACCAAAAACAGAAACTGAACTCATCCATCTTTCCTCCAGGCGTACACCATGCCCCTTTACCCTCCCTACCTGTACCTCCTCCCCCTCCAACAGACCTACACCGTGAACCCCAGGCCTCCTTCTCCCTCCCCCTCCTGTTCCCCCGCCCCCGCAACCCACTTCCCTCCGCCCAACACCCCCATCAGGCACCAGGAGGCATACGCTCCGTACCATCCTACTCCAGCATCATTGCCGCCCCAGTTTGACCATCAAGCTCCACTTCCTGAACCTCCTCGCCCCAGTGAACCCTCCTTCGACCAGGGAAGGGGCCACGTCCCCCAACCCCCACCCCCCAGGATGTCATGGCAACAGCACAGGCAGATGGCGCCACATAGAAACCCCAGCTACCCGACTGGGTTTCCCTCTGGACCGCTTCCGTACCCAGTTCCACCTCCTTCATCTCAGGTGTACCATCCAGGTCAAGGTCCGGCACATCCACCACCGTCGCAGCAGCCGTACCCTCCAACGTTGTCTCCCCCGTACCCCCCAGCCTCAATGGGATACCCGCCATCGTCCCACCCCGAGGAGCTCCAGGTGAGTCAGGGCGGGGTCATGGAGCAGCTTCAGCACACCAACGGAGACACGATGGCTGGGCACGGACTGGGACGAGTCCCTGGAGCTCTGGAGGGTCCTGCTGCTAACATGGCTAATGCTAACAACAAGAGGCTGGTGGTTGCGAATAATTTTGGTATGTGAATAGGAATTATGGGTAATGTCCTTAAATTTTTGCCACCGGGGGGAGTTGTAACATTTTTTGTTTGTCTTTTCCGTTAGCGATGAAGGAGCAGGGAGACGGCTCGACCAGGGCGGTTCTGCTGATCGACCCGCCGCTCAACAAGGAACAGATAGTACGAACCGACGCTCACACAAATGCCACAACAGTCGTAGTTGTAGTAACCGTATTAACCCCGCCTCTCTCCTTCAGGACGCCCTGGTCTCTAGTGTTGACATGTCGGCCTCCATGAAGCCCGGCGGCGCCCCCAGCTCCTCCTCGCCTTACAGGTTCCCCCACAAGATGAGCGGCGACGTCTACCAGGCTCAACACCACAAATTGTACAAACAACATAAACCATATGCCAAGACGACGGAGGGGATGTCCGTGGGCTGCAGCACCGAGGACGACTGGGAGGAGACGGAGGGATTCAAACCGACAACCCTGACCTACAGAGGCTCGAAGCGGGGCCACAGAGGAGGCGGAGGCAGAGGGAGGGGTGGCAGTGGCAACTATGAAGGAGGGAGGGGAAGGCACAGGAGGCCACAGGAGGGGTTCAACCACAACCAGTTTAGCCCCTCCCAAAGGGGGCGGGGCTGGTGACAGCTGTCAACCAATGAGAGGAAAGATCGTTTTCGTCTGAGCTTGTTTGATATAAATTTGTCCTTAATCGCACTTTTTTTTTCTTTATCTGGGTTTTCTCTGACGTCCGAATGTCTTGTCATAAACGTCTCGTCGTCTTCTGCGTTGCGTTTCCAAGTAAAATAAAATTTAAAAAAAGCTCCATTTGTGTCGCTTCCACGCTAAAGTTTCCATCATCCCGTTTAAGAAACACAAACACTATTGAGCTTGTTCTTAGCTAACTAGCTAATTAGCCATAGCATGTCAGCTAACGCAAGTTAGCGTGTCATTTTTACATTTCTCGACACTTTGGATGTAAAGAACTTTGTTTTGAGTCGGGCTGCAACGATCGATCATTAAGTTAAAGAAAATGTCAGAAAATTGCGATAAATATCCAAAAAAACAGACGATGTGTACATTTCTTATTAAACTAGAGTAACCAAAGAAGTATACAATTCGTAACAATCAACTGAACATTTTAAATAATCGTTGCAGGTCGTGTTTTGCGCTGCCATATCCACGTGATGATAAAAATATCGGAAATTTAAAGAATTTTAGGAAAGTTTCTGTGTTCCAAGTTGGTCGATGCTGCTAATATGTCCAGCTAGCTTGAAGCTAGTTAGCTTAGCATCAAGATGAAGGGAAAGATAGACCAGAACAGATCCAAGCCTTATTTTTTATTTTAAAAACCATTTAACAAAAAGATAGCATCTAGTTAGCTTAGCTTGGGGTAAAGACTGGAAAGTGTGAACGTAAAAACTTGGGCAAAAAAAAAAAAACCTGCACATTAACACAAATTGTCACTGTTACACTGTTCACTTTTGGTTGGGTAAACAATTAGCAAAAAGCGGGTTAGCTTAGCTTAGCATTAATGCTAGCAAAAAGTTTTATACATATTGAAGCTCCAGCAGCAGCACACGGCTAGCTCGCTCCAGTCTTTACGCTAACAAAATCGCACATGAAAGCGTTGTCGATGTTCTTGGTGAAATGTCCGATCTTTCTGTCGTCACTTTAACGTAACGTAACGTCGCGTCATGAAAAGCTTCAGCCCAGCGTCTGTTAGCACCGCGAGCTAAAAACGAACGATTTTAAGAAGATGATTTAACGAAAAATCGGATTAAATCTGATTTCAGAAAACAGCTTTAAAGGTCGAATCGCTGCTAAAAAACTACAGCAGCCAGACCACTTGTTTGTTTGTTTGTTTGTTTGTTTGTGTCGTTGCTGCTGGTTTCATGTCTCCTCCTCATGTTTTTGTTGTTGTTCATGATCGACTCCAGACTACGTGCCTTACGTTTGCTACTTTTTATTGTCTGATTTCTCTTGTTTGTTTTGTTGTGTTGTTGTTTTTCCTCGGGAGTTTGAGAATCACACTGCTGTACAGAACAAAAAACGAAAAGCTGTTTTGTTTGTTTGTTCATTTGTTTGTTGTTTGATGTTGGATCCTCTGTGTGTGACTGAATTAATAAAACTTTGGTTCTGATGGTGGCGCTGTCGCTTCTCTGGGTTCTAAAGGACCAGATGGATGTTATGGTTTGGATTTTTTTTTTTTAGATTTTTTTAGATTTTCAGTGACTGTGTTTGTTGCCCAAATCTAATATAACTTTAAATTAAATATTTCAACAATTATTTAAAAGTTTGTTTCAGATAGAAACGTATAAAAATCTTAAAACTTTTACCATATTTTTCAGACTATAAGGCCACTTAAAATCCTTTAATTTTCTCAAAAATCGACAGTTCACCTTATGTATTAATTCTGGTTGTGTTTACTGACCTCGGACTGATTTTATGTGGTAAACGTTGCTCAGTACGACTTTTTTAAACACTTATCTGACCGTTTTGTTTCGCTTAATGCGAAATAATATAATCCAAAAAATACGGTAGTTGTAAAATCTTTTAAAACACTTTACTAATAATCATTAGATTATATATTTGTTACAAAATGTTTAAACATCACAGTCACTTTTAAAGTTTAAAATCTATTTGTTTCATTTCGTTTCGTTTTTTTCCACTTATCCGGACGGTCTGGGTCACGAGGGAGAAACAGATTCAGGAGCCTAAAATCTATATATATATTTTTAAAGTAACTAAACTTCAAACTTATTGTCATTTGTGCAAAGTTCAGGACATAAACACTTTTTGAAGCAGCGTTTTCCTTCCGACTGATGTAGAATCAGTTTATATTCAACTCAGATGTAACGTTGGCTTCGTTCCTGGTGGTGGTTTTATAAACGTCAGTTAGGAGGAGACGGTGTCTGATCCTGATGATGCGTTGTCGAGTCTTGTTCATCAGTGATGTGTTTGTTGTCCAGGCGACGTCCTCGGTGATGCTCATACAACTTAAACTGTTGAATTTGTGTTTAAAACTGATACAAACTAGTTTGTATCAGTTTTGGAAAATTCAAAATATTTTGAATATTAATAAATGAAACAGTTTCCCTGTGAACTATGAAGTCATAGTTTAATCTAATCGATACTTTTAGTCCAAAACATTTACATCAACAGTTACTAATTTATTGATTTAACACAAATCTGTTGTTTAAATAAAAAATAACTGTTAAATTTGTTTAAAAACACTTCATGTGACACTTCAGACATTTTGTTTCGTCTTTTTCTTATAAAATGTAACTAAAACTTAAATTGTTACATTTATGTTTAACACAAGTCAAGTATCAGTTTTTGAGACATTTAAAGTGACGGTTCAGAGTAATTTGAACCATGAATACGAGTCAAACTCCCTCCAGATATGTTACGTTGGTTGAAGTAACATCCAGTTTGACTGTCTTTTGTTTTCACAACCAAATAGTTAAGAATGAAAGTGAATGGGGCAGTCAGACAAACGTATCTAAACTGTCATTTTTTAAATAAAGCTCAAAATATCACTTCTGTGTTGAACTGAGATGCAGATAAAAGAGGCGTCAGACTGCTCTGGGATCAGTTAGCATCAGTTTATTATCTGTTGTAAATGCATGAAGAGATAAAATTCGCTGCTTTAATGTTTGTTCCTCGATGTCGCTGGCGTGATTTCGGCGGCGGAGCGTTCAGCGGCCGACAGACACAAGAGTAATAACGATGATGATGATGTAAAGCACTTTTGATTCTTTTCTTTATTTACTCGTTTATTTTTGTATTGAAACGTTTCACAACGTCGCTGGTTGTTGAACGCGCCGTCGTTTGGTCTCAGTCGTCCAGGAAGAAGTAGTTTCCGCTCTTCTTCTGTTCGGTGTCCTGGAGGAAACGACAGAGAAGAAACGGTCAGAACAGATCATGAGACGTGATCGAGCGATTGATCGGTGGCGTCGCGGCGACGGCGAGCACCTTGATGGAGTTGAGCTTGTTGATGCGCGGCCGGAAGTTGTTGGGGTCTCGTCTGAACGTGATCTCCAGCAGCGACAGGAAGCGGTTCATACCGGCGAGGAGACCCTGAGGCCTGACGGACGAAAACACAAAGACCTCGTTAGACCAGATCCTCCAGCGTTGACATCGCAACTATTAACGCAAGTTCAACCAAACCACCGCAACTTTTGACCTTCATCATCACTTCACATGAAACGTTTAGATCAAGTCATTTTTCTTCCCTTGAAAAGAGGAAAACTTCAGTGTTTTTGTTACATTTGTTTTCCCTTTAAAAGGAAAATGTTTTTTAAAAAGACGCAGCAACTTGAAAGTTGTGATGAAAGTTGCAGTGTTTTTAGACATTATGTTGCAATAAAGTTTCAGTATTTTTACCCTTTAAAGGGAAAAACTTGTGATCAAAGTTGCTGTGTTTTGTTTTGTTGCAAATTAAGTTGCAGGAGCAAGTCAAAGTTGCAATTTTTTTTCCCCTTTAAAAGGGATAAAACTTGTGATTTAAGTTGTGGTATTTTTTGGTGTTTGTTTTGTTGCAATAAAGTTGCAGCAGCAAGTTCAAATTGGGATTTTTTCCTTTAAAAGGAGGGAAAAAATTGCGGTAAATTACGATGAAAGTTGTTGTGTTTTTAGGCATTTTTTTGCAATAAAGTTGCAATTTTTCACTTTAAAATACAAAAATTGTGACGAAAGTTGTGGCATCTGTTGCAACAAAGTTGTGAGGGAAGTAAAAGTTGCGACTTTTACCTTCACACTTTCAAACTTTTCCCCCAACTTGTATTGTAAATACTGCAACAAAAGTTGTTGTGTTTTTAGGCATTTAGTTGTTGCAACAAAGTTGCAGGAGCAGGTCACAGTTTTTTCCCTTTTTTTCCAAAGAGGAAAATTGCAATAAAAGTTGCAATATTTTTGGATGTTTGTTTTGTTGCAATAAAGTTGCAGGACCAAGTCAAAGTGGAAATCTTTTTTTTTTTTTAAAAAAACATGTTGACTTGTTGCTGCAATTTTGCATTTTTAATTAACAAAAGCTGCAGTGAAATCAGGTAAATTAAACCTCAACAACCTGCTGCAGCAGCCGAACATCGAGGAGTTAACGCGCTGATGGTTCTTACGTGTTTGCCGCCGTCTTCTTGGACGGGATCCCATCGAACACGATGACTCTGTCTGCGAGGTACGTCGCCATGATGAAGTCGTGCTCCACAACGAACGCCGTCTTCTTGGCGTGGAGGATGTACCTGTGGACGGAGACGAGACGGGTCAGGACGAGAAGGACGGACGTTGAGAAAGAAAAGAAAAATTTAGGTTCAAAAGTCCCGACCTCTTGATGACCCTGGCGGCCATCAACCTCTGCTCTGAGTCCAGATACGCCGACGGCTCATCGATCAGATAAACGTCGGCCGGTTTCCCCAAACACAGAGTGAGAGCGACTCGCTGCAGCTCACCACCGGACAAGTTCTGAACCTGAGGACGAAGAAGAAGAGGATGTTAATCCATCATCTATGTTTTCATTCTTTAAAACAAACTGAGGAAAAGAAAAAACAAAACCGGACGACTTTTAAAAGTCAGACAGTCGAGTTTTTCGGTCTGATTTGAGAAGACGATGAAATATCGACGTAAACAGACTCAGACAGAAAATATATCGAACAACATCTAATAAATTTATAAAGATTAAAGAGAAACAGATTCTTTTTAAAGTTTTGTTTTGATTCGTTTCCACTTTAACTAAAATGTTAAAATGTTCACGTCTACACGACAGAAAACCGTCAAAATAAAAGCAGGAAGTGAAGGCGTCTTACGTCCTGGTCGATGATGCTCTCGATCTGCAGCGGCTTCATGACGTCGGTGATGAACTGTGGGTGAGTGTAGGCGTCTCTGATCTTCTCGTGCAGCAGCGCTCGGACGCTGCCCTGCGACCGCCAACACCACAACCGTTAACGCACCGTTATCATTTACCTTTAGTTTGACATAAACAACAGGAAGTGAGGAGGAGGAGTCAGACCTTGAACTTGGGGCTGATGGTCTGAGGTTTGTAGCTGACGTTCAGGATCGGGACTTCACCGCCTCCGTCGGGTTTGAGGCCTCCGCCAACATCCTGATGAAGGTCGTCTTCCCTGTGCCTGAACAGAAAAACAACAACATCTTATTTTAATTCACGTTCAGGTCTGAGAGTCGTTAGCGTCACGCTAAAGTGACGTCACGTACCGTTTTCTCCCAACATCACCATGATCTCAGAGTCGGTGAATTCTCCTCCTCTGATCTCCAGAGTGAACTCGCCCATCGTCTTCGCCATCTCTGGATACTAAACAACAACAACAACAACAACGTCGTCGTCAGTTCAACATGAAGGAAGCGGCGCTGAGGAAGAGGAGACGTGAAGAAGAGTCTGCTCAGACCTGGTAGTGTCGCAGTCTCTTCACTTCCTCCTCGTTGGCCGTTTCAGCAACTTTAAAAACCAACGACGTTTCACGGAACCTGAGATTCTCGGTTGGAACGTAACCGTCCAGGAAGATGTTGATGCCTGGAGGAGGAAACGGAAACAAACGCTGAAGCTTCGTTCTGGTTCCATGATGTTAAATTTCAAGTTTCGTCGACAGCGAACTGAACAATTGTTGCCCGGGAATCTGAATAATGGAAATGTTCACTATATTCAGCCTTTAACTCAAGTTCAGGCTTCAACTGAGGATTGTTTTTGAATAATGTTACAGGTTTTATTTCTTTAAACAAAAGCAAAAGAAAAATCAAAACATGTCCAGGTTGTTGAACTTTATTCTTCTTTGATGAAGACGACGTTTGGAGACGCTGCCCTGGAATCTGAATAATGAAAATTCATAACTGTATTTTGATTTTAAACCATATTACAGATGCAACTGAGGATAATTAATACTGATGGTTTTAATTAACCAACAGTCTGATCATATTCATTTTCTTTAACTTTATTGTTCTATGACAGTAAACATTCAGATGTGCTGCCCTGGAATCTGAATAATAGAAATTTTCACTTTTAATCTTTTTAATTTTATCTTTAAACCAAGCTAAGACTTCAACTGAGGAACATTTTGAATAATGCTACTGATTTTATTTCTTTAACATCTAAAATATTGAGTTTGTTCTTTCTGGGTCAAACAGACAGAAGTGCTGCCCTGGACCCTGAATAATAGAAATTCTTCAGTGTATTTTTGCTTTTGAAGTAAGTTCTGGCTTCAACCGTGAATTATTTTGATAAAATGCTTTGATTTTATTCAACCATGAGTCCAGAAATGTTCAGTTTGTTGAACATTATTCTTCTATGACAAATTAAACATTTGGTGATGCTGCCCAGGACTCTGAATTCAGACATTTTAACTGTATTAGAATAATTGAAATTCTTCAGGGTATTTTTTGCTTCTGAACCAAATTCTGGTTTTAACTGTAGATTTTTTTTTTTTTCATAAACACTTAAGTTTGTTGATCTTCATTCATTTATGACAAAATTCTCACATGTGAAAAGCTTGAACCTGTAAAAGTTTAACTTATTTTTCAGTTTTATTGAACTCTGACTGTTGTTTCAGTCTCATATTCGTTGTCGTTGTTTGTGTTTTACCCTCTCGGACGCTGAAGGGCATGGTGACGACTCCGTAGGCGCTGGGGACTCCGTACAGACAGCAGATAAAGTCGGACAGGTAGTCCAACACACTCAGATCGTGCTCCACCACGATGATATACCTGAAATAACATGAACAGAAAACATATGAAGATGACGAAGCTTTGACCTGAAGCTTTAAAGGAGCAGCTGCAGCGTTGTTGTTGTTGTTGTTGTTGTTGTTGTTACCTGTCCGGGGTGATGAGCGAGCGGATGGTGATAGCAGCCTTCAGCCTCTGTTTTACATCCAAGTAACTGGACGGTTCATCAAACATAAAACTGCAGCAGGAACAGAAACGTGTCCGTCAGCGTCTCAGCCTTAAAATGAAACATTAAGATAAATTAAACCGCGTCGTTTCCTCACATGTCGGCCCTCTGGATGCAGACGACGGCGCAGGCGAATCTCTGCAGCTCTCCTCCGGACAAATCCTCCACGTTTCTCTCCCGCAGGTGACTCAGATCTGCCCGGCAACAGCACAAAAAAAAACAACCAATCAGAGACGAACTCCGGTTAAATCAGAACGTTCAGGTCGTTTGTGTTTAATTAAAAAAAAAAGTGATATTACAAAATATCAGTTGTCGACAAACATGAGAAATGTTTCACATTATGAGCATGAAATAAAAGTGTGTGTGTTAATCTGTGTTATATATATGTGTGTGTGTGTGTGTGTGTGTGTGTGTGTGTTTGTGTTACCTAGTTGATCACAGACGATGTCTTGTGTGTCTGTGTCGTCTTTCCTGCTCAGGATGGCTCCTACTGACCCCTGGAGGCCGAGATGATGAATTACAACCAACTCTTCAACACCAGCAACACTTCACACATGTACGTGTGTGTGTGTTCGTGTGTGTTACCTTGACGGTCTTGGGGATCTGGTCGACGTACTGCGGTTTGACGATGGCTCTCAGATCGTCCTCCAGGATTTTAGTGAAATAGTTTTGCAGCTCAGATCCTCTGAAGTACGTCAGGATCTCCTGCCAGTCTGGAGGATTCTGGGTAAGAAAAACACACACACTGAAGCAGCACGACTCGGTGTGTTAATGTGTGTATGTGCGTTGAAGTGTGTGAACACTCACGTCGTACTTCCCAAGGTTTGGTTTCTGTTTTCCGGCCAGAATTTTCAGAGCCGTCGACTTCCCGATACCGTTTGTACCGACGAGACCGAGGACCTCGCCGGGCCGAGGGATGGGCAGCCTGGTGGTGTGTACATGTACAGACACACACAGACGTTATCGACCATTTACACCCAAAAAACTGAGAGAAAATTCAGTTCAGGTTTAAAAATTGTGACGTTATCATTGTCTATTGTTACTTTATTACAAACCAACACACGTAAGAAGCAACTTTGACACATGAATGAAAACTTTCTAATCTAATTTTACTTTGTTTATAAACATCAAATCAAAAACAGAACGAACAAGTCGCTTGGTTTGATCATTTTATAGAGGAACAAAGGTTAAACCAGGTCAAATAACTTAATATTTGTAATAAAACAGTTGTAAACTGTAGCGACAAGGATGACGATGCTGTCAACGTTAATTTCTCCATCATTTAAACAGTTTATAATTTAAATATTCTGTGTTTTAGACGTCTCATCGTTTCATCTTAAATGATCCCGTTTCCTGTGACAACGTACCGGTGAAGTTTGAAGGAGTTGGCGCAGTATCTGTGTGTGGTTTCCTTCTCCAGGTTACTGGGCAGGTTGACGATGGACAAAGCTCCAAACGGACATTTCTGCATTAGAGACAAAGAGTCAGAGTGAAGATGAGTTGAACTAAACAATCACGAGTCTGTTCAGACGAAGAGTTTCTCACCTTGATGCAGATTCCACATCCTATACACAGAGACTCAGAGATCCAGGCGATTTTACTCTGTGGAGTCACTTCGATACATAGTTTACCTGCAATAAAACATAAATATGAGTTTAACATTTGATGTGAGATGTTTATAGATGCAGAGCAGCGACTGAGACGCCGGTCACTCACCCATCCGCACCACGGGGCAGCTCTTCTTACACTCCTGACGACATTTCTTGGGTTTGCACTTGTCGTGGTTGACGATGGCGATCCTGGTGTTTTTATCCGCCATGTTTGGACGCTGGTGTTGACGGACGCTCGCACCTGTGGAGCTGAGAGAACAACAGGAACAGCTCAAAGTCTGCTGAAGCAACACATTTAATTCTGAGCAAACAAACAATGGAGCTGCAACGTCCACACACACACACACACACACACACACACAGCTATGCACCAGCAACACACACACATCAGGTATCAACCTGAGCTTTCACGCCACATCTTTGTTTTCATCTCAGGCCTCATAGACAGAAGCTGCAGCTCAGCTAACAGACAGAAAACCCAACCAAAAACCGCTCTGCAGTGGTTTTGTAACAGGTTGACGAGTCACACCAGACTCCATTTAAAAACCTCGACGTTTTAATGTTACCTCACGTCTGAACGTACATACACACGTACCACGTGATTTAAGGCCTTTAACTCTTAAATACCGTCTTAGTGTTTAGTTCGGCTAACATTAAACACATAATAACAGGAGACACATAGATAAAAATGAACAGTTTAACTGTGGTTATCGCAACATCGCATATCGCTGAAGCGCAGTGTGACGGGCGGTGGCGACCACCACCAAAGTTGGATTTGTCCTTAAATAACCCGCTGATGTGTGACTCATTCATTAGCCGAAATCATCTGCGGATCAAACACAATTAAATAAACCTAAAAATGATCGTTTTCAGATAAATATTTTCGTCAGAGGATAAGAAATGATTAAATCGGTGAAAAACAGAATGGGATTTTGAACGCGATCCACAAAAATCGTTTGCCATCTGGGCCCTTCTGACAATAACAGCAGCTGTATTATAAAACAACGCTTTTAATTTGTTAATTAACTCTTCTAATATGTTCCGATAGTTCAATATAATGTTTTTAATGCTTCAAATGAGCCTGAATGTGTCGTTTGAATGGAGAGTTTTAGAGGTTTTAGCATGATGCTAACTGTTAGCTTAGCGTTAAAAACGGCATCAAGGCCCCGCACTTTGACAGCTGCTCCGCAACGGATCATCGCTCGTTTTTCCTGTCGCGACACGATCCTTAAAAATAAGCGACACATTCTGGGCGACGAGTTTTAAAACTCACCCGCTGTTCGGCTCCGGTCCCGCGCTTCGGAAGAAAACACACAAGAAACGACGTTTAGAGACAAAATACTCGGGGAGAGAAACTTCTTTTTTCCCAGCAACGTGTTCGTCTCCTGGAAGCCGGCTGGAAAGATGGCGGGAGAGACGCACAAAAGATGCGACGCGCGCTGAGTCAAGTCAAGTGAGTGACGTCGATAAAAAGCGACGCGGACTCACAGAAGTGGGAGATTCGAAGTTTGCTAGCGAAACAAACCGCGTTTAAACTCATTTTTTGTTATTTTTTCGTCACTTTTCATGCACTGACACGACAACCTGGACACTTTAACTAAACCGTCTTGTAAGTTTAACTCAACGAATTTACCGTAAACTGAGTTTTAGCCGCTTTACGACAGTGAACAGTGGAGAGATGTTAGCTTTTAGCAGCTAGCTAGAGTTAGCCGCACCAAACTCTGATGGTGTTTTTGCTCTTTTTATCCACATTAAACTCGATTTTGTAAATAATTCGCGAGTAACATTTTAAACCTAATAGTTCAGGTTCATAACAAGATGAAATAAAAATTGTTTAATGTTATTTTTGAGTTGTTTTCCCCTCAAATATATTGAGTAAATCGAGCATAACAATACAAACAAATTAGGCTTTAATGCTACTTTTAGCTAAATAAGATGCTACTATGTTTATTAATTTGATGCCGAATTTTTTCCAACAAGTTAGTGATTATTATAAACTTCAATGTTTGATTCTGTTTTGAAGGTTTTTAGTAATGAACATGAAAAAAAATGAAAAATGTAAGAAATTCAAAGGAAGTTTGGTGTGTTGGTGTAAAACTGTAGCCCAGACTGACTCATGTGTTAAATGTGTGTCTTTGTGTTACAGGATGGCCACGCCGAGCAAGACGCCCCCCGGCGCCGACCCCAAGCAGCTGGAGCGGACGGGGACGGTCAGGGAGATCGGATCCCAGGCCGTGTGGTCTCTATCGTCCTGTAAACCGGGTCAGGACTAAACCCAGTTCATACAGAATCAAAGATCTGGTTCAGTGTTGAGTCTGAGTCTGGATTCTTGTTTTGTCCTTTGGTCCAGGTTTCGGAGTAGATCAGCTGAGAGACGACAACCTGGAGACGTACTGGCAGTCGGACGGTTCCCAGCCTCATCTGGTCAACATCCAGTTCAGGTCTCATTGGCCTCAGGTCTCGTCAGGAACCAGGTTTCATTTTTAAAACATAATAACTGGTTTGTTTTTCACCTCAGGAGGAGGACGACGGTCAAGATGTTGTGCATTTACGCAGATTACAAGTCAGACGAGAGCTACACGCCAAGTAAGATCTCCGTCAGAGTCGGAAACAACTTCCACAACCTGCAGGAGATCCGGGTAACGACAACGTCACGATGTGAACGTCGTTAACGAGTCGTGTCTGTCTCTATCCTTCATCCTTCTCCTCCTCTTCCTCTGCAGCAGCTGGAGATGGTCGAGCCGAGCGGCTGGATCCACATCTCACTCATGAACCAGGTGAGAAACCGAACGAAACGTTTAAAAAGTTTAAATTAAAAACATTAAAATATCAAATTTGGATGATGGATGATGAAGGACAATCTGTGTACGGTTCGTTGATTCATGATTCTGTTTCCAAAACAAAAAATATGACTTTTTAAAACCAAAAAACAACAAAAAAACAAAAACTTGACTTGATTCAATACTTCGTGTGGACTCTGGGGGACAGGACGTCCTAAAACAGCGACCAGTCATCACCAAACTTCTCCAATAATACTAATTGAAATATGAATTATTATGGACGTATGTTCTGCGTTAAGGGTTTTATTCTACACGACACATTAACGCTTAACGTAGCTTGTTGGAAAACGGCGATCAATGGAGCGAAAGACACTTGATGACACGTGACATAGACACAATAAAATGTTGGTTGGATGTGTAACGACTGAGAAGCTTCATAAAAACCTCTCAGAAAGATGTTTTAAGGTGGAGGATTTAAACACGTAGTTTTCCACCTATTTGACATCTTTTCAGTCTTAACCAACCTCATTATGAAATACAAACACTTGACACTGATTGGCTCCTTCACTGTGACTCACATGAATGTAACTTCACCGGCTTCATAACACAGACAGATCATCTTTTTACAGCTGATCACCTTTGAAGGGGAGGGAATGGAGTCAGAGTGGGGGCAGTGAGGGGGCATTTTACTGTTACTGTTAAATGTTTGTGTCTTAGTATTTCTTGATTCCTCAGATTTACTCCACATCAGTGTTTTATTGTGAAAAACCAACATGGAACCAGTTTGTCAGAGACTTTATTTCATCATTTAAAGTGTTTTTCAACCGATAAACTGTTAAAATCTCAGTAACCTGAAGCTAAACCGACTCATCAACGCTGTTTTGTTTGTTCTGCAGCGAACCAACGAGCCGATCAGCACCTTCATGATCCAGATCGCCGTCCTCGCCAACCACCAGAACGGACGCGACACTCACATGCGTCAGATCAAAGTTTACACGCCGGTGGAGGAAAGTTCCATCGGAAAGTTCCCGCGCTGCACGACGGTCGACTTCATGATGTATCGAACCATCAGGTGATCGACGACGTCTGGAGCTGCTGCTGCTGCTGCTACGACCGATCGATCGGTCGATCGGTTTCTCTCCGGTTCATCAATAAGATTCATTCTCGCGCTGATGTTTTTAAATTAAAGTTGTCGAAGTTTAATTTGTTTAAATTTGACTGTTTTTTTTCTTCTTTTTCCTGCTTCTTTAAAACGATGAAAATCTCTCGTTAACGTAAATTATTGACGTTTGAAGACGCTAGCGACGCTACGCTAACGGTTTATGCTAAGCTAAGCTAACAAACTCTCTGCCAAGAAGTTATTTTTGTTTAATTTAATTAAAAAATGAATAAAAACTTTAAGATATTTAGTTAATTGTTACGTTCAATGAAGAAAAACAGAATATTTTGACAATTTTAAACTGAAAACGTCTCATGAAAGTTTTAAAATCGGAAAAAACTTATATTATACAATATTTTTTGTTTTTGATCTAAAAACAGTCGAATTTAAAGATATTAAATGCAGAGTTTCTATTCTATGTTTTAATGTTTTTGTCTGTGCAGTTAAACTACGTCAGTAAATGAATAAATTCATCAGCACTTGAGGAGAAAAACGATAAATTTGATGTTTTTAAAGTGTCGTGTTTGTTTTATTTTTATTTGTTTCGTCACATTTTGTGCCTCAGATCGTTTTTGTTACTGAGTCTTGAATTAAATGTTTTCAAATCATACGTGACTTCATGTGAGTTTATGAATAAATAAATAAAACGAAGGTTTGATGAGAGACTAAGTTTTCACTGTTTATGGGTTTTTATTCAGGTTCCAGGCAAATCCAGGAGTCCTTGAAAAAGAATAAAGAGTCTTAAAGGTACAATCACTGACTCCAGGGTTTTTGTTGGTGTTTAATGAAATAAAAATGTGAACGTTTCCTTTAAAAACCTGAAGTTAAAAGTTGGTTTCAACATAAATACTCAACAAACCTGTTTTATTTATAAACTAAATCTGCTAAATAATCTTTAAATTTAACTGTTTTCAGGTAAAAATGCTTCTTTTTACAATAGAAGTTTTAAAACCATAATAAAACGTTAAAGTTTTCACTTTTTAAAGTTTTTTTAATCACATTTCATTGGTGGATCCATTGTTACGTTGTTTTAAAGTTCAAACACTAAATATTCAGTTTTATTTTGTCAAACGTGATAATTAACTCATTGTTTTGGGGGATTTTTGATGATTTTGGAACAATAACTGACTTTTATTATGGTAAATACTTTAAACTAATACGTAAAGGTATAGTCAGTTAGCTTAGCTTAGCATCAAGACTGGAAACAAGTGTAAAAGTAACAAAATCAACCTGTGAGCATCTTTAAAAGCTCAACAACAAACAAAACTAAACTATAAAACAGTTTAAATCAGTAATGTTTTAGTAAAATGTTTGTTCCATGTAAAAATAATTAAATTGTAGTTTATCAGTTGAACCACTAGAGGGAGTCAGACACTTATATTAACAAATAGATGAGTTGAGGGTAAAGTTGAGTAAAACATGAACATTCATCAGTTTATTATTTACATGATCTGAAGAAGGTTCTAGATGAACAGAGTCGATTAAACCTTGAGATGTTTTAGTTCAGAAGGTTCAAGTGGTCGTTTGTTGATGAATCAATGATGGTTTTAGTTCTTGAGAAGGTTCTAGTGACGTCACGTTCTTTGATCAGTGAATCTTAAAGGTCAATGAAGGAGCTTTAGAGGTCGTAATGATCAGTGATGAGTTTTTACAAGGTCCACGTCGTCGTCTCATCAGGACCAGGACTTCAGGGGGTTATGGACGTCCTAACAGGAATGTTCTCAATGTTCTTTAGGTTGTTAAGATTGTTCTGCTGAAGAAGATCATGTTCTACAGGTAAGAGTCTTTTAGAGGTTTTAGTGGATCCTTCAAAGGTGAGTTTTGACAGGGTTCAACAGGTTCTAGTCTTAGGTGATTGTTGTAGCGTTAGGATGTGGTAATTGATAGAAAGGTTCTTTAGGTTGTTCTAGAGGTTGGTAAGAGGGTTACACTGAAATTTAAGATGATCAGATTTTTTGGAGGAGTTTCTAAGGGTCTTTTGGAGGTTTTAAGTGGCCCTAGTGGTTCCTCATGTGGCCCTTTCAGTGAGGAGGCTTTAGATAACACTGGGTTATCTATGTAGTCTTTCTTTAAGTCTTAGTGGTCAATGATAATGACACTACAGGTTTTGAGGATGTTAGGAAGTTGTGAGCATTTAGGACGCTGTCAGAGTCATTTATGGAGTCAAAGAGGTGAATGAGAAGGTTCTAGACGTTTCTCTAGGGTTGTTTCATTGGTTTAACTGGTCAGTGAGAAGAGACTATTGGTTTAGTAGGTTGTTGTATTCGTTCTAGTGGTCGTTTAGGAGGTTGTTAAGCTTCTCTTAAGAGGTTGTAATGGTCCATTAGCAGGTCCTAGAGATCTGGCAATTTGTTTTGTTGTTTTTGAGGTTTGTTGATGGCTCTGGGTGAAGATTTGGAAGTTTTAGTGGTAGATGACAATGACACTACAGGTTTTGGGATGTTAGGAAGTTGTTGTGGCCATATAGGACGTTCTCAGAGTCGTTTAGGAAGTTGAAGAGGTTACTGGGAAGGTTGTTGAGGTTTTCCGAAGGTTGTTTCATTGGTTTAAGTCGTCATTGAAAAGGGTCAGTCGGTTTAGTGGGTTGTGGTTGTCGTTTAGGAGGTTGTTAAGCTCCTCTTGAGGTTGTAATGGTCTGTGAGGAGGTTCTAGAAATCTAGCTATTTGTTTTGGTGTTTTTAAGGTTCTGTGTGTAGATTTGGATGTTTGTGGTTAATGACAAGGATCCTGAAGGTGTTTTAGATGGTTTCGAGGGACGTTAGGAGGTTGTACAGGATTTTTAAGAGTTACATCTCGTTCTCCAGGTGGTTCAGCGTCTGTTTGAGACGATTATCAGTAGAATACCAGTTGAAGAAGCATCTTTTCTTACCGTTACATCCCGATGAGGTTCATTAAAAGTGAAAGGAGCATTGACAGGCAGTCGGAGAGAGTAGGGGGTTGTAGAGGGGGAGGGGTTCCTCGGTGGTCGTGGTTGCTGTGGTAACTGAATCTACTTCAGCTAATAAGTGATGCTCTTAGCTGAAGTACATTGATCTGTGTGTGTGTTTCACACAGTCGACACATTTAATCTGGATTAAAATCCACTTCAATTCACGAGATTCAATTTGGCTGCAAACACACAAACACACACGTTTGTTTCTCTATACACGTGAGGACCGTCGTTAACATAATGTAACAATCACGACAAGACACCTAACGTCTCATTACAAACATTAACTAATTAAAACTTTAATCCTGAAACTAAATCTGACACTTCAAAACGACAGAAACGTCTTCACTGTGTTGGTTTAAAACTGACCAGTCACACCCCGAGAATACGCAGGAATAAAAACACACATTTATATTAAAAGAAAAAGAAATGTTCACACAGAAAACATGCTTTGATGCTCACACACACACACACATTAATGAGTCCCAGCCGGACGTTTGATGTGTGGTTTTACAGTCTGCTACTCGGGCTGAGAGCTTTTCCTGACTTTATTAGGCATTTTAACCATGTGCACACACAACCACAGCAGCCTGCGCCACCACTGATGTTCACCGCCCATCGTCATGTGTTTGTGTAACCTGCAGCGGTGGGAACATGGAGGAGGTGGAGGTGGTGTGATGGCTGAGAGATGAGATGAGATGATGATGTAGCTGAGAAGAGAAAAAACGATGAGTTAAAGAGGCAAAAAGTGACAAAACGTGAGAGAAAACACGACCACAGACACAAAACGACAACAAACAGATGTAAAAACCACAAGACAGAGACACGAAAGAACCACAACAAGACTCGAAAGAGCTGGACAATTATATGAAAGACACGCAACATCTGCAGAAACTGAGCGCAAAGAGACACCGAACTCACAGGACGCTCAGAATCACTGCGTAGAGATGAAAAATGACAAATAAGAAACATAAAATGAGAAGAAAAATACACAAAACTACCAGAAAATGGCACAAAAGAGATGCAACAACTGTAAATCGACTCTAAAGACATTAAAAATAAAAAATACAACCAGACAAAAAGCAGCAAATAAAAGAAACAAACAGGAGACCAGAGATCAACAAAACAATCATAAAGACACTAAATGAAAACAAACTGAAGATGAAAATGACTTTAAAAAAGGTAAAACTAAGATATGAAACATAATATGATGACAAATTGATGAAAAAGTAGAAATAAGACACAAACTGATTAAACAGACTCACAAAATGACAAATAAAACACAAAGAAATACAAAATAATTCAAGTGTTGTCAAATGACAAGAATGTAAAGACATAAAACAAGAGACACAAAAAGAAAAGAAACTGACACAAAATGAGACAAAACTACATAACTACACACACAAAATTACCTCAAAAACTATGAGAAATATGAGACGTAACTTCACCAGAATTACGTGATCAAATGAATCAAAACATGCAAATAAAAAGACGACAAACTGATTCAAACTGACTTAACTGAGACAGAATGATGAATCCACCACACAGATGCAAAATCAACACAAACAAAAATGAAAAAATATTTAAAAATGACTCAAAATGGACCTGAGATGTTAGTTTCTAAGAGTCTGTTAGGAGGTTTAGTGACGTTAGGAGGTTGTATTGTCCATTGAGGACGTTCTCAGGGTCATTTAGTTGATAAGAAGGTTCTAGAGGTTCTTTACATCATTGTTTATTAGGTTATATGGTCACTGCCATTGGTTGTAAGAGGTTTTAGAAGGATCCACTGGTCCTTTAGGAGGTTGTAGTGGTCATCTAGGAGGTCCTAGATGTTCTGGACTGTTGTTCAGAGTTTTGGATGTTGTTATGGTCATTGAGGAAGTTCTGTTGGTAGTTTATAAGAAACTTTCACTTTGTTCATTCAGCAGGTTCTTTAGGTTGTTATAGACGTTGTTTAGAGTGTTTCATTGGTCACTCGACAATCTCAGTGGATGGTTTTACAACGGTTTTGTAATTGTGGTTGTTCTTTGTGTCCTAGTAGTGGTCTAATATATTTGTAGGGTTAGTTTGAGGTTCTACATCCTGCAGGATAGTTTCTCTATGGAGATTTTTGAAGTTTTAAGGGTCATAACAAGGTGCTGTAGAAGGTTTAGAGGGTATTAGGAGGTTGTAGCGCTACTGAGGATCTTCTTCAGTCTTTTAATTTAAAAAACTTTTAATAAATTGTAGTTTATCTTCAGGAAACTTCCTTTTTGTCCAAAAATGTTCTCAAGGTCCAAAACTATCTTCACTCTTCGTCACATGTTGTTTTTTTTTTTTGTTTGTTTTTTTTTTTTACAGAAACGACTTGTCAAAGTCTAAAAAGATGAATGATCAGAAAAATGTAAGAACAGCGTCTCTGTTGTTGTCTGTTTGTGTTTAGTTGTGTTGAAAATAAACACACTGTGTTTTCTTTAAATCTTTACTTTGACGTTTAATAACTGGAACGTATTTGTTTTAATCAGTGAAATGTTCATTTAATTGTTTATTTCTTGGTAAATCAACAACAGACACCAGTCGCTTTGAAAACATAAAGAACAACGAAGGGTGTGTGTGTGTGTGTGTGTGTGTGTGTGTGTGTGTGTGTGTGTGTCATCGGTGGCCCTGAGGGGACTGTACTTTCTATTGTGCTGTCAACAAGCTGCAAAGCCTCATGGGTAATGAATGAGATGGATGGAGAGATGTTTTTCAGCTGCTCGCCTGCAGCGCACACACACACACACACACACACACACACACACACACACACACACACACACACACACACACACACACACACACACACACACACACACACACACACACACACACACACACACACACACTCTCAGGTGTGATGATGACAGTAAACTCTTCTTCACAAACAGCAAATGCAGCAGCTTCGTCGCCTTGTTTCCTTTCCTTCATGTTTCCTTGTTTCCTACCACATCTTCTCTTAATCTCATTTCCTTTATTTATTTTCTCATCATCTTCTTCCTTAGTTCAATCTTCATTTCTGTTCATTTCCTTTCCTTTGTTTTCTTTCCTTTCCTTCATGTTTTTTCCTTTCTCTCTTCTCTTATCACTTTCCTTCCTTTCCTTGTTTCCTCTTCCATCTTTTCCTTCCTTTACTTTCTTCTTTTCTTACATTTTATTTCCTTTTTCATCTATTTTCTTTTTTCATGTTTCCCCACATCTTTTTCTTTTTAACATTTCTTTTCTTACCCATTTTCTTATATTCACTTTCTTCTTTTCCCTTTTTTCCTTTCACTTTCTATTCTTTCCTTTCCTTGTTTCCTTGTTTCCTCTCCTCACACATGTTCACTTCCTTCTTCCTTCTCTGTGTGTTTCGTCTCTTTAATCTTCGTCGTCTGTTTCGTTTCTTCACTTCGCATCAAACTCTTTTCACTTTCACATTTATTCACCTTTGATTTTCCTTCAGGTCGTAAATATAAAAATAAAAAACACTCGTTTCCTCTTTGAAGTGATGGCAGCGTCGGCCAACGGGTTTTTTTTTTTTCTTCAGTGATTTTTTTTTTTTCAATGAAGCTCAAAGAAACAAACGTCCCACATGTTTCAGTTTTACTTGTCGTTTGTTTCTGTTGCGTAATAAAAAGCCCGAGGACGAAGACGAGCGTGGGAACGTTTTCAAGTTTTAATGTTTAATGTTTTTCATTCTTCAGTGGATGAAGATATTTCACAACAAAAGTCAAATTATTCACAGATTTAAAACAGAAACATGAAACATCACGTGACTCAACATGTGGTTTTAACTGTAACGGACACAGAGTTGACTTTTTCCTGAAGTTAATGAGGTGTTTATGGTTTTACACTTACATTCACATATTTATCGTACAATAATAAAAAACAGGAGAATGTTGAAATGGTTGAAGCTAAAAGATGTTTGACTGTTTCATCTGTGGCTGTTAATTACAAACAAAACATTTTCTTTTACTTAAAACAGTAAAATGTTTTCAAACTGATCAAAAACTGTCTTCACTTCACAAAAATGTTTTGGATTTTTAGAAAATATCCTCATTTCAGAAATATTTCACCATTGTCAAAAAATTCTCCTTTTTTCTTGTCACGTTGAAGTGACAAGTGTCACGTTCCAAAAATCACGTCAAACTGTTCTTCCAACACGTTTCCACGTCAGAAAAAGACCAGAATTTATATAAAAATTCAAAATTTTGAATTTCTAAAAGAAGCAAAACATGCTCCTCACCTTTCTCAAAAAATCCCAAATTAAAAAAAAATATACCACAATTTAAAGAAAATTTTCTTTTTTTTTCGATTTTTGATTAAATATACTAACGTTTTTTTCAAATATTTGATGACACACGTTTGACGTTTTTTTAACAACGTTGTTTTTGACGATTTTTTGACGATTTTTTGACGATTATTTTTGACGATTTTTTGACGACATCATTTTTGACAATTTTTTGACATTATTTTTGACGTTTTTTTAACAACATCGTTTTTGACGATATCGTTTTTGACGATTTTTTGACGACATCATTTTTGACGATTTTTTGACGACATCATTTTTGACGATATTTTGACGACATCATTTTTGGTGATTTTTTGACGCGTTTTTTGACAACATATACTTTTTGACGATTTTTGATGATTTTTTTTTTGACGATTTTTTGACGTTTTTTTGATGACATCTTTTTTGATGACATACTATACTATGACGTTTTTGACGATTTTTTTGACAACATATCGTTTTTGACGATTTTTTGACGACATCGTTTTTGACGATTTTTTGACGACATCATTTTTGACAATTTTTTGACATCATTTTTTGACGACGTACTATACTATGACGTTTTTTGACATCATTTTTGACGATTTTTTGACGACATCGTTTTTGACGATTTTTTGACGACATCATTTTTGACGATTTTTTGACATCATTTTTGACGATTTTTTGACGACATCGTTTTTGATGTTTTGACGACATCGTTTTTGACGATTTTTTGACGACATCATTTTTGACGATTTTTTGATCTTTTTGTGATTCATTTTTGGTGATTTTTTGATGACATACTATACTATGACGCGTTTTGACGATTTTTTGACGACATCATTTTTTGACGATTTTTTGACGACATCATTTTTGACGATTTTTTGACGACATCATTTTTGGTGATTTTTTGACGACATACTATACTATGACGTTTTTGACGATTTTTTGACGACATTGTTTTTGACGATTTTTTGACGACATCGTTTTTGACGATTTTTTGACGACATCATTTTTGACGATTTTTGACGACATCATTTTGGATTTTTGACATTTTTGACGATCATTTTTGACGATTTTTTTTTGATCGTTTTTGACGATTTTTTGACGATTTTTTGACGACATCGTTTTTGACGATTTTTTGACGACAACGTTTTTGACGATTTTTTGACGACATCTTTTTTGATGACATACTATACTATGACGTTTTTGACGATTTTTTTGACAACATATCGTTTTTTACGATTTTTTGACATCATTTTTGACGATTTTTTGACGACATCGTTTTTGACGATTTTTTGACGACATCATTTTTGACGATTTTTTGACGATTTTTTGATGACATCGTTTTTGACGATTTTTTAACGACATCATTTTTGACGATTTTTTGACGATTTTTTGATGACATCGTTTTTGACGATTTTTTAACGACATCATTTTTGACGATTTTTTGACGATTTTTTGATGACATCGTTTTTGACGATTTTTTGATGACATCGTTTTTGACGATTTTTTAACGACATCATTTTTGACGATTTTTTGACATCGTTTTTGATGATTTTTTGATGACATCATTTTTGATGATTTTTTGACGACATCATTTTTGACGATTTTTTGACGACATCATTTTTGACGATTTTTTGACGACATACTATACTATGACGTTTTTGACGATTTTTTGACAACATATCGTTTTTGACGATTTTTTGACGACATCATTTTTGACGATTTTTTGACGATTTTTTGATGACATCGTTTTTGATGATTTTTTGACGACATACTATACTATGACATTTTTGACGTTTTTTTGACAACATATCGTTTTTGATGATTTTTTGACGACATCGTTTTTGACGATTTTTTGATGACATACTATACTATGACGTTTTTGACGATTTTTTGACGACGTACCATACTATGACATTTTTTTGACGTTTTTTTGACAACATATCGTTTTTGACGATTTTTTGACGATTTTTTGATGACATCGTTTTTGACGATTTTTTGACGACATCATTTTTGACGATTTTTTGATGACATCGTTTTTGACGATTTTTTAACGACATCATTTTTGACTTTTTTTTTTTTATGACGATTTTTTTGATGACGACATCGTTTTTGACGATTTTTGATGACATCGTTTTTGACGATTTTTTAACGACATCATTTTTGACGATTTTTTGACATCGTTTTTGATGATTTTTTGATGACATCATTTTTGATGATTTTTTGACGACATCATTTTTGACGATTTTTTGACGACATCATTTTTGACGATTTTTTGACAACATATCGTTTTTGACGATTTTTTGACGACATCATTTTTGACGATTTTTTGACGATTTTTTGATGACATCGTTTTTGATGATTTTTTGACGACATACTATACTATGACATTTTTGACGTTTTTTTGACAACATATCGTTTTTGACGATTTTTTGACGACGTACCATACTATGACATTTTTGACGTTTTTTTGACAACATATCGTTTTTGACGATTTTTTGACGACATCATTTTTGACGATTTTTTGACGACATCGTTTTTGACGATTTTTTGACAACATCATTTTTTGACGACATACTATACTATGACGTTTTTTTGACAACATATCTTTTTTGACGATTTTTTGATGATTTTTTGACGACATCATTTTTGACGATTTTTTGACGATTTTTTGACGACATTGTTTTTGACGATTTTTTGACGACATCGTTTTTGACGATTTTTTGACGACATAATTTTTGACGATTTTTTGACGATTTTTTGACGACATCATTTTTGACGATTTTTTGACGACATCTTTTTTGATGACATACTATACTATGACGTTTTTGACGATTTTTTTGACAACATATCGTTTTTGACGATTTTTTGACGACATCATTTTTGACGATTTTTTGATGACATCGTTTTTGACGATTTTTTGAACATTTTTTCATTTTTTTGACGCGTTTTTTGACATCGCTTTTTTTTTGCGATTTTTGACATCGTTTTTGACGATTTTGATTTATTTTTTTGACGACATCATTTTTGATGATTTTTTGACGACATACTATACTATGACGTTTTTGACGATTTTTTGACGACATCATTTTTGACGATTTTTTGACAACATCATTTTTTGACGACGTACCATACTATGACGTTTTTTTTACAACATATCGTTTTTGACGATTTTTTAAAGATTTTTTGACGACATCGTTTTTGACGATTTTTTGACGACATACTATACTATGACGTTTTTGACGATTTTTTGACAACATCATTTTGACGACATACTATACTATGACGCTTTTGACGACATTTTTTGACGTTTTTTTGACAACATATCGTTTTTGACGATTTTTTGACGACATCATTTTTGACGATTTTTTGACATCGTTTTTGACGATTTTTTGACGACATCATTTTTGACGATTTTTTGACGACATACTATACTATGACGTTTTTGACGATTTTTTGACAACATCATTTTTGACGACATACTATACTATGACATTTTTGACGTTTTTTTGACAACATATCGTTTTTGATGATTTTTTGACGACATCATTTTTGACGATTTTTTGACGATTTTTTGATGACATCGTTTTTGATGATTTTTTGACGACATACTATACTATGACGTTTTTGACGATTTTTTGACATCATTTTTGACGACATACTATACTATGACATTTTTGACGTTTTTTTGACAACATATCGTTTTTGACGATTTTTTGACGATATCATTTTTGACGATTTTTTGATGACATCGTTTTTGATGATTTTTTGACGACATACTATACTATGACGTTTTTGACGATTTTTTGACGACAATGTTTTTGACGATTTTTTGACGACATCATTTTTGACGATTTTTTGATGATTTTTTGACGACATCATTTTTGACGATTTTTTGACGACATCGTTTTTGACGATTTTTTGACGACATCATTTTTGACGACATCATTTTTGACGATTTTTGACGATTTTTTGACGACATTTTTGACGACATCATTTTTGATTTTTTTTTGACGACATCGCGTTTTGACGATTTTTTGACGACATCATTTTTGACGATTTTTTGACGACATACTATACTATGACATTTTTGACGTTTTTTTGACAACATATCATTTTTGACGATTTTTTTTGATGACAACATTTTTTGACGATTTTTTTTTGATGATTTTTTTTGACATCTTTTTTTGATGACATACTATACTATGACGTTTTTGACTATTTTTTTGACAACATATCGTTTTTTACGATTTTTTGACGACATCATTTTTGACGATTTTTTGACGACATCATTTTTGACGATTTTTTGACGACATACTATACTATGACGATTTGACGATTTTTTGACGACATCATTTTTGACGATTTTTTGACGATTTTTTGATGACATCGTTTTTGACGATTTTTTAACGACATCATTTTTGACGATTTTTTGACATCGTTTTTGACGATTTTTTGATGACATCATTTTTGATGATTTTTTGACGACATACTATACTATGACGTTTTTGACGATTTTTTGACGACATCATTTTTGACAATTTTTTGACAACATCATTTTTTGACGACGTACTATACAATAACGTTTTTTTGACAACATATCGTTTTTGACGATTTTTTTTGAATTTTTTGATTTTTTTTGATCTATTTTTGATCGTTTTTGATTTATTTTTTGACATCGTTTTTGACGATTTTTTGACGACATCGTTTTTGACGATTTTTTGACGACATACTATACTATGACGTTTTTGACGATTTTTTGACGACATCGTTTTTGACGATTTTTTGACGACATACTATACTATGATGTTTTTGATGATTTTTTGATGACATACTATACTATGACGTTTTTTGACAACATATCATTTTTGACGATTTTTTGACGATTTTTTGATGACATCGTTTTTGACGTTTTTTGACGACATCATTTTTGACGACGTACTATACTATGACGTTTTTTTGACAACATATCGTTTTTGACGATTTTTTGACGACATCGTTTTTGACGATTTTTTTTTTTTGACATTTTTTTGACATTTGACACATCATTTTTGACGATTTTTGACGATTTTTTTTGATGACATCGCTTTTTGACGATTTTTTTGACATCACATCATTTTTGACAATTTTTTGACATCGTTTTTGATTTACATTTTTGACTATGACATTTTTTTTGATGATTTTTGACGACATACTATACTATGACGTTTTTGACGATTTTTTTGACGACGTACTATACTATGACGCGTTTTTTTGACGCGTTTTTTGACAACATATCATTTTTGACGATTTTTTGACGATTTTTTGATGACATCGTTTTTGACGATTTTTTGACGACATCGTTTTTGATGATTTTTTGACGACATACTATACTATGACGTTTTTGATGATTTTTTGATGACATACTATACTATGACGTTTTTGACGTTTTTTTGACAACATATCGTTTTTGACGATTTTTTGACGACATCGTTTTTGACGATTTTTTGACGATTTTTTGATGACATCATTTTTGACGATTTTTTGACGACGTACTATACTATGACGTTTTTTTGACGATTTTTTGATGACATCGTTTTTGATGACATACTATACTATGACGTTTTTGACGTTTTTTTGACAACATATCGTTTTTGACGATTTTTTGATGACATCATTTTTGACGATTTTTTGACGACGTACTATACTATGACGTTTTTTTGACGATTTTTTGATGACATCGTTTTTGATGACATACTATACTATGACGTTTTTGACGTTTTTTTGACAACATATCGTTTTTGGCGATTTTTGACGACATCATTTTTGACGATTTTTGACATCGCTTTTGACGATTTTTTGATTTATACATCATTTTTGACGATTTTTTGATCGACATACTATACTATGACGCTTTTGACGATTTTTTTGACAACATCATTTTTGACGACATACTATACTATGACATTTTTGACGTTTTTTTGACAACATATCGTTTTTGATGATTTTTTGACGACATCATTTTTGACGATTTTTTGACGATTTTTTGATGACATCGTTTTTGATGATTTTTTGACGACATACTATACTATACTATGACGTTTTGACGATTTTTTGACATCATTTTTGACGACATACTATACTATGACATTTTTTGACGTTTTTTTGACAACATATCGTTTTTGACGATTTTTTGACGATATCATTTTTGACGATTTTTTGATGACATCGTTTTTGATGATTTTTTGACGACATACTATACTATGACGTTTTTGACGATTTTTTGACGACAATGTTTTTGACGATTTTTTGACGACATCATTTTTGACGATTTTTTGATGATTTTTTGACGACATCATTTTTGACGATTTTTTGACGACATCGTTTTTTGACGATTTTTTGACGACATCATTTTTGACGATTTTTTGACGATTTTTTGACGACATCATTTTTGACGATTTTTTGACGACATCGTTTTTGACGATTTTTTGACGACATCGTTTTTGACGATTTTTTGACGACATACTATACTATGACATTTTTGACGTTTTTTTGACAACATATCATTTTTGACGATTTTTTGACGACAACATTTTTGACGATTTTTTTGACGATTTTTTGATGACATCTTTTTTGATGACATACTATACTATGACGTTTTTGACTATTTTTTTGACAACATATCGTTTTTTACGATTTTTTGACGACATCATTTTTGACGATTTTTTGACGACATCATTTTTGACGATTTTTTGATGACATACTATACTATGACGTTTTTGACGATATCGTTTTTGACGACATCATTTTTGACGATTTTTTGACGATTTTTTGATGACATCGTTTTTTGACGATTTTTTTGACGACATCATTTTTGACGATTTTTTGACATCGTTTTTGACGATTTTTTGATGACATCATTTTTGATGATTTTTTGACGACATACTATACTATGACGTTTTTGACGATTTTTGAACGACATCATTTTGACAACAATTTTTTGACAACATCATTTTTTGACGACGTACTATACAATAACGTTTTTTTGACAACATATCGTTTTTGACGATTTTTTAAAGATTTTTTGACGACATCGTTTTTGACGATTTTTTGACATCGTTTTTGACGATTTTTTGACGACATTATCGTTTTTTTGATTTATTTTTGACATACATACTATACTATGACGTTTTTGACGATTTTTTGACGACATCGTTTTTGACGATTTTTTGACGACATACTATACTATGATGTTTTTGATGATTTTTTGATGACATACTATACTATGACGTTTTTTTGACAACATATCATTTTTGACGATTTTTTGACGATTTTTTGATGACATCGTTTTTGACGTTTTTTTGACATACATCATTTTTTGACGAATTTTTTGACGACGTACTATACTATGACGTTTTTTTGACAACATATCGTTTTTGACGATTTTTTGACGACATCGTTTTTGACGATTTTTTGACGATTTTTTGACGACATCATTTTTGACGATTTTTTGACGATTTTTTGATGACATCGTTTTTGACGATTTTTTAACGACATCATTTTTGACAATTTTTTGACATCGTTTTTGACGATTTTTTGATGACATCATTTTTGATGATTTTTTGACGACATACTATACTATGACGTTTTTGACGATTTTTTGACGACGTACTATACTATGACGTTTTTGACGTTTTTTTGACAACATATCATTTTTGACGATTTTTTGACGATTTTTTGATGACATCGTTTTTGACGATTTTTTGACGACATCATTTTTGATGATTTTTTGACGACATACTATACTATGACGTTTTTGATGATTTTTTGACAACATCATTTTTGACGATATTTTGACGATTTTTTGACGACATCATTTTTGACAATTTTTTGACATCGTTTTTGACGATTTTTTGATGACATCATTTTTGACGATTTTTTTTGACGACATACTATACTATGACGCTTTTGATTTATTTTTTGACAACATCATTTTGACACATTGACATCATTTTTTGACATACTATACTATTTTGACGTTTTTGACATTTTTTTTTTGACAACATATCGCTTTTTGACGATTTTTTGATGACATCATTTTTTGACGATTTTTTGATCGACGACGTACTATACTATGACGACGTTTTTTGACGATTTTTTGATGACATCGTTTTTGACGATTTTTTGACGACATCATTTTTGACGATTTTTTGACGCTTTTTTTTGACGATTTTTTGACATTTTGACATCATTTTTGATTTTTTGATGATCATTTTTTGATTTATTTTTTTTTGACGACATACTATACTATGACGTTTTTTTGACGATTTTTTGATGACATCGTTTTTGACGATTTTTTGACGACATCATTTTTGACGTTTTTTTGACAACATATCGTTTTTGACGATTTTTTGACAACATCATTTTTGACGACATACTATACTATGACGTTTTTGACGTTTTTTTGACAACATATCGTTTTTGACGATTTTTTGACGACATCATTTTTGACGATTTTTTGACGATTTTTTGATGACATCATTTTTGACGATTTTTTGACGACACATCGTTTTTGACGATTTTTTGACGACATCATTTTTGGTGATTTTTTGACAACGTACTATACTATGACATTTTTGACGTTTTTTTGACAACATATAGTTGTTGATGATTTTTTGACGACATCGTTTTTGACGATTTTTTGACGACATACTATACTATGACGTTTTTGATGATTTTTTGACGACATACTATACGACATACGACATACTATGACGTTTTTGATGATTTTTTGATGACATACTATACTATGACGTTTTTGACGTTTTTTTGACAACATATCATTTTTGACGATTTTTTGACGATTTTTTGATGACATCGTTTTTGACGATTTTTTTTTGCGACGACATCATTTTTTTGACGATTTTTGATGACATACTATACTATGACGTTTTTGATTTTTTGATTTTTTTGACGATTTTTTGACATCATTTTTTGACGATTTTTTGACATCATTTTTTTTTTTGATTTTTGGCGACATCATTTTTGACAATTTTTTGACGACATACTATACTATGATCGTTTTTGACGATTTTTTGACGACATCATTTTTGACGATTTTTTGACGACATCATTTTTGACGATTTTTTGACAACATCATTTTTTGATGACATACTATACTATGACGTTTTTGACGATTTTTTGACGACATCATTTTTGACGTTTTTTTGACAACATATCGTTTTTGACGATTTTTTGACGACATCATTTTTGACGATTTTTTGACATCGTTTTTGACGATTTTTTGACGACATCATTTTTGACGATTTTTTTACGATTTTTTGATGACATCGTTTTTGACGATTTTTTGACGACATACTATACTATGACGTTTTTGACGATTTTTTGACGACAATGTTTTTGACGATTATTTGATGACAACGTTTTTGACGATTTTTTGACGACATACTATACTATGACGTTTTTGACGTTTTTTTGACAACATATCATTTTTGACGATTTTTTGACGATTTTTTGATGACATCGTTTTTGATGATTTTTTGACGACATCATTTTTGACGATTTTTTGATGATTTTTTGATGACATCGTTTTTGACGATTTTTTGATTTACATCATTTTTGATGATTTTTTGATGACATACTATACTATGACGTTTTTTGACGATTTTTGACGACATCATTTTTTTTTGACGATTTTTGATGACATACTATACTATGACGTTTTTTGACGATTTTTGACAACATCATTTTTGACGATTTTTGACGATTTTTGACGATTTTTTTGATCGACATCATTTTTTGACAATTTTTGACGACATACTATACTATACTATGACGTTTTTTTTTTGATGATTTTTTGACGACAATGTTTTTTGATTTATTTTTGACGACATACTATACTATGCGTTTTTGACGATTTTTGACATTTTTGACACATCATTTTTGACGATTTTTTGATTTTTTACATCATTTTTGACGATTTTTGACACATCATTTTTGGATCATTTTTTGACGACATCATTTTTGACGATTTTTGACTACATACTATGACATTTTTTGACGCATTTTTTGACAACATATCGTTTTTGACGCGATTTTTGATCGACATCATTTTTTTTGACGATTTTTTGACATCACATCATTTTTGATTTATTTTTTTGACGACATTTTTGCTATACTATGACGTTTTGACGATTTTGGCTTATGATCATTTTTGACGATTTTTTGACGATTTTTTTTGATGACGCATTTTTTTTGACGATTTTTTGACGACATCATTTTTGACGATTTTTTGACGACATCGTTTTTGACGATTTTTTGACGACATACTATACTATGACGTTTTTGACGATTTTTTGACGACATACTATACTATGACGTTTTTGACGACATCATTTTTGACGATTTTTTTGATCTACATCATTTTGGCGATTTTTGACGACATACTATACTATGACGTTTTTGACGTTTTTTGACAACATATATTTTTTGACGACGTTTTTTGATTTTTTTTTTGATGACATCGCTTTTGGCGATTTTTTTTGATGATCATCGTTTTTTTGACGATTTTTTGACTGACATCATATTTTGATCGATTTTTTTTTTGACATCATCATTTTTGATGATTTTTTTGATGACATACTTTACTATTTTGATGACGTTTTTGATTGCATTTTTTTTTTGACGACATCGTTTTTGACATTTTTTGACGCGATTTGACGATTTTTGACGACATACTATACTATGCGTTTTTTTGACAACATATCGTTTTTGACGATTTTTTGACGTTTTTGTGACGACATCATTTTTGACGACATACTATACTATGACGTTTTTGACGTTTTTTTGACAACATATCGTTGTTGACGATTTTTTGACGATTTTTTGACGACATACTATACTATGACGTTTTTGACATTTTTTTGACAACATATCGTTTTTGACGATTTTTTGACGATTTTTTGACGATTTTTTGATGACATCGTTTTTGACGATTTTTTGACAACATCATTTTTGACGACATACTATACTATGACGTTTTTGACGTTTTTTTGACAACATCGTTTTTGACGATTTTTTGACGACATTATTTTTTTTATTTTTTGATACTATTTTATCGTTTTTGACGATTTTTTGACGATTTTTGATCTATACTATGATTTTTTTTGGCGATTTTTGACGACATCATTTTTGGCGATTTTTTGACGACATCGTTTTTTGACGACATTTTTGACTACGATTTTTTTGACGACATTTTTTTTTTGACGATTTTTTTTTGACGTTTTTGACGTTTTTGACGACGATTTTTGACGATTTTTATATCGCTTTTGGCGATTTTTGATGACGCTTTTTTGATTTTTTTGATTTTTTTGACTTTTTTTTACATTTTGACATCATTTTTGACGATTTTTGATGACGCGTTTTTGACGCGATTTTGACGACATCGCTTTTGATTTTTGACGCTATTTTGACGCTTTTTTGACGACATTTTTTTGATCGACATTTTTGACGATTTTTTGACGACATCGCTTTTTTTGATTTTTTTTGACGACATCGCTTTTGACGATTTTTTTTTTGACATCATTTTTTTTGATTTTTTGATGACATTTTTTTGACGATTTTTTGCGATCGTTTTTGACGATTTTTTGACGACATCATTTTTGACGATTTTTGATGACATCGTTTTTGATGATTTTTGACGACATACTTTTATGACGTTTTTGACGATTTTTTGACGACATCGTTTTTGACGATTTTTTGACGACATCGTTTTTGACGATTTTTTGACGACATCATTTTTGACGATTTTTTTGACATACATACTTTGACGATTTTTTGACGATTTTTGACTATGATCGTTTTTGACGACATTTTGACATTGACATTTTTGATTTTTTTTGACATCGTTTTTGACGATTTTTGATGACATCGTTTTTGATGATTTTTTTTGACATGACATCATTTTTTGACGATTTTTTGACGACATCATTTTTGACGATTTTTGACGATTTTTTGACGACATCATTTTTGACGATTTTTTGACGACATACTATACTATGACGTTTTTGACGATTTTTTGACGACATCATTTTTGACGATTTTTTGACGATTTTTTTGACTTTGACGATCATTTTTGATTTATTTTTGACGATTTTTTTATACTATGACGTTTTTTGACGATTTTTGATTTACATCGTTTTTTGACGATTTTTTTTGACATCGTTTTTGACGATTTTTGATTTTTGACATATCATTTTTGACGATTTTTTGACGATTTTTTTTGATGCATGATCGCTTTTTGACGATTTTTTGACGACATCATTTTTGACGATTTTTTGATTGACATACATACGCTTTTTTGACGATTTTTGACGACGATTTTTGGCGATTGCTTTTTGGCGATTTTTTGACGATTTTTTGACGACATATCATTTTTTGATGCGTTTTTGACATCATTTTTTGACGATTTTTTTTGACATCATTTTTGACGATTTTTTGACGACATACTTTTTTGATCGTTTTTGATGATTTTTGACGATTTTTTTTGACGATTTTTGACAACGATTTTTTTTGACGCATTTTTGACATCGCTTTTTGACATCGACTTTGGCGATTTTTTTGACGTTTTTTTGACAACGCATCGCTTTTGACGCTTTTTTGACGACATATCGTTTTTGACGATTTTTTGACACATCGCTTTTTGACGATTTTTGACAACATATTTTTTTGACGATTTTTTGACATTTTATATCATTTTTTTTTGACGATTTTTTGACGACATCTTTTTGATGATTTTTTGATCGCATTTTTGACGATTTTTTTGACATCACATTTGACTATACTATGACGTTTTTGACGCTTTTTTTTGACAACATATCGTTTTTGACGATTTTTGACGACATCATTTTTGACGATTTTTTGACGACATACTATACATATTTTTGACGATTTTTTGACTATGATCGCTTTTGACGACGATTTTTTTTTGACATCATTTTGACGCTTTTTTGACGATTTTTTGACGATTTTTTTGATGACATTTTTTGACGATTTTTTTTTTGATGACATACTATGGCTATTTTTGACATTTTTGACGCATTTTGACATTTTTTTGACAACATATCGTTTTTTGACGATTTTTTGATCGACATCATTTTTGGTTTTTTTGACGACATACTATACTATGACGCGTTTTTGACGCGTTTTTTGACAACATATCGTTTTTGATTTTTTTTGACGATTTTTTGACGATACTATTTTTGACGTTTTTGGCGATTTTATGACGCTTTTTTTGATTTTTTGACGACATTGATCATTTTTGACGATTTTTTGACGATTTTTTTTGACGACATTTTTGACGACGTTTTGACGACGACATCATTTTTTTTGACGATTTACTATACTATGACGTTTTTGACAACATTTTTTTGACGATTTTTTGATTTTTTCGATTTTTTGGCGATTTTTGGCGATTTGACGATTTTTGACGCATATACTTTATGGCGATTTTTTGACGACATTTATACTATGACGCATTTTGACGACGATTTTTGACAACATCATTTTTGGATTTTTTTGACGACATTGTTTTTGATGATTTTTTTTTTTTACTATACTATTTTATGATTTTTGACGTTTTTGACATTTTTGACAACATCATTTTTGACGATTTTTTGACGACATCATTTTTGACGATACATACTATACTATGACGTTTTTGACGTTTTTTTGACAACACATCGTTTTTGACGATTTTTTGACGACATCATTTTTGACGATTTTTTGACGACATTGTTTTTGACGATTTTTTGACGACATACTATACTATGACGTTTTTGACGATTTTTTGACGACATCATTTTTGGCGATTTTTTGATGACGTTCTTGACGATTTTTTGACGACAACGTTTTTGACAATTTTTTGACGACATCATTTTTGACAATTTTTTGACGACATCATTTTTGACGATTTTTTGACGACATTGTTTTTGACGATTTTTTGACGACATACTATACTATGACGTTTTTTTGACAACATATCGTTTTTGATGATTTTTTGACAGCATCATTTTTGACGACATACTATACTATGACGTTTTTGACGATTTTTTGATGATCATTTTTGACGACATACTATGACGTTTTTTCACTTTTTGACGATTTTTTGACGACATTTTGCCACTTTCCAAAAAGATTCCAAATTTCTAACATTGTTCTGACTTTCTGAAAACATCTGTTCTTTTCAGAATCTTTTCAAAATTGTTGCTTCAAAAAAATTTTTTTTTCAAAAATGTTATCATTTTATTTTCCAACAGAGGCATTATTAATCTTCAACATTGTTTAGCAGTGAACCTAAAACAGGAGGAACAGTCCAACATTTTGTGATTTTTTTTTTTTGTTTTGTTTTATCAGTGGAAACATCTGAATGTTACATTTTAACGTTTTCAACCTGAACACATTCTTTTTCTTTCTCTGTCAGTCCTGATTCTTCCTGCTGCCGCTGCTGTCAAGGACGACGTTCATGGAGTTTTCCTTTTTTCTTTTTGTGATAAAAAACCATCCGCCTGCAATGTTACCATGGCAACCAACTCATCAGTGTTTCTGGGATCAGAAACAGGTAGAAAACGAGGAGTTTCTACTTCACTTTATGTCTGAACGTCTGAAGTTTTCTGGCGATTTCCTTTGACGTTTCCATGAAACGCTGTTTCTCCTTAAACCATAATAAATCACAAATGTATTAATGGAAAAGCTTTGACACTTGTGTCCATCTGTTCATTGAATAAAACAGATTCCTAAGGTTTTAATAACAGTTAAACTAATTGGATACAGAGAACGAACTGAACAGTGTCTGTTTTCTTCACTGTTACGGCCAAATTACAAGGAAAAGGACACTTAAAGGAAACTATTAGAAAATTACAGACCTGTTAAATAAAACGGTTCACATCCGGAGAGAAACATGTCGGTCTGAAGCTGATCCATCTGGTTCACATGTTTTCATTTGGACCAAAGTGGTGGTTTGGAAGCATTTTCCTTCATTGAAGTTGCACATTTGCTTCTTATATGTGTGTTTTTGCTATTGTTACACAGCTAACGTTAGCGTTAGCATGTGTTTAGGCCCTAAGAGCTTCATACATCACTACATTTACAAGACAAGATGTTATAATTATATAATCTAATCTGAGCAGACAGAACAGAGCTAGCATGCTAACTTAGGTCGAAGCAAATCAAGAGTTAGCATTGCTGCTAGTCTCTTACTTGCTATTGGAAAGCGATGGTTGGGTTAAGCTAATTAGCATAGAAATTAAATAGAACAGAAATAGAATCAGAACAAGTGGTAACTTCATGAATTTGCAACAATATTGATGTTAATGCTAACGTTAGCTATACAAATAATACAATGTTGTGATGGGCCAAGGCTAGCTAGCTAGCATGCTAACTTCGGTAGAAGCAAACAAGAGTTAGCATCGCTGTTTGTCCTCACACAGAAATAGAGTCAAAACAAGCTTCAATGTTATGAATTTGCAACATTCATGATGCTAATGCTAACGTTAGCTAGGCATAGCACATACATTTGTGAACAAACAAGTCGAACCACTCAGCATTTTTATAAAACTCATCTTTATTGATCCGTGTTCATCCATCCACTCGCCTGTTTGTCGTTTCGATCGATCTTTCATTCCAACGTCACGATATGTTCAGTTTTCTCCTTTTTTTATATAAAAAAACCTGAATATTTACATCCTCTTTGTATATTTACAGTTATTTACATGATTACGTGATCAGGACACAGCGTCGGCTCCAGAGCTTCACACCTGGAAAACATCTTGTTAAGAAGTTTATATTTTTATACATATTTCACAAGAGGAAAAGTAAAGTCATGTGACCCAGTGCAAACTTTAAACACCTAAACCCTGACATGTTTTAATTTATTTTAATGCTTTAAATTCAGTGTATTTAGCTTAACAGGAAGTAGTGACCTATAGGATTCAATAACCTGCTTCAGTTTAATTAATTTATGTGCATAAAATGTCAGAAAATGGTGAAAAAGTTTCTAAAATCTACAAATATTATTGATTTATTGTTGCAAATTAAAAGAAAAACAGCAAATTGTCCAATTAATCATGTCTGAAACGTTAAAAAATTAGCTTTGTAGCAGAATTTTTTTTTTTTAAAAGCAGATTTAAAGAAAAAAAACTTGTTTATTAAATCTGCTTTTATAAAATTTCACAATAAAATGTTGCTGTAAAAGTTAAAACACTGATAATTGCTGTTTTTCTTTATCATATTTGATTGTAAAATTGATATTTTTGTGTCTAAAATTGTTATAAATTCATAATTTTTATGGTTTTAGAAGAAAAAATCGTAAAATATTTGCAGATTTCAGTCTCTTCTTTGACGTATGTGATTATAAACTGGATATTTGAAGGTTTTTTTAGTTTTAGTAAAAATATCTTGTACTTTTTTTTGCTGTTTTCTGACATTTTCTAAACATAAAGTAGAGGAAACAGTTGGCAGGTTAATCGTAACTCTGTAGGAGGCGCCGTTGAGACGATGTTTTTTAGGTGTGAGGCTCTGTTTGGTTCTGGATCATCAGGTCTATAGTTGTGTCCTCCGTCCACCAGAGGGCGCTGAGACCACAGCGAACGTTACAGTACGATTCGTCCGAAAGACACACGAGCTGCGTTTCCGTGGCGACGGCAGCGTTTTGACGTTAAACAACATGGCTGCTGGTTTAGAAACAATACTGATACATGTGAGGTTTTGATTCTGTCGCCACCGGCATCGTCGGACGCCGCCCGTGTGTCTCCGTCCGTTGAGATTTGGTACGTTTTGATTGGTTGGTTTAAACAGCGACGTCCTCATTGGTTCAGCAGCAGTTTAAGTCCCGCCCTCTAACCCCGCCCACTCCCACCCCATTGGTTACATTCAACCATCATCATCATCGTCGTCGTTGTCGTCATCAGTCGTCAAACATTCATCGTCGTATCGTGTTATTTCGTGTCGATGCAGCCGTTTCCTGCGAGGCGTCCATGTTGTAACATTCATACGTGTCCATTCGTTCGTCCGTCTTGTCTCTGTTTGATGATGTCACTTTGGCCCCGCCCACTTCCTTCAGTCCGTCTCTTTCTTCTTGTCGTCCAGGTCGAAGTCCAACACCAACAGTTTGGTTTCCTCCGTCCCGTTCCTGCTGCCGGCGGCGCAAACCAGACGAGTGTCCGACGCCCTGATTCGCCAAACGACGCCGCCTACGGTGAAAAAACGAAACAAAAACAATGTCAGTTAGTTGATGAACATACGTTTGGATCTTGGTGAGTAGAGGAACAAAGTTTGATGTTCAACTTTCGACATTTCTGATGCTAATGCTAATGTGATGAGCTAAAGCTAGCTGCTAGCTGCATTGTATATTCTGTAAACGTAAAAAGAATAGACAGAATTAGAACCAAAACAAGAGCTAATGTTGCTGTTGGTAAAGCTAATGTTAGCCACATAGCATTAACAAAACATAACCAATAGCATCTTTTTAAGGTTTCACTAGGGATTGTAGGAGCTTTGTGACTTTAAGTAGAAGCTAAAACAAAAGCTAATGTTAGCTCGTCCACAGCTTTTGATGAGTAAAGGAACAAACTTGAACAAAACATGTCTGATGCTAATGCTAATGATGCTAATATTAGCAAAATCTTATACACAGCACCTTTATATTAACACTGTTAATTATTGCTATGAGCTGGGGCTAGCTGCTAGTTAGCATGCTAACTTTGGTAAGAGCACATAATAAATAATATAATTAAAAGGTAATGTTTTAAGAGACTTCAGTTGTGGCGTCCTCACCTGACCCCCGGCTCTGCAGCGCCACCACGTCCCTCAACCAGGCGCCGGTCCTCAGGTCCCAGAGTTTGACTGTCCCATCGTCGGAGCTGGACAAGACGAGGCCTCGGCAGAACTGAAGACACGTCACCGCCGACTGGTGCTTGTTGGGACCTGAAACCGAAACCATCATTGTCATCCTTTTGTTCTCAGACACGTTATGGAAAAAAACAAACCTCAGAGGATGTTTGGTGTTTCCTGTCTCACCTTGCAGCGTGTGGAGACACTGTCCCGTCCTCACGTCCCAAACTCGAACCGTGGAGTCGGCGTTCCCAGATACCAGGATGTTGTCTCGCAGCTCCATCCCGCTGGTCAGCGACTGGTGTCCGGTCAACGTGTGGACACAGCCGCCTGGACGAAGACACGTTGTTTTTTAATTTTACAGTCGACAAATTAATAAACGATTTAAATGAAACACATTTAGTTCCCGTTCTTACCGGTTTCTGCGTCCCAGACTCTGATTGAAGTGTCCAATGAGCCACTGACCACGAAGACGCCGTCAAACTGCAGAGATAAGATGAGGAAAAGTTTGTATTAGCCAATGAGTGCAATGGTGCTACTTGCTATTGGATAGCGATGAAAAAAAATGAAGCTGCTAGCTAGCATGCTAACTTCAGAAGAAGCAAAAACAAGAGCTAGGCTACAGATTTTGTTGAGAAAAGGAACAAAGTCACACTCTAAATATTTCTGCTGCTATTGGAAAACAATGAAACGAGCCAAGGCTAGTTGCTAATTAGCATAGTCACTTCAATAGGAGCCAAAAACCTGAGCTAGCATTAGCTAGAGTACAACTTCTGATAGGTAAAGGAATAAAATATGATGCTAATGATAGCACAAACATACATAGAACACCTTTGAATTATATTGGAAAGTAATAGAAATGGGCTGAGTCCAGAAGCTAGCATGTTAGCATAACATCAGCCATGTAACGTTAGCAAAATTGAACTTATAGGATCTTTTTAAGGGCTATTTTTTAAAGGAAATGAATTAAGTTCTCCAAGTGGGTCTACTAGCTACTAAAGCTAGTTACACTAGCTGCTCGAGCTAGTAGCCCCATTAGATGGTTAATGAATCACTATTGAGCAGGGGCTAGCTGCTAGTTAGCATGCTAACTTCAACAAAGGCAAAGAAGGGATAGAAACGGAAGCAGAAATAAGAGTTAACATTGGCGTAGTTGGAGACAGCTGCTGTTAAGTAAAGGACTAAAGTTTGATGCTAAACTCGCAACATGATGCTAATGCAAATGCTAATGCTAGCGATAGCGCGTTTGAAGTTTACCTGCAGTGAGTAAACTCTGTTGGTGTGTCCCTGCAGCGTGTGAAGACACGCCTCCGTCTCGGGGTCCCACACCTTCACCATGTAGTCGTATCCTCCCGACACCACGCGGCGTCCGTCGTACTGGACGCAGCGAACCGCCGCCACGTGACCCGTTAGCACGTGTTCACAACGACCCGTCGACACGTCCCACACCCGCAGTGTCGTGTCCCTGGAGCCGGACACCACCCTGACGGAGAGAGAAGAAGGGGGGAGAGGTGTTACATCACAGCAGCCACGGCCAATCAGATCACAGCTCTGTCTGTTACTATATGTTAATGTTACACTGGTTGCCATGGAGACAAGCTGCAGTCAGGAGACTTTATAAATCTTTTAAATGTGTGTGTAGAAGTCTTTGTGGTTGCCATGGAGATGAATGCAGCAGAATGTTGAGGTGTTCCGGAACTCTGTGTGTGTGTGTAGTTTTTTTATACGTGTGTGTATGATTCGATATATTATATATATTTCTATACGTGTGTGTGTGGTGGGGGGGTGTAGAACGTTACCGGTTGCCGTGGAGATGCATGCAGCGTACGGTAGACGTGTGTCCGTACAGCGTGTGAACACACTCGCCGCTCTCGGCGTCCCACACCCGCAGCGTCCGGTCGGTGGAGCCGCTGATCACCGTGGCGACCGCCATCTGACTGCACCACACGCCGCCCGTGTGACCCGTTAGCGTCCGCAGACACTGGACAAGAGAGAGAGAGCGAGCAGCGGGGCGTTAACGAACAGTTTGTTACATTTATGTCAAAATAAAGGACAAACACTGAGGATTGTTGTAAAACATTAACATACAAAATGTTTTGCACATTTTGCACTTATTAGCTACTGTCTTCTAACTGCTAGTTAGCAGCTACTAGCTAATTGTCAGTTAGCTCTATATCATGTCCATGGATGGATCGTATACATTTTTTTTGTCTCCTCCAGTTAGATTTTTTGTTTTAGCAGGTTTAGCTAGCAGGTTTTTCCATATTTCAGCAATATTAGCAGCTACTAGCTAACTGCTGACTAACAGCTAGAAAACCTATATGACAAATCCAAGGGACATGATATACAGCTAGCTACTAACTGTTAGCCTGTAGCTACTGATATGTCAGGACTGCTGAAACGTGGATAATAGATAAAATATGACAGAAGGTATTACAGTTAGCTAGTACCTGCTAACTGCAAGTCAGTAATTAGCAGCTACTAGTTTAGTAATTAGCCAGTAACTACAACTAGTTAGCTCTATATCGCATGCATGGACAGATACATACAGTTAGCCAGCTGCTAGTCACCAATTAGCTTGTAGCTGATGTGTGTTGTATAGATTTTCAGGCTAACTCGCTGTTAGCTTGTAGCTGATAATTGCTAGTAAGTAGTTAGCTACTACAACCTAATTGCTAGTTAGCAGGTATTCATTAACTAGTTAGCTAGTAACTGCTAGTAGTTTTCATGGATGGATACATTCAGTTAGCTAGCAGTCATCAGTTGTATGCGGCTGTGTCATAGATTTCCAAGCAAACTGGCAGTTAGCTACTACCTGCTGATATGTCAGAACCGCTGAGTCTGTTAGCACAACCTGCTATCATGGTAATTGGCTACTAAATAACTGTCAGTTAGCAGCTGCTAACGGTTAGCCTTTGATTTGATTAAACTGAGCTGTTGTTAATTAAACCACAAATTGAGCCAAAGCGTCGCTAACGTCAACAACTTTCTTGGAAACTCTCTGTCCTGTCTTCTAGGAAAAACGCAAACACACACTGTCCATCTTTGAGTGTGTGTCAATATTTGTTCCACTTTCACAGCTGCCCTTGAAACACACACACACACACACACACACACACACACACACACACACACACACACACACACACACACACAGACGAAGACAATACAGTTTCACCCTGATGAAAAAAAAAGAAAAAAGAGAATGCCAGTTCAACAGTTGAAGAAGATGAGGCTAATCAACGCGACTGTCGATGATGACACAGACAGACAGACAGACACACACAGACAGACACACACACAGACACAGACACACACACCTTATCCCCGCAGGTTACAGATGTGGGTGTGTGTGTTTTTCTTTCTGCAGGGAACATGAACACACACACACTGTGTTATGGGCAGGTTCAGGCGCAGCAGTGAGCAGGTGTGTCCGGTTTAACGATGTTTCACCGAAACCAAACACACACACACACTGTCTCTTTGTGTCTGCGGTTCTTTCTTCAACAAATGTAACATATCCGTTTTCTCCTCTGATGAGTCTTTAACATAAAACACGTTTATTAAATTTGAGTCAGATTAAAGTTTTACAATTAAACCTGTAACTCTACTTTTTCACTACTGGGGGGAGGACAGCTATTTTTAAACAAGCAGATGGTTCACAAATTATGATACTAATAGTTAGCTAGAAGCTTCTAATAGCTAGCTAGTAGCCACTAATTGCCAGTTAGTACATACTAGCTACGACTAACCTGCAGTTAGCAGGTACTAAAATTAGCTAGTAGCTGCCAGTCTCTAGTTAGCAGTTGGCTAGTTGCTAATGGCTACCTAACCACTACTAACTGGCTAACAACAGTTAGCTATTAGCTGCTAGTAGTTAGCTACTAAATAACAGCCAGTTAAAAGTTACATTGATGGAAAGATCCTTGAAGTTTTCTTTTGATTTGCTTTTTCGTAACAAGTTGAACTAGCAGACTATTTGATATTTCAACAATCTTAACATCAGCAGCTACTGACAGTTAGCTAATATCTAACTAGCTAGTATCTAGCTACTATATGACTTCAATAGTTAGCATGTGCTACAGTTAGCTAGCAGCTGTTAGCAGCTACTAACTACCATCAGATTGCAGTTACTAGCTAATTGGTCGTTAGCATAAACCATCAATGGATGATTTTTTTTTTAACAATAATTGTTTTCTTCATATATGAAGTTACACAACTGAAATTAATTTTTCCAACTGCATTTAAATAAAGATACGACTATTGTTTAGTCGCCACATTTGACTAAGACACCAACTTGTTCTACATTGATCTTTTTTTTTTTTTTTTTACCTAAACCACAGAGAAAACTGGTTTCTGTGTAAACAAAGATGAAAGTAATTAGAACTCGTGGCCTTAAAATAAACCCTCTGATTGTTACACTGTGTGGGAGATTAACGAGATCGCAGCTGAAAACTGTAATTAAGTCCGGAAACGTCAGTCCACTCCCTTTTTACGCCTCCGCTGCTGCTGCTGCTGCTGTCGTCTTTTGTTGGACAAACACTCTTTGCTCAGAGCGATCAATTATTTCACAACAGCGTGAAACAACACGAGCCGCTCGGTTTATCTCGTGTCCTGTTGTGATCCTAACGATTAACGAGGAAAATCAATTCTACCTTAAACAAATATAAATATATATATGCTAATTTATGCAGCAACTCGGATGCCTTTTAAATAAAGTTTAGATTTATACTTGTGTTGCTTGTTTTATTACAACAATACATGTGAGTAAAGACAGAAGGTGTGTGTATTCAGCTCCAACACATGTAGGTTGTGTTTTTAAAGCGAGCGTCCTCAGGCTGTGTGTGTTTAAGTCGACACACCCTGATGAACACAACTGGTCCACCGGCCTCCATTTCTGTTCTGTTCTCTTCTGTGAAGACACATCAGCGTTATACTTTCCCTCTGAGGTCACGCTGACCTAGATACGCCTCTATTGTATTTTATTTTATTATAATCAAGGTCAAATATGATTCACAGAGACTTTCGAGTACAACACACACACACGCGTGCGGCGTCGTTTATCTGGGTCGTCTTTGATTTAATGTTTCGTCAAAAACCCAAGAAACGTTCAAAGAAAAGTGTTCAATTCTTCTAAAGCGAATGGTGATTGATTTTTAAATCAATCAAATAGAAGGTGATCACATTTTTCAGAAGATGGAGGCAACGAATATTTAGTCGTGATTATAAATAATTGATTTATTGGCCTACAATCGTCCACCAATCATCCCCAAAACTATTGGTGATTGTTTTGACAAAACTGTTCCCGATTGATTTTTAAATCGATCAAATGGAAAAATGATCACACTTTTCAGAAGCTGGAACAAGCAAATATTTGGTAATGATTATATATAATTGATTATTTGCCTCCAATCATCTGCACGTTATGTTACAGTTGCTTAAGCAGCTAATGCTACTAGCTAACTGCTAACAGGCTAGTTAGCGGCAACTATGTTTTATCGAGATGTACAACATCCACCAATCATAGGTAAATTGTACATCACTAATCCAAGCATTGATCATCAATCATCCACCAATTAGCCGCCACGATGATTGATTGACAAAACAGTTGTTGAATCATTTTTTAAATCAATCAAAGGGAACATAGTCACACTTTTAGAAGTTGGAAGCAGCAAATGTTTGGTTGTGGTTATAAATAATTGATTAATCAAGCTCTTGACAATCGTCCGCAAAGTGTTCGTCAATCACCAATTGTTTGCCACCAGTCAATCACCAATAAATTATACATCAAACATCCACCAACAGGAAATAATAGTGAAATTATACACCAATCGTCTTCTAATTGTTCACCTATAGTCCACAAATTATAAGTCAATTTAAACCAATCATTGGGAACATTGGCTACAAATCATCCATTAATCTTGTCCCGCAAGCAACCGCTAATCGTCCACTAATCATTTTTGCTAATCGTCTACCAATTGAACGCCAATCTTACACTAACTGTTCCCAAAATTGTCCACCAGTAATCTACTATCATCCACCAACAGGAACCAGTCGTCCACCAAATGTCAACAACTTCTACTCCTGTTCATCAACTACCAATCGAAGTCGTTGCCCTAAAATGAATAATTTTCCAAGAGGTTTGATTTTCATCCACAGCTTCGGTGACACCAGTAAACACAAATCTCCTTGTTGGTAAAACGGACACGTCCTCACTAACGAGTCCCAGCTGAGGCAGCAGAAAGTCATCGTTTTCAAAATCAATATGTCTGTCTCAGCTATAACACACACACACACACTGCATCGTACCTTCCCGGTGATGGCCGACCAGACTTTGAGCGTGTTGTCATCGGAGCCGCTGACGATCAGGTCACCGCTGAACTGGAGACACGTGATGACGTGGTCGTCGTGACCTTTCAGCACCTGCGGAGCGAAGAGACGAAGATTTAACAATGGCGAGGCCTCGTTTACACATCAAACACACTGTGTGTGTGTTAACGTGTGTACCATGGGTTCCCGTGTGTCGCCCTTCCTCCAGTTGCTCTCGATGCGATGTTGTCGAATGTAGGCCGACTTCCACGGACTCACCGCCGCACCCGGCCTCACACACTTCCTGCGGCGAGACGACGCGTACTCTGATATACCTGGAGAGAGAAACGAGGACAGACGCATAAAACTAAATGTCTACGACAACAATCAGCTCTTTCATCTGTCCTGTAGGAGGCGATATGACAGAAAGATCATATCAAAGTAATTTAGTTTCGTCACTTCAACTCAAAGCTAATAAATCTTTGCTTTATGTCTCCACTCTGCTTTTATTCTGAAAATCCTGACAGGAAGTGGTGATTTGGTAGAACATTAGTTCATGTTCTGTTTGGACAAAACTGCCATGCTTTGGTATTTCAATTTGAAAGTTAAGCGGTTGCTAACCAGCTAGCCTTCAGTCAGGTGATGGTGGAGAACTGGGACATGTGGTGCTAAGCTAAGCATGCTGTTGCTGCTAACGCTACTAGTTACCTGCTAACAGGCTAGTTAGCAACAACTGAATGTTTTATCAACATGTGAAACTCCAAACGTCAACCAATGTTACGCAAATTGTTCCACACTCATCTGTGCATCGACCGCCAACTGTTTGCTGATTGTCCACCAATTGTCTACCAACTCAGCTGCAGTTTTTTTTTTAATTTGAACGTTCAGCTAAGTTGCTAACTAGCTAGCCTTCAATCTGGTCTCTGATCCTGTGGATGGGATGAAGCTCTGTCATGTTGTTTTCATGTAGCGCCGACAGCTCTTGTTCTGTTCAGGTGGAGACCTGGGATATGTGGCTCTATGCTAAGTGTGCTGTGGCTGCTAAGGCCACTAGCTAACTGCTAGAAGGCTAGTTAGCAGCAACTGAATGTTTTATCAAGATGTTAAACTATAACATTAAAATATATGGTTTCAAATCAGTTTAGAAAGTCAGATAATTGGGAACTGAGGCTTTTCCGAGGCTAACGTAGGAATCATAAAACTACAAAAAAAAAATCCTAAAAGTCTGTTAATAAGGTTCTATATAATTACAAATCAAAGGTTTCACCCATTCAAGCAAATATAAACTCATATTTGAAACAACTTTAGGCTGAATGTAGCATTAGCTGCTATAATGTGACTTTATTTTGAGCTAACGTTAGTGCAACATTAGTGTGTAGCTACCGTTCCTGTAGCTATACCTATATGTTACATTCACATTCCTGGCCAACGCCCGGTGCAAATTTGTAAAATATTTTTGCAAAATAATTTGTAAAATACAAATTTCCCTGATTTGTGGAGCCGGTGAACTGCAGTTAGCGCTGGGGCTTATTAGTATGGCTGTAGCGTGGCGCTAACGCGAGGTAGCCTCATTGGTATGGCTGCTGAGTGCTGGCAGTGATTCTCGGCTGATTGGCAAAGAGCCCAGAGAGGCACACACACACTTTTAAACACACACTCTTACACACCGAGCCTCTGCATTGCGCTGAATGAAGGAGTGACTGACTGCGAGCACCTGTATTTGCATGTTACACTCAGCTTAGACAGCACTATACATCCACTGTCTGTGTCTATATCCAGGTTTTTGGTGTTTGTCCAGTGGAAACTGTGGTAAACAGACTCAGCTCGAATGTCACAGCTTTAACTCTCACAGCTGCAGCTGCAACTAAAACCGGTTTTTACTTTTTTTTTTTTTTTTTTTTTTTTTTTAAAAAGGTTTCAGGAGAGATTTCATCAAAACTGCTCAAAGCAAAATACCAAAACAGGCAGAAATGTACCTAAAACAGCTAAAAAATCCAACAATAAACCAATCAGATAACAAAAAATGTGACCGAAAATACTCAGTTACGAACCCAATGTGGATTAATCCTCCACTGGAAATGATCTCTAACATATTATGTTTATGTAAACTCCTCCTAGAGAATCCATTTAGCTTTTTTTACCATTGACTTTTCAATATTTCTTTTACTTTATCAAATATTTCAGGACAAGAATCTGCCCACAACAAAAAAATGTTTTCATTTAAATCTATAAACTTTCCGTTCACTATTCACGTTTTTTTCATTTTTTGTTAAAACTTTTATGATTTATCTTCCCTTGACTGTGCAACATTTCTCTTTCCGTTGACTTTAAATAAACATCTTCAGCATCACATATTTAGATGAACACCTCCTGGTTGTTTTCCTTTTTGTTTGTTTTTTAAATCCATTGACTTTTTTCAGTTTTCCACTTCCAATAATTCTTAACTTATATCAATAAATTAACTTTATCAAATATTTTAAGCTGATTTCCAATAACATGTAAATATTTCTTTCTCCCTTTAATAAACAGTGTTTTTATTTAAGTTTTACAATTACTTTCCATTCACTATTCATGTGTTTTACTTATTGTTAAAAATTTTATGATCAATCTTCCCTTGACTTGACTGAAACATTTCTTTTTCCATTGACTTAAATAAACTTCTTCAACCTCACATTATGTTTTACACAAATTCCTCCTGGTTGTTTTTCTCTAAGAAATGAAAAAAAACAAAAATCCCATTGACTTTCCATTTACTTCTACGGGCCAATTTCTTTTCCCATTGACTTTCAATATTTCTTTTTCAAGTCTATTTGAAGTCTTAATTTTACCAAATACTTTAAGTTTATCTTCCGTAACATATAAATATTTATTTTTCCCTTAATCAAGTAGTGTTTCATTCATTATTTTATGATTAATATTCCCTTGACTTACACCTTTTCAACATTACATTATGTTAATAATTCTTCCTGGTTGTTTTAGCCTTAAAAAACAACATAAAACTAGCCAACATTTTCTGAATATCACATTTACTTCCTGATTCTTTTTTTGGTTATTAACAGAATTTACACTTTTCCTGCTATAAAAAGTAACATTTTGGACAAAATAACATTCTACAGTTCTCTCAGATATATCTGTTCTTTTTATCATCAGCTCGTGTTTAAAAACGACTAAAAAACAACAGTAAAGACGCAACCTCAGTGATTCCTACAGCGTCACAGCCTCCTCGTTAATAACCGAGATGTAAAAGTGTAACTGCAGCTGTAGTCGTGAGTCTGAGGTGAAACGAGGACGATGTGAAGCCAGTGTTTGGTTTCAGTGTTTACCTTCCTCGCGGCACTTCTCCCTCCACAGCAGGTTGTCCTCAGCCAGGATCCTCCAGTAGCGGCAGGTCTGAGCGGCCTGCAGCAGGTCTCTGGGAGCCAGGAAGGTCAGGACGTACAGAGCCAGCTGCATCACAAACAAACAAACACGTTGTTTACTGATGACCAACGTCAGCTGTTGTTGTTGTTGTTGTTGTTTGTGGCGGCGTCTCACCTCTTTGGGCAGCAGCGAGATGAAGTCTCTCTGGAACTGAGGCTCGATCACCTGCATCATGTGCTTCACTTGACTCGTCTCACATCTGTCGATGAGCTCGTCCAGAGCGAGGAGACGCTCGGGGCCGCTCCACGTCTGTGGGTATTTAGTTGTTTACACAGTTAGTTTAGTTTGTTTGTTTACTCTTTACATCCCTGATTACATCAACGTGTTGTCTGTCAGTTTTGTTTTCCATCGACTACAAAGCTTTTCTTTTTCCAAGGCGCATTTTTCCATTTAAACTTTTCTTTTCCTGTTTACTTTGAGGTTTTCTTTTTCCTATTATTCTTAATTTGACTCTTTTTATTTTTCCTATTTTTTGTTTTATGTTTACATTTGTTTTGGTTTGTCTTTCTCATTTTAAATCAAATTATTTCTTATTTTTATGTTATTTAAGATATTATTTAACCTTCCACTATTGTTCCACTTTCCGTTTTGTATTTTTTGTTTTTCCATTGACTTTTAAATTCAGTTTCTTTCCATTTACCTTTCATGTTATTTGCTTCATGTTCAAACTTCAATAGACTGATTTTTTTCCATTGACTTTCAGTGTTTTTCTCTTCATGGTGATGTTTTTCTTCTTTTCCCCTTAACTCTTAAATTGACTCTTTTTCCCCATTTACTTTCCATTTATTTTTCATATTTTTTTCTTTATTTTGTCTGGTTACTCTTCCATTGACATTAATGTTTTAATTGTTTCTTTTTCTGTTTTATTTCCTCTTCTAATTAAAGTTGTTAACGTTTCATTTACTTTTGCACTTTACTTTTTCTATTTCTTTACATTCATTTTCTTGTTTTTTGCTTTATGTTCAAACTTCCATTGACTTATTTCTTTTTTCCATTGACTTTTAGTGTTGTTCTCTTCATTGTCACGTTATTTTCTTTTTCCCTTGACTTTTAAATTGACCCTTTTCCATTTATTTTTCATGTTTTTTTTGTTACATTCAATTTTGTACGGTTACTCTTCCATTGACATTAATGTTTTAATTGTTTTTTTTTCTGTTTTATTTCTTCTTCTAATTTAACATGTTCATGGTCCATTTATTTCATTTTCCATTGACTCCTAGATTTTCTCTTTTCCTCTTTTTTTTCTCTTCAAACTTCCATTGACTTATTTTTTTTTTTTTATCATTGACATTGACTTTCAGTGTTTTTCTCTTTATGGTTTATGGTATTTAGTCTTTTTCCATTGACCCAGCCTTGTTGTCCTGTTTTTCCATACACCTTTGTCTGTTAACGCTTCAAATCATCTGAAATGTTTTTTAACTTGTCCTGAAGCTTGTTATTAGTTACATAAGAGCGTTTCTCTGCTGATGCTGCGTCTCTTCAGTTTCTACCTGAAGCAGGTTTTTTTTTTTTGTTTTGTAACATGTTACATAATAAGTGACATTTTAACGTGTTCATTAAATATAATTATTAGTTGAGTTGTAATAACCTGGAAGGTATGAAGCCAGTCCTGCAGGCCTGACGGAGGCGGACCCGATGTAACCCGCCGCCGCTGAGCCGAGTGCCCATTGGCCAGACGCAGGTCACCGAAGGTGGTGGGCGTGGCCTGAACCAGACTGGAAGGACTGAGAAGAAAGATGAAGTGTTAGTATCTGCATCAGTCAGCGTAAAAAAAAACAAACATCAAATGCTAAAAATACGAAGCCAAAAATAAAAACTTAAGAGATTAACATCGTCTGAATTTTTACATCAAAGGAATCGAAACTGTAACAAGTTGAACTTTATTTAACGTCTTTGAACTGTTACGTTGTTTCCTTAAATGAAACATTGCTAAAGTCCTTGTCGTTACATTTGTTACATTGTTTTTAAACACTTCGTCTGACTCGTGGTGGAATCGCTGCAGGTCACCTGAGGTATCCGTTGCCTTTGCAGTGTTTCTTCCCCGACGGGAACGGTCGACCGTCTGGGCCGTGATCCAGCTTCCTCTTCATCTGAGGTTTAAGACACAAAAAGAAACTTTGTTAAAACATTTATTCATCTTTGTTTGTTTTATTTGTTGTTCTATGAAGCTGCTCGGATGAAAACCAGGAAGTTATTTGAGATGTTGTCGATCGCAACTTGTTTTTATGTATTTTTTAGACATTAAAGAATCAGAAAACATCAATTTCCACCTTTATTTTTTTGTTTGAAGCTAAAAATACAGATAAGCTTTAAATTTCAATGTTACATCTGATTTTAAGTCTCTCTTTTAAAAGTTATTTACAGTTTCAGATCCAAAGAACAAGTCGTCATAGTGTAAAGAAGCAGAAAACATCCGTTTCTAAGCTGCAGATTAAAGATAAAATGTGTTATTAAGAGTTTTCATTCATATTATTCAGTTTTAAGCTTCATCTTGAACCCTAAAATACAGTTTACAGGAGCTTTACTGTGGATTTAAGCCTTAAACCAGCCTGATAGTAACAGATCTGTGATGTTTTGATGATAAATCTGAGCTGAACCGTCACCATCATTACAAATTGTCGTTTTTATAGACTTTTAAACCGTAAAGAAGCAGAAAACATCGATTTTTTCCACTTATATTCTTTCAGTTTGAAGCTAAAAATACAAATAAGCGTCACATTTCAGAGTTGTGTCTGGTTTTAGGTCCATTTTCAGACTTTATTTACAGTTTTAAAACCAAAAACGAGTCTTAAAATCAAGTTTCTAAGCTTCAGATCGAAGATAAAACGTGATTTTAAGATTTTTAAACCCTGAAATCATCCTGATAGTAACAGATCTGTCACATTTACGTGCTCATTTACTCATTTCTTTTAGACATTTTAGCTCATTAGCACCTCGGGGGATTACGAGAAACATCATTTCTATGTTTATTAACGACTTGATTTATAGTCGGATGTGTGAGGTCGTCGTCTGGAGACGAGAGAAGAGACGTCGTGTCGAACAGGAAACACGAGGCGAGACGCTGCGATCGTCCAAAACGTTTGCGGTTCTAGTGAAAAGTTCCTGCGGTCGAGATGCAGATAAAACTGCAGAGTGATGATGAAATAAAATAAAATAAACCTCCTACGCTGCTGCGAAGGAACATGAAACACCAGGAGGAAGAGGAGGAGGAGGAGTGACTCTGAATCAGCTTTCTCTCGCTCAGTGAATGAACGCAGGAATGCAGAAAATCACAGGAATGTCGCCGGTGCAGCGCTGGTCCAAAATAGACACACACTCCGTCCTCCTTCCTCCTGGCATCCTCATGATGTAAAACCACAGCATTATCAGAATATTTTCAGAATAAAACACAGACAGACTCATAATCTGCTCCTGGTTTGTCGTCGTGTTTGGATTCCATCAAAATCTTCAACCTGAGGCTCAACAAAATGTTTTACAGTTAAAAAATATTCATCTGTGAAACGTCTGGTTCGGTAAAAATAACGATCAACGCGTTTCTTTTCTCCGATGAGGACGTTTAGTTTGTGTCTCAAACTGAATAAAAACATCATTTCCTTTAATCTGCTCGTTCGACCTAAAAACTGGGAGCGTTGACCTGTTTCTGTTTGAGGTTTGAACCAGAAAAAGTCCAGTTTCTGTGTCTGAATCTTGTAGTTTGAAAATATAAAGACAAATAAACAACATTTAATAGAATGAGAGTCTTGGTTGAATATATTTTTACAGTTTTAGACTCGATTTGTGACAGTAACACTGTAAAATAACCTGTTTCTATGTGTTTTTTCAGCATAAAATGCCAATTTTTAGTTGCATTGTTGTAATATGAAGCTAACCGTCAAAATATACATCGTTAAACAACATTTTTAACCTATAAATCTATTTTAATGTGTTTTTACAGTGTAAAAAGGTAGAAAATGTCAATTATTAGAGTTTTCTTCTTAAAGTTTTAAGTTTTCTATGTGTATTTAAGCATAAAATAACAATTTCTAGGTTGTATTCTTGAAATATGAAGCTAAAAATGTAAAAAAAAAAAAAATAGTGTTAAATAACATAGTTAATCAAAAATGTGTTTCCAGTGTAAAAAGGTAGAAAATGTCGATATTGTGGTTTTATTCTTAAAGTTTGAAGCTAAAGATAAACATTTCCATTTGATTTGAGTTTTTAAGCAGAAAATGTTTGTTTTTTAATATTTTATTCTTGTTATTTGAAGATATAAACAGAAATAAACAGAAACAGATATAAACAGAAACAGATATTGAAAGTTTTATCTGATTTTCAAACATATTTTTTACAGTTTTGAACCAAAACTGTGTTGTAACCTGTTTAAATGAGGTTTTAACAAAAAAAAAATCAATTAATGTTGTTTCATTTTTGCAGGTTGAAGCTAAAAAGAGAAGTTTTCTTTCATTAAGTTACTAGTTTTTCATCTTTAAACACAATTTTAACCCAGAAACGTGTTTAAAATTCGACTTTTTTCTGTTTTTATTCTCATAATTTGAAGCTAAAAACTAAAAAAAGCATCAAACATCAGTTGTGTCTGAAAACTGTTAAATAATTTAACTTTATGAAGCTAAAATCAGTTTTTAACGTAAAGTTTGAAGATAAAGACACAAATTAAGACGTAATTTTTCAGTTTTTAACTCAGTATTTGACGATTTGATTATTTGAAACGATCAGATGTGATTGATCTGTGACCTTGTATCGACCTGACTTCAATTTATTTAGTTACTGATCCAAAACTATTGATTATTATTATTAATGATAATAATAATAAATTGTTACATAATCGGGTTTTGTAGGAGTTTGATTCACTGAAGATGAATCTGATTGAAAACTTTAATTAAGATTCTGCATCTTTAATGATCAGGATTCAAACCATCAGTCAGCACGTGCCTGGTTCAAGTGGCTGATCATTAATCAATAATTAATGATTAATGATCAGTGAGTAAATCACACAGAGAGACAGAGAGAGAGGTTGGACATGAACAGTCTCTCAGTTCCGCAGTGGTCCATCACACATTCATACGCGCGTGCACACACCGACACACGCACGCGCCACCGAGGCATTCCGCTGTCAGAGAAACGCCTTGTCATCCCGGTGCTGCACGAGCCTGACAACCTTGAGTCCCCCCCCCCTCCCCCCTCCTCCTTCAATCTAACAACCAGACACCTGCTGACGTCATCAATCACCAATAATCGATCGATACTCACTTTGTAGAAGATGAGCTTCAAGGTGCCGTAGAAACCCATGGCTGCCCCCCTCCCCTCGGCGCGTGACCCCCCCGCCTCACTGCTCCGGACACCGACAGATGAAGATCAATTAAAATAAAAAAATAAAATAAAATAAAAATAAAACCGGAGCTTTAAATCCGAGTGTAATCCATCAACATGTCGATCCGAGGAGTAGACGGCGTGACGTCAGCAATACATCCGGTGGAATCGGTGAATCGATGATTGGTTTTTGAATCGATCGGTTAGAATGTGGGAGCGAGCTCGTGCTGCTGCTGCTGCGGCGGCTCGTGCGGCTGCTGCTCGACGTTGAACGAGGAGCGAATGACTCTCTCTCTCTCTCTCTCTCTGAGTGAACGTCGCTCGACCTCCGACAGGAACACGCAGAGACATGTCTCTCTCTCTGCATTCCTTCCTCTCTCTTCCTCACGAGGGGTGGAGCCGCGCGGAGGGGTGTGTGTGTGTGTGTGTGTGTGTGTGTGTGTGTGTGTGTGTGTGTGTGTGTGTGTGTGTGTGTGTGTACAGCAGCAGTAAGACAGAATCAGTGTATGTAAAATGTGTCTTGTGACGTGCGTCGTTCCAGAACCCTCACATTCCACTTCCAACTGCACAAGGTTTATAGAACCAGGAATCGGACCTTTTGTTCACTTTCTCCACATAAGGAACCCGGACTGCGGATTTAGGTTCCACTTGCATAGTTTCGAACCCAAAATCAGTTCCGGAACTTTTGGGCCAAACAGTTCTGTAATGTACACGTTTGTCCACTTAGTTTCTACCCGAGAACCTCGTGTCTAAACTTGAGTTCTAGCTCAGACAAATCTACAAAAACGGGAGTTTGAGAGTTCCAGAACTTTCCAGGCGAACAGTTCCGACACTTCCAGACACACTTGCCCACTCGGTTCGACCAGAGAACCCACTGTTTTAACTTAAATCCTGGTGAGATCGGTTGACGGTCTACAAAAGCGCTTTCGAGAATTCCGGAACTTTCGGTACGGACAGTTCTGGAACTTTCAGAGCGGGGCTGACGGTGTTGAACGTTGTGTTTTCAAACACCTGATTATGTACAGACTCGATTCTACTACTCTCTCTACTTAAACTTAATTTCTAGTGTCAATTTAAGACAAGAACACCAAAACATTCCGGAACTTTTGAGGTGGATACATCCGACACTTTTGAGCACGCTGCCCAACGTAAGGATTGTGTTTACCCTTAAAACGATGAAAATGCTGCTTTTTTTTTTTTTTTTTTTTTTTTTTAAGAGTTCTGGAACTCTGGCCGGAACTCATTTGAACCAACCGCCCTGAAAGTTCTGGAACTTTCAGTAATGTTTAAAATACAAGCTCTTTTTTAGGAGGAACTTTATTTCTTCCTTGAGTTTCCATCTTTGAAGACGATTCATTCTGACAGTTTTCCAACTCTCCGATCGGGGCCAGTTGTCATTAGCGTCGTTAGCATAGAAGCTAACGCTCGTTGGATCCGTCAGAACTACGCTAGTTTATTTAAATCTTGGGGCTTCGGCAAATAACGACGTAAAAGAAGGGAATTTTTTAATTTTTTATTTTTTTTTATTTCCTCCGGGAAAGTTCCTTGATATTCTAGTTCTTTGGGAAAATAAAGTTCCTGGAACTTTTTTTTTTTTTTTTTTAACGTAAAGACAGCGACTTAAATATTTGAGGATTTTTAAAATAAACTTTTATCTGCAAAACTGCATTATCAACAGCCCCGGGATTAACTCTATATCCTTTGGGTTTGTGTAGTTTTAAAGTGTCAAAATCCACTTAAATCTGAATAATTAAGACTCTGAAAACCTGAGGCGACGACGTATTGTTCCACCAGAGAATCACATAAGACTGTGACGACTTCTCTCTGAGATAAAACAGACGCCCAGCGTGTTATTTATTGAGCTGACGGGTTTTGGTCTTTTTCTCATTTAGGATTCCTCTGTGACCATCACATCCTCATCACCGTCAGCGCAAACACAAACCGCCACAGATCTTCACCATCAGCACCGATCGATCGGCTGCGATCAATAACCGACTGAGACACTCAACAGGACCGCAGGCGCTGAGACCAGAGACGGCGGCGCCGCAGCTCTTCATCGACCTGAGGTTAGAAACAATATCTGATCAAGTGTCGAACTTTTTTTAAAGATAAAAAAACGCTGATTCTGATACGACGACGAAACAAACTGAACTTTACACTGTTAATCAATCGAAGCAGGATAAATAATCCAACACACGTCCATCAGATCCAGATTATAATCCGGATCTGGACCAAACTGTACAAACCTCAACACAACAAGTGACATTAAAATCCACCAAGTTCCCGAGAAGTGACAAGAAATGTTGGAAAACCTGGAATTAGTTCATCCTTAATCTCCATATTTGACCTTTAAGTGTGTTTAAAAACAACTGTTTGTGTGTTTTGAAGCAGAAAACGTAATTTTAAAAGATATTATTCAGGGTATTAAGTTTTAATTCTCTTAATCTAACATCTGTGACATGAAATGGTGAAGATTCAAACAGAAAACATAGTTTTAAAGGTTTAAGGTTAATTCTGCAGTTTCGAGTGAAAAATACAATAATTTTATATTCTTTGCTTGTTTAATTTCCACATTTAAATGTCTAAAATGTAGTTTAAAGTATCTTTAACAAAGGTTTAGTGACAAAACAGTGAATATACAGTCAAATTATTAGATTTTATCATCTGAAACTTTCAGTTGATTTTATTCTGTTGTTTTATTTAAAGAAATATATAAATATATCTACATATTTGGACATAAATCAATCAGTCAATCAGTATCTAAAGTTTTATTCTGTTGCGGTTTGAAGCTGCGACTGTATCTGATTTAAAACAAAGCTTTAATTTAACGAACCAGTCAACAGATGTTTAGAGCTTCGTCTATAATCAGTTCCATCAGGTTCAACATCTGAATCACGACCAGCTCGTTCATTAAAGCGAAAACCATCCATCAGACAAGAATAAACAACCCTTCACATCCGGATCGTAATCTGGATCTGGACCAGACAAACTCACACACCTCAACATTTATCAACATCACAATCAACCGAAAAACCTGTCCAGCCCTGGTCCACGGCCGCGTCAACAACACGAGATGTAAACTTCACTTCCTCAGCGGACACGATAATTGTCAATGTGGCGTCAGATTAAAGTGAGTCACAGCCGGTGAACGTGTCGCACATGTGTCCAAACTCGTTCTGCTTCATTTTTGATCTTAATCAGAACTTAATTAAACAAAAAAGCAGCTAAAAGGAGAACGAATCAAACACGGAGGCCGATGACGTTCGGCTCCGGACAAACAGAAAACGCAGCGCGGCGACCGACTGTCGTGGATTTTGGGATCGTCAAAAGATCGTTGATATTTTTGGAAACGTGTAAAAACAGAAACAACTGCGTCTTGATTTAACTGTGTTTATACTTAAGATATAACCTGAAGGTCTGAGACACAAGTTGTAGCTATTTAATAAAGTTCTGCTGTTAATGGTGTCGGTGTAAATGTGTGATCTGTAAACTGAGACGTGTGATTTTTGTACATCTTCGTGTTGAAAAATAAAAAGTTAAAAAAAAAAAAAAAAAAATACCCAGAGCTGACAGAGGTCGAGGTTTTCTCACAGCTGATTGACTCTAAAGGTCGTCACAGTGAAACTCCTACAGGCGGCGGTCAGAGGTCAGAGGTCAAAGCTTTCACCCAACGCCTCCAGAGACAAAACACAAAACCAACGTCTCCTCACCTGTTCTCACCTGAGGCCTCGCGCCTCCTCGAGATGTGACTGTACATGAAGACGAACCCAGCGTCCGTTAAAACACAAACACCTGCGCAGTCTGAAGCAGCGGTGCCGCTCTGATCATGTTTGACTTTCTGTTGACGCCGTGGTACCGCTCCGACAGGTGGTTTCAATATTTCCTTCTTCTGTCTCGTATACGAAGTGAAAAAAATAAGGTCAGCGTATTAGAAACACCTGAAGGTGAAACACATTCCAGTCCTACGACGTCAAAGTCTGAACTACCTGTAAAACCTGGTGAGATCCAAGAGGTCGAGCACGATTCAGAACAATAAAAACAGTTTTCACCAAATAGAAAACTAATTAGGTCAAACTGCTCAATCAAACACTAAACTACTGGTTGAACCTGTGAGTTTGGTTGTTAAAGATTCAAATAAAACCTGTTTCCATTGAGAGAGATTAGTTCATAAAACAAACAACGTAACGTTTTTAAATGACTTTCTTTGTCCAAATTAAAAATCTATAGATTTCTCACTTTTGAAGAAGCTAAACTGGAACTAAGAGATAATATGCAAATATTGTCGTATTGTCGTAAGTATTGTTCTTTCAGTTACAACCAAAAATCAAAATTTAGTTTCTAAAATTCAACGCGATTGGATCAAAGTTTTACAAAAAACAACAAAAAAAAAGACGTAGATTCGTACGTTTAAAATTGGTCGTTCCGATAAATATTTAATGAATTGTCTTTAGCTTTGATTCACAACTTCGTGATCTATTATGAAACAATTGTAACAACTTGTTGATCATCAGACTTTTAACTTGTAACATTGTAACTTTTAAGAACGACGCTAAACGACGCTAGAAGCTGCACTAGCGAAAAATAAAACACTTGTGATTCAGTTAATTAATATCGATCACTAAGAAACTGAGAAACATCCAACTGTACAATTAATTTAAAAAAACAAAAAACAAAGTATCAAGTTGGAAGTGAAGTATGTGAAGTTTCGTTCTTTCAGTTACGAAGATCGACTTAAGTGGTGACGGTCCAGTCGGTCCAAGTTTCAATACGATTGATCGATTATGAAACAACTATAACAACTTTGTTGATCATCAGACTTTTAACTTGTAACTTTGTAACATTGTAACTTTTAAGAACAATGCTAAACGATGCTAGCAGCTAGCGATGCAGTTTCGAATGAACAAACGTTTCTGATTCAGTTAATTAATCGATCAAAACGATTGTTGTCTTATCGTCGGGTTTTGTTGTTCTAACTTTATAAAATAACGTCGTAATTTGATCACGGAGCTAAATTTATTTGTTTGATAGAAACATGACGCGATGAAGCTGCGTTATTATTTGTTTAAGAAACATCCAGTTGTTTAAATTTAAGTCTAAATAAGAGAAAAGTCGGAATTGAACGTTATTCTTTAGGTAGAAATTAAGTTTAAACTATCATCACTGCTCCTCATCTTCATCCTCTGGTTCTAATTCCTCCTCATCCTTGTTCCTTTCTGTTGCGACACTTTCTCCTTTTCTTTTCTTTTTTCTTTTCTTCTCTTTCTCTTCTGTTATTAATTCTTTTCTCCTCGTTCCTGCATCACATTGTCATAAATCTGACTTCAGTTCTTTTCTCATTTCTGCTTCTAATTTTCATCTTTTTCTTTTGTTCTTTTCTTCACGTTTCATTTCGAACAGATTTTAGATTTTTGTCTTTGACATTAACGAAGAACAATCACTTAGTGTAACTTAATGTGTTAAGTTACATACACACATTTATATATTTTTAGATTTGATAGTAAATGACCAGAGCAGCAAACATTTTATTAAATTAGAAACAAGCTACAGTTTACAACTTTACTACAAAATTATTATTATTATTTTTTTAATTTGTCAAAATTTTGTGTATTTTTTAGGGAAAATCTGAGGAAAAAAAATCACAAAATTATTGTTAATAATAATTTAATAATTATAAAATGAAATAAATATATGTACACTTAAATCTGTCATGATGTCAACAAAATATAAATGTGCAGGATTTGTTGCTTGAAAAAATATTTTAATTTTATTTTTTTATTTTTTAATTAAAATAATACATTAATATTAAAATATCATTGTAAATGAATAATATTAATAAGATAATATTTACAATATATATATATATAACAAGTTTAAAAAACTATTACCATAATTATTTTTTATAAATATTTATTATTAATTAAATATATATATTGTTTATTTACTGTTTATTTTTTTATATATTAAGACTTTAGAGACTTAATTTTATATTGACTTTTTATTTCTCCTCTTTCTCACATTTTTATTTTACAGTTGTTTTCTTCATTAACAACAAACCTCAGTGTCTTTTTCATCTGTTTTCGTCTTTAAAAGTCACTGAGACTCGTAAAAACCCGAGAGACTGGTGTGTGTTCTGCTTTAAAACAGCTGAGTGTTTCCCACAGTGTGTGTGTGTGTGTGTGTGTGTGTGTGTGTGTGTGTGTGTGTGTGTGTGTGTGTGTGTGTGTGTGTCTATCAGACACTAATAATGTTTAAGTGTGTGTGTTGACAAAACCTCGTCTGTGTGTTCGGGAAAACAGATACGTGTGTGTGTGTGTGTGTGTGTGTTTTATCGTCGAAGCTAACGACTGTCAGACAAAACCACATCACTCACACACACTTCAAAGACTGAAGCAGATGTGTCTTCAGTGTGTGTGTGTGTGTGTGTGTGTGTGTGTGTGTGTGTGTGTGAGAGAGCAGCCTACAAGTGTGTGAAGAATCAATATGCAGCTCAGATCAGAGGAATGTGTGAAGGGCTGATTTTCATCAGTTGACGTTTGATGTTCAGGGCGTCGAACGCTCGCCGCCAGGGGTCGGAGGTCGCCGTGGCGACAGCGTCCGTGGTCATCGTAGCGGCGGGTCATGTGACGGCAACGTCGCCGCCACCACTGCTGCTGTTACAGAGGTGCAATGCAGCAAACAACAGGTGCTTTTATAAAGCAAACACTGAAACACAACGGCTGCAGAGTGTGTGTGTGTGTGTGTGTGTGTGTGTGTGAGTGTGTGTGTGTGTGTGTGTGTGTGTGTTCATCAATAATGAATGCAGCCAGTGTAGCAGGGATGTAAGAGACTTAGTCCTCATGTATATTTTAATGAGTGTGAGTGTGTCTAAGCCGCAGTCGCTCTCAAGGGAGAAATCGAAGGTTAGTGATCAGCTAGCGACGCTGTCGTCATGTCAAACGTCTTCGACGGGAAAATAAACAAACACTGAAACACGAATCAGACACGTGACAAAAAAATGTCCAAAATCTCACATTATGTTAGATAAAAATGAAACTACGACACCAAAATCTTTGAATTTAATGTTACTGTTAAAGCTAAAGACAAGTATGGCTAACACTAGCACTAACCTCTAGCTAATGCTGGTGCTAACTTGATTAATAATCATGCATAACTAATGCTAACATTATATCGCAGCTAATGCTAGCACTTAAATACAGCCATACTATTTAGTTTCTGATCAAGTACCGCTAACACTATGACTAAATTACTGCTAAGGCTAATGCTACCTATGTTTCTAGTTAAGCACTGGTGCTAAAGTTAGTGCTAACTTGGCACATAGTCATGTCCAGCTAACGCTAGAATTGAATAACAGTTAACGCCAACACTAGTACATTACAGCTAATGCTAATGCTAACTTCACATATAGTTAAGTACTGCTACATTTTAGCTAACAGTCATGCTAACTTGGTATACAGTTGAGTAGAGCTAATGCTACCTACAAATGACAACTAATGCTAATGCTAACTCAATAACAAACTCAGAAACAACAAAAAAACAAGTATAAAACTTCATAATCTTTATAAACGTCTATAATCTAAAAACAGGACAACATATCAAACTAAAAGACAAATGAAAAAGCTGAATGTTTTGTGATGTTTGAAGTTTAAATGAAAGAATGAGGAAGTTGATACACTTCAAAGAAAAAGAACATTTCATTTTAAGGAAAAGTGGAAAAAAATGTGCCTTTTATGTGTGTTTGTGAGGAGACAGGACACCTGTTCATTGTGTCCACACACACACACACACACACACACACACACACACACACAGTTTCAGTGTGTAAGGCGACACTTGAAGAATGCCAGTAAAACGTCTCCGTCCTTGCCGTTCTCACGTCCCCCCCCACCCCTCACCCCCTACCCCTCCACCCCGCTTTGTTTTTCTTCTCTGAATTCCCGTGTTCATCTTCATTCCCCTGACTTTGACTGAAAGTAGCTGTTAGCATTAGCATTCCTGTCCTAATAACATGTATTTGTTTTAACATGTATTTGACATTATCTGTTTTAATCAATTAACTATCAATATGGCAGCAGACTGAGAAATAATCCCCCAGTTTAGACTTTGTTTATATGTTGTGTTCTGGATGTTGGTTTCTGAAACGTTCCCGCGCTGCAGACGTGGAGTCAATCACCATAAATCAGCTTCACTGTCGTCACAGGTGTGACCACTTCGTCTTAACTGGACCGAAACGGTCATGTGACACATTCATCACAAACTACTCCTGTCACCTTGTGACAACAACAGATAGAGTCGAGTACAGTGAAAGCTAGCACTAAACTGAAGCTAACGCTAGTGGTAGCACTAAATTACAGCTAGCATTAGTGCTAACGTTGTTTATAGTTAAGTACAGTTAACACTAGCACTAAATAACAGCTGGCACTAGTGTTAACTTTGTTTATAAGCACAGCTAACAATAGCACTTAATTACAGCTAGCATTAGTGCTAACTTTGTTCATAATTAAGTACAGCTAACGATAGCACTAAATAACAGCTAGCACTAGTGGTAACTTTGTTCATAGCTAAGAACAGCTAATGTTAACACTAAATTACAGCTAAAACTAGCGCTAACTTGGTTCACAATCAAGTACTCCAAGCTAATTTAAAGCTAATGTAAAGCTAATGCTAACCCTAGTGATAACATTGTTTTTGGTTAAACATGCCGAGTGCTAGCACTAAATTGAAGCTAATGCTAGTGCTAGCTTAGGTCACAGTACTGGCGCTAGCAATAAAGTATGACTATGCTATAGTCAGATACAGCTAACACAAGCGCTAACAGGGTTCACAGATAATTATAGTTAATGCTAGCATTACATTACAGCTAACGCTGGTGGTAATCACATCAACATATTTTCTGTTATTGATAAGTTACAGTATTGATCGCTGTGATTGTTTCGTCTCAAATCTACTTTAAAATATAAACAAGATGTAGTTTTTACTCTTCACGTCTTCTGAGTCGCGGTTCAACGTTGGACGTCAGAGTGTTTAATTAACAAGTTGAGAGACCGCACTGTAACCAGAAGGTCGTCGGTTCAAACCCCGAGTCCTGCTGATGAGCACAAGCTTCTAGGAACGCTGCGGCAGCTCGACCTGTGTGTGTGTGTGTGTGTGTGTGTGTGTGTGTGTGTGTGTGTGTGTGCTGACTCGGCGAGAACGGCGTGGTCGACCAAACGGGTTGGAATGCTGCCCAGCACTGGAATGTGACCTTGCACACACACATACTTCCACACAGTGTTCGAGGGAGTGTTAAGGTGTGTGTGTGAAATAAAAATAAAAAGGAAATGTTACGACTCAACAATATCTTTCCCTCACGACATCGTTATTGTGTCTGATCAGGCAATTACAGTCATAAATTCTCGTCGTGACTTCAGAGAACAATAATAGCGTCCGTGGTGCAGTGGCTGTTACCATAGCGACAAGAACGGACCAAACCTTAGTTGAAGCTAGTTGAATGTTTTAAACTCGTGAACCCGTCCCAAGGCCTGAACGATTGATCAATTTCAGACTGTTATTAAACTGTAGGTTAATCTTAGGTAATGCTAGCACCAAATTGCTAGCCAACACTGGTGCTAACTTAGTTCACAGTCAAGTGCTGCTAGCGCTAGCACCAAAGTACATCTATGCTTGTTCTAATTTGGTTTGTAGCCAAGTACAGCTCATGCTACCACAAGATTCCAGCTAATGCTAGCGCTAACTTCTTCCTTAATCATGTACTGCTAGTGCTAGCATTAAAGTACAACTATGCATGAGCTAATTAGGTTGACAGTCAAGTGTAGCCAACGCTAACATCAAATTCCAGCTAATGCTAGCACTAAGTTCTTTCTTAATCATGTACTGCTATCGCTAGCACCAAAGTACAACTGTGCTTGGGCTAATTAGGTTGATAGTCAAATGCAGGTAATGCTAGTGCTAACTTCATTCATAGTAAAATACAGCTAATGCTAACATTAAATTAAACATTAAATTACAGGATTATTGGCTTTTTTTGTGTATTTTACTCTGTACTTAAATGTAGGATGCAAATTTAACTAAAAGATGAAGAATTAATGTTTTAACAGAAATGGATACAGGTGGGAAGTGGTGTTGTCCTATTTCCATTAAACTAATTTACAGGAAGTCGGCGCAGGAGAAGTTGGATTTTTCAGAATTTGTGTAAAAAATGTAACAAAACTCTTCAGCAAATGTAACAATGTAGCTGTAGATCAGCCACATATTTCAAATATAAACAGTTTTTTTTTTCTTTGTCTGAACTTCAAACAGGCAAATCAAGGACACCTAACTGGACTTGGCTGGATGCGGATCAGTCTGGACCACATCTGTGGAGCGACCCGGTCCATCCGCCGTCACCATCTGGTAACAGTTTCCCACCACGTTACAACTGTTTCTTTTCTTCCAACGGCTGAATGTATGAACGAGAACATGGATGGGTTCACAGCGACCGCCGAGGTGTTTAAACTGACACACACACGGCGCAGGAAACACATCGTGATGTGTTCAGGGTCACTGAAAACATCGGAAACATCAAAGAAGAGGAAACACCTCATTAGGGACAGTGAAGAAGAAATAAAAAAGTGTGTTTGTGCTGGTCATGTGACCTCAGCATGATCACTATGTGTGTGTGTGTATATAATCTCATAACTATGTAGCTTATCTAGAAAAAAAAAATGCTTTGAGATCATTTGAGAGCATTTTTCATCGGATTAGTGATCAGTGCCCCAGATTCTCAGACTGTCTGCTACACACACACACACACACGTATGTAATCATCTACTTTCACTGTATTCTATTATCTATTTCTATGTATACTATTATCTATCTATCTATATGTGTGTGTGTGTGTGTGTGTGTGTGTGAAGACAACAGTTCCCACAGGTGTAGACTTCATATCTCGTGATCCCGATGGAGCAGCGAGTTGTGTGAGGAATGTGAGGAATGTTCACTGCTGCACATTCCAACACACAGCTTCTGTCAGAATGTGTGTGTGTGTGTTTTTCTTTTACTTAACAGACAGTTAGAAAGTGTGTGTGTGTGTGTGTGTGTTCAAGTACGACTTTAACTAATACTTATCTCATTATGATTATTTCATGTCAAGACTTTAAATAGAAACTTTATCAGTTCACGGTAGCTGATCTAAAGATTATCAATTATCAGAATAACTTAATACTTAACGAAACTGAAAATATATTTTTTAAATTAAATTTAATTTAATTATTCATTTTCTGACAATGGCGACTCAGGTGTGGTTCAGGCCCAGACCTGGACCAGTTTTAAAGTCTGAAACATATTGTAAATATTATTGGACCAAGTGTTGAATCTTCTTCACCTGCTATTTACTTATAATTACATTTGGTTACAACTGGAGACGATAGTGAAAGTTAACAACTACAAGGTTGTAATTATAGGTGTAAAAGTGAAAGTACAAGTTGCAGGTTTGAGGTGAAACACCTATAATTAGTTGTTACAGTGTCTCGTTAAATGGATTCCCAACGACTGAAGTCCACAAGTTTGAACCTGAATGGTTCAGATGATAAAAACAATACAGTTGGTCTCTTTTTACTTTAACTTTATAAAAACAATCCCCTGGTGCCTGAGGGTTAATGAGGATGTGTCCAGGGCTCTATGCTGGGTCCTGCTGCATTCACAATCTACACATCTGTATAAATGAAATAAGCTCTGCTGTGTTGGAAATTCAACTTTGAGCATGTTATGATGTTATCTGGTTTTAATTTAAGTCATGCCTGTCTTCTAGTCCGACATAATGTTCACAGTAAGTTTTATAATCGGTTTATAAAGGCAGATAAGGTGACGTGTGAATTTATTCCAGCTATCAGAAGTTTGTGTGCCACAAGGCTCCATTCTGGGTTTTTAATCATTTATTATCATATACGGTAAAAACAAAATAATCTCTGCAGTTTCTGACATTTCTGGGGAAAAGTTAATCTTAAAAATGACAGAGTGGTTGAACAGGGTTTTGATCCTTGTTCTGTGATGTGACATAGACACAATAAAATGTTGGTTGGATGTGTAACGACTCAGAAGCTTCATAAAAACCTCTCAGAAAGATATTTTAGGATGGGGGAGGGATTTAAACATGTGGTTTTACACCTATTTGGAATCTTTTCAGTCTTAACCAACCTCATTATGAAATACAAGCACTTGACACTGATTGGCTGCTTCACTGTCACTCAAATGAATGTAACTTCACCGGCTTCTGAACACGGACAGATCATCTTTTTACAGCCGATCTCCTTTGAAGGGGAGGGAATGGAGTCAGAGTGGGGGGGCAGTGAGATAAATTTTACATCCAGAACAACCGTTTTGGAAATCGCCCAATTTTCTAGAGGACATTTACTAACTAAAAAAAGGAATTTCTATGAAAATACAATCAGAATTTCTAGCACTTTTCACGTGTTCCGGAATGCAAGCGGACGACCGTTCTCCAACAAAGACGAGGTGAAACAATATTTGTTTATTATTAACTCAGTCAAGTGCTAATTATGCTAGTGATGTGAGAAAAAATACAAAGATGAACAAGTGAAAATCCCTAACAAACTTCCAAACTTCTAAAACTGGCAAAGTGATGCTGAGACACCGTCTACAAACTGCTTCACAAACACTCAGGGAAAGTGGTGCAGCACCTGCCAGTGATAATGGTGATGCTTGAAGTCACCCCAGTGTTGGTGAAGACTGTAAAGGGCACTGTGGTTTCCCACCAGTTGGTCTGTTATAAATTGGATAGCAATGGAGAAGTCCACAAAATTGTAACCGCTAAGCAGTTGCAAAAATTCTTTCCAGATGTTCCAGATGAAGAACTTGTGCGACTGAAGGAGATAAGCCTGCTGATAAGCTATTGGGAGAATCTTGGTTGTTGGACAGTTGGAGGGACTCATCCAGAACTTTTTGAACTTTGCCAGGTAAATGAGAACAGCTGTTGTAAAGTATGAGGATCTCACCGCTATGGTCCCAGAACAACACCCACCAGACAAGCATGGTGGCCTCGACCTCCAAGAATCATGCGTCTTGACCACCAACTGAGATCAGCACTGCTGGCAAACCAAGATGTGAGGCTGCTGCTGTGGAAACTGTCCGCCAGGAGGCAAAGACATGACACTTACAGAGGAGGGAGAGCTTCAAGTAGTGAAAGAGTGTCTCACATACGTCACAGGTGACCATCACAGCAAGGAACCACATTGGCATGCCACAAGTGTGCCAACTTACTTTCCAAACAATTAGAAAGCAGTTGAGGCTATTTTCCTCAGAACAGAGAAGCAGCTCTCCAAAGATCCTAAGTGGAAGATTTCCTATGCTGCTCATGTTCATGACATGGTTGCTCAAGGGTCCATCAGCAGCTGGAGTGGATCAGTGTGGTATGTCAGCCACCTAGATGATCCAAACCCACAGTCTGTGACAGCACCTGTGAGACTTGTTTGGAACAGCAGCCACAAACTCAGAGGTGTGAGCCTGAATGACTTGCTGATGAAGGGTCCACGGTCCAAGGGTCCTCAACCAGATTCCAAGGCGAGGTGTGTGCTGGTCTGGGCGACATAAAAGAAACATACATCTGGCTCAAAGACCAATAAATGCACCTGCACAGATTCCTGTGGCAAGACTGATGTTAAGGAGCTGGGAGAGTATGTAATCACCAGGGTGAATACTGGAGACCAGCAGGGTGCATCGCAACGTTAGCAATGTGTGAGACCTCCAACCTCCCTACTGTCAAGTATCTTGAAGGAGAACATCATCATCAGCTGGTTGCACAAAAAGTTGTAGATATTGAGGGAATTGGTCGCTTCTACATTTTGTAGCTTGAGCTGGAGGTGGAGGTCAGACAGAAAACTGTATATTTAGTTGACAACATTTAGTTGGTGATGGCTCCAGTTAGATCCCAAAACTCTTCAGTCACATTCAGATTGAGTCTGTAAACTCTTCACAATACAGGAGCTTCAGACAGACGATCGGTTCAGACCGGTCTTGGATCAGTACCACTCCCAACGAGGGCTGGAGAGAAGAACAGGGTTTCTTTATGTTTGTCATGTCAACAGAGTTCAGTGTTAAAGGTTTATATGGAACAAAACAGGCTTCTCAAGTTTAACCTGACTGTTAACACATGAAGTCTGACTAATTGTTGTTGAAGTCCAAACTGTTTCAATTCACAATGAGAACAGGTTGATGAGTCCTCCCATCTCTGACGTACAACAAAGACGTCCTGCTCATCTCCAATATCTGTAGGTTTAAATATCAGAGTAATCACAGTGCTGCTCAGAGCTGTTGAGTCAAGTCACTGCAGATCAGGACGACAACGTCAAGTTCAACTCAACTGCTGAGAAAACAACTGCTGCTGAGAGGTGAGATGGCGCAGCGAAGAAATCAGACAAACGAAGATAAATTCTCCTGTTCGATCTGTCTGGATCTACTGAAGAATCCGGTGACGATTCCCTGTGGACACAACTACTGCATGAACTGTATTAAAGACGCCTGGGACAAAGATCAGAGGACAATTCACAGTTGTCCTCAGTGTCGGAAGACTTTTACAACAAGGCCTGAACTGATGAAAAACACACTGTTGGCAGAGTTAGTGCAGGGTTTTAAAAGGACAAGAGTCTCCGTCAAACAGCAGGAGAACATCTGTCCCCGTCATGATGAGGTGATGAAGGTTTTCTGTCGCACTGATCAACAGTGTATCTGTCTTCTCTGCTTCATGGATGAACATAAAGACCATGACACAGTCTCAGCTGCAGCAGAGAGGAAGGAGAAGCAGAGGGAGCTCGAGCTGAGTCGACAAAACATCCAGCAGAGAATCCAGGACAGAGAGAAAGACGTGAAGCTGCTTCAGCAGGAGGTGAAGGACATCGATCACTCTGCTGATAAAGAAGTGGAGGACATTGACAAGATCTTCATTGAGATGATCCGTCTCTTTGAGAAAAGACGTTCTGATGTGAAGCAGCAGATCAGATCCCAGCAGAGAACTGAAGTGAGTCGAGTCAGAGAGCTTCAGGAGAAGATGGAGCTGGAGATCACTGAGCTGAAGAGGAAAGACGCCGAGCTGGACCGGCTCTCACACACAGACGATAACACCCAGTTTCTTCACAACTACCCCTCACTGTCCCTCCTTAGTGAACCCACCGACTCTCCCAGAACCAAAACCAGTCGTCAGTGGAGCTTCAAGAACGTGACGGCGGCTGTGGCAGCGACCAGAGATCAAATTCAGGTCGTTCTTAATGAGAAACTGCAAGAACCTGAACCAAAGACCAGAGATCAAATTCAGGTCGTTCTTAATGAGAAACTGCAACAACCTGAACCAAAGACCAGGGATGAATTCTTACAATATTCACGTCAGATCACAATGGATCCAAACACAGCACACAACTGTCTGGTTTTATCAAAGGGAAACAGAAAAATAACATTTAGTGGAAACAATGAGTCATATGCTCCACATCCAGACAGATTCACTAAGGTCCCACAGGTCTTGAGTAAAGATGGACTGACTGGACGTTGTTACTGGGAGGTGAAATGAATGGGAGAGTTGAAGTTGCAGTCGCTTACAAGAGTATCAGCAGATCAGGGGACACTATAGAATGTGGATTTGGATCCAACAACAAGTCTTGGGCGTTATGGTACAATAGTGGTAGAACTTGTTCCAACTTCAACCATAAAAACACCTCAGTTAACATCCATCACCCTCCATCCTCCAGAGTAGGAGTCTACCTGGATCACAGTGCAGGTTCTCTGAGCTTCTACAGCGTCTCTGACACCATGACTCTCCTCCACAGAGTCCAGACCACGTTCACTGAGCCACTTTATCCTGGACTTGGTCTTTTTAGGGTTAATCCCTTAGGGCTTCAAGCTTTCTTTAGAACTGACAACACTGCTGAGATAATGTGAGTTCAAGTCGTAGTGATGTTATTTCTATATCTGATATAAATGTTTCCAGTTTAATCACTAGAGTGTAAATGATAGTTTTCTACAAATGAATCATATTGTTGTTATTTGATAAAGGTGGTAAATATTATCACAGTAACTGTGGTCGTGGGCTTTCATGATGACTGTCATTTGATTGAACATAATAATACATCGGTTTGTGATCTGGTTTATTTGTTGATTGATCTTTGAGATATAAAGCAGAAAATAAGTCTTTAACTTTGTTGATGTCAGAGTTTCTCTGAGATGTTGCAGTAAAATAAAGCAGAGATGCAGTGTGAATGTTTTGAAATAAGAATTAAGAAAATGTAAACAGTTTGATGATCTGAGTGTTTGTCTGATTTTATAAAAACTGTTGAAGTCGTTTTTATGGACGTCAACATATGATAAATGTGTCTCATGGAGTTTTGAACATTTTTGTTATTTTTCTCAGGAGATGATGTTTAAATATTGATGTAAAAATGAAAACATGTTAATGGAGCTGGGATCAATGTAAATAAATATGAATGGAAGAAAGAGTTTGACCTTTGACCTTTACTGAGGAACCACTCCAGTTAAAATAATTAAAAACATAGTAATTAATGAAACTTATCAGTTTTTATTTGTATTAAAACAGTCACACACACTCTGACGTCTTCAGCTGCCACCTGAACTAACCAGGTGTCATGTTTGCTGAAGTGTTTCAGTCGTTGGTGTCGACAGTAAAGATCGATGTCGCCACCTGCTGCTGATGTCAGACACTGCAGCTGTGACTCTACTGAGCACTTTATTAGGAACAACACTCACTCACAGTTCACTGTATTTAAGACTCATGGGAGCTTGATAATTGACCTGTTGCTAAGCCCCACCCACAGACGCTATGAGCCAATCACATTCATCTCAGACGTCCTGATCATTAACGTCCACAGGAAACAAGAGAAATGTAGATTTTCTTGTGATTTTATCAAAACATTATGTTGCAAACCGTTAGCCTCCTGTAGCTACCGGCCGCTAACTTTAAGGCCGACTTCAGCTTCGCATCTTTGTCTCATCACGTCTTTTAATAAAAAAGTAGGATCCAACTTCATGCAAACATTAGCATTATAGCTAAAACCAGAACTTAATGCTAATATTAACATGACAGCGTGTCTTAATTCGGACACTTCCATTAATACTCTACGTACACTACGTACTAACTTCTGTGGTGTGAATTTCGACAGCGTAGTGTCGTCTCAAATCCTTGTGCACTTTCCAGAAATGAGGATCTTCCAGATCTTCCAACTGACGAAGACTAACGGAAGAATCTGAACTGAGACACGCTAAATGTTTATGTTAACATTAGCACATTAGCATCTTAGCAAACACTGATTAGTAAAAAAACTTTTTCTTACCTGGTTCTGCAGCGATGGTGATGTCACCTCTTCATCTTCTCTCTCATCACTGTTTGCCTCCTCTTCCTCTTCCTCTTCCTCCTCCTCCTCGTCTTCTCTGTCCTCCGTCCGTGTGATCTGATTGGTCGTTTCCAGGTGGGCGTGTCCGAACGGCTCAGACGGACACGACTCGTCCTCGATGGTGACGATGGCGACTCTGACCTCGTCTTCCTCGGCGTCTCCTCCTCTTCCTCGCTGCAGAGAGGAGAGGAGGAGCGGTGAGGAGGTGAAGGACGAGGAGGCGGAGATTGGGGTGTTTCCACCAATCAGCTCTCGTGTTTTGTCTTTCATCTTCATCATTTCTTCCTCCTCTTCCTCTTCTCTCAAGTCTCGATGATCCTTCATCTTTTCTCGGCTCATCTGTCGTCAGCAGGAGAAGAAACAAACATCCTGACAACACAAACAACAATAAACAACAACATTAACATAAATCATTGTCCTTTTTAGCATCTTTCAGCTTGTTGTTTTGGTTTTTTAAGCACATTTATCGAGCCAGTCGACCCGAATCGATGCTAAAACATGACGTGAACAGACGCCGGCCTCTGATTGGTCAGAGGAAGCGTCTTCACAGATAATCAACCTCCATGTTTAAACAACTACAAGAGTGATAGCCATCGTCGTAGCTACCTGGTCGTAAGCTAACCCAGCAACAAGTACAGCATCTCCTCCATGTCCATTAATGTTTACTGATGTTTTAGTGTCGTGACGTCGCAGCAGTTTGACTCCACTCACCACATTCACATGGAGGAGGAACCAAACTGTGATGGAAAACAACGTGTCTGCTACCAGACTGAGTAGAGTCCAGTAGAGTCCAGTAGAGTCCAGTAGAGACCAGTAGAGTAGAGACACAACCATGTGGTGGAGAAGAGACATTAGTAAGTGAACCGAGAGTTTATTAAAAACACTGTTTTACAAGACTTACCCAAAGTCTTGTTTTATAACAACTGGTGATGAAGGTTGTTCCACATCAGCAGATTCATCATTTTCCTGAACAACAGGTTGATGTGTCCGTGAAGAACGAGAAAAATGATGAATCTGCTGATGTGTAACATGCTTCATCACCAGTTGTTATGAAAACAAGACGTTTTTAATAAACTCTGGGTTCACTTACTAAGTTATCAGTACTTCAGTTTATGTGTAGGGACCCTATTCATGCTACTGCTGAAGTGAAGTGATATTTTGAGCTTTATTAGTGGTTAAAAAATGATGATTTAGATACGTTTGGTTGACTGCCCCATTTACTTTCATTTCACTATTTGGTTGTGAAAACAAAAGACAGTCAAACTGGATATTACTTCAACCAACGTAACATATCTGTTGAGGGGAGTTTGACTCGTATTCATGGTGAAATAGACTCTGGTTCATGTGACTCTGAACCGTCACTTTAAATATGTTTGTTTTCTTACTGATAATAAAAACTGTATCAATGTGTTTTGTAGTTTTCTTGTTATAAACATGAAAAATGTTAACGAAGTTAAAATCAGTGCAGAGAAAAATAAAATAAGATACGTGTGTAAATATATAAAACCCTGTTTTTTAAACATTAAGTCAAACTAAACGTGACTTTTACTCATGTGATTGAAAATAATCATAGAAGTTAAAACCAGTGAATAAAACAGTTAATTATTGATCAATTCATTGATTTTAACTTCAATATTTGTAAAAAAGTTAAAGTTTTTTCTCCTCTTTGAGTTAAACTCCTGATACTTTGTGTTTATATTGTAACAAAATGTTCAGACTGTGAATATAAACATTTATATTTAGTTTCATTTACAGTTTATATCGTTTCTATTTGTATTTGTTGTTTCTGTTTCTGTCTTTATTTACAGAGAAGCTATAAAACACTAATAAAAACACTAAAAGTATCTTTAAATGACGTTTAAATTAAACGATAACGAGATAAATTAAACCAAACTCACCTTGAAAAACATCGACTTTCTGCTCCGGACTTTAATTTTTAAACGCCGGGTTTTATTTTTATTTTTATTTTTATTTTCTTCTTCTTCTTCTGTGAAGTTTTGTTTCCTTCAGTTAAAAACCGAACAACAAACCTTCATCTTTTACTCCTCTTCGTCACGTTTATCTCGTTGTTTTACATGTTTGAATAATAAATAAAGAAAAACAAAACCAAACTTTCTCCGCTTCGTTTTTCAACGTCCGGCACATGGAGCTTTGTTTGGCGCGGCCTGATGACGTCACCATTACGCGCCATTCCGTCATTCTTTTTTTTTTTTTAAAGTAATTATTAATAACAAAGACGTCATCTGATTATAAAACATTAACATTATATTTTTGTTACAATATATCATTATTATATCATTTTTATTTTATTAAAAAAATCACCAAATATATACAAATACTTTTATTATATTAATTAACCGATTAAAATTGATACATAAAATATTTTATTAACCTTAAAAAATAAAATGTATTAATTATAAATATGAAGCTTTATTTATTTATTTAAAAATTATTCATCAGTTACAAATTAAAGACATTAATAATATTTTATTAAAATTTATTATAAGATATTAATGTGTATTTAATGGAATCAACTAAAAATGGTTGAAGTGTTTTCTCAAAGTAAAACTTTGATTATTACAACTTTTATTGCATATGTCGGATTTTTTGAACCTTTTAAGCTTTTATTAATAAATAAAAACATCAGGGTTTCTGTATAATAATACACAACATATGATTCAAAAGGAAAGAAAATAAAATAAAAACAACATTACGACTTAAAGTTTGGTGGTTAAAAGTTACTTTTGGGCTGTTGCTGTGGGATTGGGGTTTGCTGTGAACGTTAGTTCATAAAATTAAAAATAAATACAGACAAATAATCATTTTCACCTGGTGGGGGCGCTACATTAAAAGTCAAAATGGCGAAGAGACCCTCTTAAGATGCAACACCACTGAAGACCTGTAGGGGTTGGATCCAGGAACAATTTATGTCATAAAAACTTAATAAATATATTTTATCACTGTTTGATTAACTCTAATTTTGACCTGATGGTGGCGCTACATGACAAGTTGTGTAATACCACCACTGACCAGCAGGCTATGACTCCAGTAACTTTAATAAAATACATGTTTGCCTCAATTTATTCTGGTGTTATTGGATATTTTAAATGATATTTATCAGTTTTCTAGTGATTGATCTGAAAACAGTTGGATCAGTTATTAGATATTAACATGAAATGTTGACCCCACGGTGGCGCTAGAGGAACATTTGTTTATAGAGAAGAAAATGTGACAGTTTTTGATTTAATTCTGTTCAAAAGAGACAAAGTTAAACAAGTTAGAGGAATATTACTTTATTATTTAGTAGGTAAATTACATATGTATCAAATATTAACTACATACAAACATAAATAAAGATCAATAAACACACAAATATCCTCGTATCAACAAAGTTGACACTGCAGACTTTTCCCAGCGAGTCAGACACTGTTGGTGCAGAATCAGAAATATCCAGAGTTTTTAGTTTATAGATCTGTCATGTATTTGTAGACACAAAAGATCATAGATTGACAAGAAATGATGACAGAAAAGACACAATGAGATCATAAACAAACAATGATAAGACAAAAAAAAGCTTAAAAGAGATAAAAAAAAAACAACTGTAAATAGAGACAAAAATAACATTAAACAGACAGAAATCTATCACAAAGATGTGAAAATAACAAAAAATGAGACAAAACAAAAAGATCAAAAGACACAAAATTACTAAAAAGAGACTAAAAATGACTGTTAAGAGAAATATACAAGAAACTACCACTGAGAGACTAAAATGAGCACAAGGACGTCCACAAGTACTGACACAAAAAACAAACAAACAAACAAAAAACATAAAAACAATGATAAAGAGACAAAAAACAACAACTAAAACACAAAAAATGACCATGAAGAAACAAAATTATTCTAAAGAGACAAAAATGTGCATAAAGAGAAGAAAAACCACTGTACAGTCATGGCCAAAAGTTTTGAGAATGAGTCTGTTCCTTCAGGGTTCCTTTAGGTGTTTGCCAGATGTTTCTATGGTATAATGACATACATTTAGAAGCATTTTACAAGTATCAAAAGCTTTTATTGAGAATTACATGCAATAGGTCAATATTTGCAGTGTTGACCTTTCTTTTTCAAGACCTCTGCAATTCTCCCTGGCATGCTGTCGATCAACTTCTGAACCAAATCCTGACTGATGGCCGTCCATTCTTGCATAATCAATGCTTGGAGTTTGTCAGAATTTGTGGGTTTTTGATTGTCCACCCGGCTCTTGAGGATTGACCACAAGTTCTCAATGGGATTAAGATCTGGAGAGTTTCCTGGCCAAGGGCCCAAAATCTTAATGTTTTGTTCCCTAAGCCATTTTGTTATGACCTTTGCTTTATGGCAAGGTGCTCCATCATGCTGGAAAAGGCATTCTTCATCACCAAATTGCCCCTGGATGGTTGGGAGAAGTTGCTCTCGGAGGACGTTCTGGTACCATTCTTTGTTCATCACTGTGTTTTTTTAGCAAGATTGTGAGAGAGCCCACTCCCTTGACCGAAAAGCAACCCCACACATGAATGGTCTCAGGATGCTTCACTGTTGGCATGAGACAAGACCGATGGTAGCGCTCACCTCGTCTTCTCCGAACAAGCCTTCTTCCAGATGCCCCAAACAATCGGTTCATCAGAGAAAATGACTTTACCCCAGTCCTCAGCAGTCCAGTCCTTGTAACTTCTGCAGAATATCAGTCTGTCCCTGATGTTTTTGCTGGAGAGAAGTGGCTTCTTTGCTGCCCTCCTTGACACCAGGCCTTCCTCCAAAAGTCTTCGCCTTACTGTGCGTGCAGATGCACTCACACCTGCCTGCTGCCATTTCTGAGCAAGCTCTGTACTGGTGGTGGCCCGATCCCGTAGCTGAAACAACTTCAGGAGACGGTCCTGTCGCTTGCTGGACTTTCTTGGGCGCCCTGGAGCCTGTTTGGCATCAATTGAACCTCTCTCCTTGAAGTTCTTGATAATCCTGTAGACGGTTGACTGAGGTGCAATCTTACTCGCTGCAATAAACTTCCCCGTTAGGCCCTTTTTGTGCAATGCAATGATGGCTGCACGTGTTTCCTTGCTGGTAACCATGACTAACACATGAGGAACAATGGCACCATCTTCCAGTTCCAAGTGTCCAGTCACTCAATCCTGAGAGATTGATCTCCAGCCTTGTCCTCATCAAGGACAAGGCTGGAGATCAATCTGTTAATGTGTGTGACACCTGTGTGTCATTGAAACTATGTTAGCTGGTCCTTTTGTGGCAGAAAATGGGGCTGAAATGCAGTGGAAATGTGGTTTTAGTGATAAAGTTCATTTTCAAGGCAAATAGGGACTATGCAAATAATTGCAGTTGAGTGGATCACTCCTCATAACATTCTGGAGTATATACAAATTTCCATTATAAAAACTGAAACTGCAGACTTTGTAAAAATTAATATTTGTGTCATTCTCAAAACTTTTGGCCATGACTGTACAAAGTTTAAAAACCAATAATTAAATTAATTCTGTGCAAGTGCATGGATTTCATCTGGTCATTGTCGACAAGGGAATGAATTTATTAGAACCATTTCTCCTCCTGTTCTGCTCATTGGTTTGTCTTCATCAATCAACTTACTCTTAACATGCCGGTGACCAGAAACTACCACTAAGTCCAACCTGTAAAAAAAGTCTTTTTAATAAACGATGTGTTCATTTACAAAGCAACGCCTCCTTTTAAATGTCAGGACTCTTGTTGTACCAGCAAGGAAGTGTGGAGCTTTGAGCTGTTTTAATGGTTTAAAATAGTGACGTGTTCAAGCTGCCTTGTGTTTTAGACAAAAACAATAAAAAAGCTGTCGTAGTTTTGCTCCATAACATAAAAACTCGTTATCATGTTTTAACATATCCAACAATGATTTTACACCAAAGTTCTCCTTTAACTAGCTTAGCGCTGTGATGGTGATCACAACTCTCTATGTTTGCTGAGTGAAAGCACTTTGGTGTTGGTTTAATATAATTGTTTGAATGACTTGAAGTTTAGTTTGAATGAAGTTAGGTTTATCTTTTAACAGCAACACTATCATACTAATGTTGGACAAGTGTGCCGTGTGTTTTGTGTTTGGAAATGATTCTCCGTGTCGTTCATGTTACAGGTTGTATTGTTCTACTAAAATGTTGCTGTTGCTGTCGTCATCATCAGCTGATTCCACAAAAAGTTGTGGATACTGTGGAAATCAGTCGCTTCTGCATTTTGTAGCTTGAGCTGGAGGTGGAGGTCAGAAAGAAAACTGTATATTTAGTTGACAACATTTAGTTGGTGATGGCTCCAGTTAGATCCCAAAACTCTTCAGTCACATTCAGATTGAGTCTGTAAACTCTTCACAATACAGGAGCTTCAGACAGATGATCGGTTCAGACTGGTCTTGGATCAGTACCACTCCCAACAAGGGCTGGAGAGAAGAACAGGGTTTCTTTATGTTTGTCATGTCAACAAAGTTCAGTGTTGTTGCAGCTTTATGGGTTACCAAGTTATACTGTAAACACACAATGATGTACAGAGGCAGGGATGCTGGAGAACAACTTTTTACTGAGATCGCACAGACCAGACCAATCGAACACTGCACATCATAACACTGGCAGTCAAATGTAGTCGAGCACAGAATGCTTAAACTGCAAATGCTGCTAAAGTTCAACCTGCTCCACTTCCTTGTGTATATCACAGGGCGTCAACATCAAGAGAGGATTTCCTGTTGTGGTTTTGTCATCTTGAAACGAGGAAGTTCTCTTGCAGAAATCACTGTTGCTGAGAGGTGAAATGGCGCAGCGAAGAAATCAGACAAACAAGGATAAATTCTCCTGTTCGATCTGTCTGGATCTACTGAAGGATCCGGTGACGATTCCCTGTGGACACAACTACTGCATGAACTGTATTAAAGATGTCTGGGACAAAGATCAGAGGACAATCCACAGTTGTCCTCAGTGTCGGGAGACTTTTACAACAAGGCCTGAACTGATGAAAAACACCTTGTTGGCAGAGTTAGTGGAGGATTTTAAAAAGACAAACGTCTCCGTCAAACAGCAGGAAAACATCTGTCCCCGTCATGATGAGGTGAGGAAGGTTTTCTGTCGCACTGATCAACAGTGTATCTGTCTTCTCTGCTCCATGGATGAACATAAAGACCACGACACAGTCTCAGTTGCAGCAGAGAGGAAGGAGAAGCAGAGGGAGCTCGAGCTGAGTCGACAAAACATCCAGCAGAGAATCCAGGACAGAGAGAAAGACGTGAAGCTGCTTCAGCAGGAGGTGAAGGACATCGATCACTCTGCTGATAAAGAAGTGGAGGACATTGACAAGATCTTCACTGAGCTGATCAGCCTCATTGAGAAAAGACGCTCTGATGTGAAGCAGCAGATCAGATCCCAGCAGAGAACTGAAGTGAGTCGAGTCAGAGAGCTTCAGGAGAAGATGGAGCTGGAGATCACTGAGCTGAAGAGGAAAGCGCCCGAGCTGGACCGGCTCTCACACACAGACGATAACACCCAGTTTCTTCACAACTACCCCTCACTGTCCCTCCTTAGTGAACCCACCGACTCTCCCAGAACCAAAACCAGTCGTCAGTGGACCTTTGAGAACGTGACGCCGGCTGTGGCAGCGACCAGAGATCAAATTCAGGTTGTTCTTAGTGAGAAATTGCAACAAAGTGAACCAAAGACCAGAGATGAATTCTTACAATATTCACGTCAGATCACACTGGATCCAAACACAGCACACAGACGGCTGGTTTTATCAAATGGAAACAGAAAAATAACACTTGGTAGAAACAAAGGGTATGCTCCACATCCAGACAGATTCACTGACGTTGTCCAGGTCTTGAGTAAAGATGGACTGACTGGACGTTGTTACTGGGAGGTAGAAATGAGTGAAAGTGTTGACGTAGCAGTTGCTTATAAGAGTATTAGTAGATCAGGGGACTCTTATGTATGTGGATTCAAATATAACAAAAAGTCTTGGGCGTTATGGTACGATAGTCTTGACACTGCTTTCACCTTCAAACATAGCAACACTTCAGTTTACATCCGGCACCTTCCATCCTCCAGAGTAGGAGTCTACCTGGATCACAGTGCAGGTTCTCTGAGCTTCTACAGCGTCTCTGACACCATGACTCTCCTCCACAGAGTCCAGACCACGTTCACTGAGCCTCTTTATCCTGGACTTCGTCTTTATGATAGTTTTTTATTGAGAGGCACCGCTGAGATATTGTGAGTTCAAGTCATAGTGATGTCATTTCTATATCTGATCTAAATGTTTCCAGTTTAATCACTAGAGTGTAAATGATAGTTTTCTACAAATGAATCATATTGTTGTTATTTGATAAAGGTGGTAAATATTATCACAGTAACTGTGGTCGTGGGCTTTCATGATGACTGTCATTTGATTGAACATAATAATACATCGGTTTGTGATCTGGTTTATTTGTTGATTGATCTTTGAGATATAAAGCAGAAAATAAGTCTTTAACATTGTTGATGTCAGAGTTTCTCTGAGATGTTGCAGTAAAATAAAGCAGAGATGCAGTGTGAATGTTTTGAAATAAGAATTAAGAAAATGTAAACAGTTTGATGATCTGAGTGTTTGTCTGATTTTATAAAAACTGTTGAAGTGAAGTCGTTTTTATGGACGTCAACATATGATAAATGTGTCTCATGGAGTTTTGAACATTTTTGTTATTTTTCTCAGGAGATGATGTTTAAATATTGATGTAAAAATGAAAACATGTTAATGGAGCTGGGATCAATGTAAATAAATATGGATGGAAGAAAGAGTTTGACCTTTGACCTTTACTGAGGAACCACTCCAGTTAAAATAATTAAAAACATAGTAATTAATGAAACTTATCAAAGTTTTTATTTGTATTAAAACAGTCACACACACTCTGACGTCTTCAGCTGCCACCTGAACTAACCAGGTGTCATGTTTGCTGAAGTGTTTCAGTCGTTGGTGTCGACAGTAAAGATCGATGTCGCCACCTGCTGCTGATGTCAGACACTGCAGCTGTGACTCTACTGAGCACTTTATTAGGAACAACTAACACTCACAGTTCACTGTATTTAAGACTCATGGGAGCTTGATAATTGACCACTAATAGCTTTAAATCCCAAAAGCAGAACTTTATTTAATAAAAACTAAGTAAATGCATTTTCTCTCACTAATTTCTCACTCAGAAAATTACTTCAAAGAGACTGAGAATGACCGTTAAGAGATATAAAATGTCTATAAAGATATAAGAAACTACCACTGAGCAACTAAAATAAGCACAAGAACATCAACAGGTACTGGACAGACATAAAAAACTAAACAAGACATAAAAACAATAATAAAGAGACACAAAGAGATGATAAACAGATAAAAAACAACAACTAAAACACCAAGCAATGACCATGAAAATACAAAATTATTCTAAAGAAACAAAAATGAGCACAAAGGGATAGAAACAACTATACAACATTGTAAAACAATGATGAAAAGACAAATTATGATCATAAATAGTCAGAAAAACTACAGATAGCTACGACGGTGTATTAGGGCCATGAATAATTTTTTTCTTTTCCGGAGATGGGGGTAATGTTCTGAGAAAAAAGTCACAAATTTTTTAAAATAAACTCAAATATTTGTGACATTATAAAGGTAAAGTTTGTTTCTCACAAATTTGCGACTTTATAATGTCACAGATGTGTCAGGGATAACGTTGCGCAAGGCCGACATTGTCGTGGAATAAGCCCTGACAGATGCAGGACTCTGACGCGAAGCAGTTTCTTTGCACAGATCAGACGTTTTTCAGATCAGCTGTAGTAGCCACAAATGAATCAGCTGATGGTGCGGAGCAACAAATTTTTGTTTGGCGATAAGAGACGGGACTACTTGAGGAGTGATATGGACAACATGAATCGGAGGCCAAAAGTTTATTTTCCTTGACAGCGGCCTGATGTGTAGAACATTGGGAAGTCCCATTTGACTGTCAACGGCAATATCCAGTTCAACGTTCATGTTCACCGTTGTTTTAAATAAAGTTCAATCTGTCAGTTAGGGGACTATGTTTTTTTCTACCATAATCATTAAAATGACCATGAAAACAATAATAATTCCCGACATGGTAAAACGCAAATTTGCGAGAAATAAACTTGCAAATTTACGACTTCATAATATCACAAATATTCAAATTTATTTCTCGTAAATTTGTGACTTTTTTCTTGAAATATTGCCATATTACCAAGAAGTTGCAGAGTAAGCACAGGTGTTATTAATGACATCCAATTAGGATATGATTCTGCTACACTGAATTATATCCTTATTGGATGTCATCAATAACACCTGTGCTTACTGCAACTTCTTGGAAAAATGGCTGCTGCCCATTAGATTCGGGACTGGGTACATGATCCCTTTGTCCCACTTGCAACAGCAAATGGCCTGACAGGTAAGGCAGAGGAGCAACTGTTTGAGTTGTCCTGTGATAGGACACTGGCCTGGTATCAGCAGGTAAATCATGCAAACTTTTGCCCTCCCTTTCACGTGAGTATCTCGAACATGCAAATCAAGCATGCAAATATTGTTTGCTGCAACAAAGAATGGCACAGCGAAGAAATCAGACAAACCAGGATAAATTCTCCTGTTCGATCTGTCTGGATCTACTGAAGGATCCGGTGACGATTCCCTGTGGACACAACTACTGCATGAACTGTATTAAAGACGTCTGGGACAAAGATCAGAGGACAATTCACAGTTGTCCTCAGTGTCGGAAGACTTTTACACCGAGGCCTGAACTGGTGAAAAACACACTGTTGGCAGAGTTAGTGGAGGATTTTAAAAAGACAAAAATCTCCGTCAAACAGCAGGAGAACATCTGTCCCCGTCATGATGAGGTGATGAAGGTTTTCTGTCACACTGATCAACAGTGTATCTGTCTTCTCTGCTTCATGGATCAACATAAAGACCATGACACAGTCTCAGCTGCAGCAGAGAGGAAGGAGAAGCAGAGGGAGCTCGAGCTGAGTCGACAAAACATCCAGCAGAGAATCCAGGACAGAGAGAAAGACGTGAAGCTGCTTCAGCAGGAGGTGAAGGACATTTATCGCTCTGCTGATAAAACAGTGGAAGCCATTGACAAGATCTTCATTGAGATGATCAGTCTCATTGAGAAAAGACGTTCTGATGTGAAGCAGCAGATCAGATCCCAGCAGAGAACTGAAGTGAGTCGAGTCAGAGAGCTTCAGGAGAAGATGGAGCTGGAGATCACTGAGCTGAAGAGGAAAGACGCCGAGCTGGACCGGCTCTCACACACAGACGATAACACCCAGTTTCTTCACAACTACCCCTCACTGTCCCTCCTTAGTGAACCCACCGACTCTCCCAGAACCAAAACCAGTCGTCAGTGGAGCTTCAAGAACGTGACGGCGGCTGTGGCAGCGACCAGAGATCAAATTCAGGTCGTTCTTAGTGAGGAATGGCCAACCAGAGATGACTTATTACAATATTCACGTCAGATCAAACTGGATCCAAATACAACAAGCAACTGTCTGGTTTTATCAAAAGGAAACAGAAAAATATCAATTGGTAAAAACAATAAGCCATATGCTCCACATCCAGACAGATTCACTGACGTCCCCCAGGTCTTGAGTAGAGATGGACTAATTGGACGATGTTACTGGGAGGTGGAAATGAACGGGTGTGTTGAAGTAGCAGTCTCTTACAAAAGTATTAGCAGATCAGGGGACTTTAAAGCATCTGGATTTGGATCCAACAAAAAGTCTTGGGCGTTATATCACGATAGTCGTGACACTTGTTTCAATTTCAGACATAACAACACCTCAGTTAAGATTTATCACCCTCCATCCTCCAGAGTAGGAGTCTACCTGAATCACAGTGCAGGTTCTCTGAGCTTCTACAGCGTCTCTGACACCATGACTCTCCTCCACAGAGTCCAGACCACGTTCACTGAGCCACTTTATCCTGGACTCTGTCTTTATGGATTTCCTTTATTCCCAGGCACTGCTGAGATATTGTGAGTTCAAGTCGTAGTGATCTCATTTATATATTTTATAAACATGTTTCCAGTTTAATAACTAGAGTTCAATGATACTTTTCTACAAATGAATCATATTGTTGTTATTTGATAAAGGTGGTAAATATTATCACAGTAACTGTGGTCGTGGGCTTTCATGATGACTGTCAACATATGATAAATGTGTCTTGTGGATTTTTGAACATTTGTTATTATTTTTCTCAGGAGATGATGTTCAAATATTGATGTAAAAATGAAAACATGTTAATGGAGCTGGGATCAATGTAAATAAATATGAATGGAAGAAAGAGTTTGACCTTTGACCTTTACTGAGGAACCACTCCAGTTAAAATAATTAAAAACATAGTTCATTTATTTTCTATTTCTTATCCGGAGGGGCCTTGGCCCCTGACTCTCCTATCCCTGGCCACTTCCACCAACTCCTCTGGGGAGACCCTGAGGTGTTCCCAGGCTTCGAGACATTGTCTCTCCAGCATGTCCTGGGTCTCCCCCGGGGCCACCTCCCGGATGGGCAAGCCCAGAACACCTCCCTCATTAGGCGACCAGGTGGCATCCTGGTTAGATGCCCCAGCCACCTCAATGGGCCCCTCTGGATGTGGATGAGCAGTAGCTGTACTCTGAGTCCCTCCCAGATGTCCAAGCTCCTCACCCTATCTCTAAGGTTGGGCTTGGCCACCCTGCGGAGGAAATTCATTTCGAACGCTTGTATCCGTAATCTTGGTCTTTTGGTCACTACCCACAGTGACCTTAGATGAGGGTTGGAACATAGATGAACCGGGAAATTGAGAGCCTCGCCTTACAGCTGACCCCCACTTCACCACAACGGACCAGAGCAGCGTCTACATCACTGCAGATGCTGCCTTAATCCGTCTGTCCATCTTTCGCTTCAATTTCCCACCACTCGTGAACAAGACCCCGAGATACTTGAACTCCTCCACTTGAGGCAGCATCTCCTCCCCGACCTGGAGTAGACACTTCACCCTTCTCCAGTTGAACACCATGGCCTCGGACTTGGGGGTGCTGATTTTCATCCCACCCACTTCACACTCAGTTGCGAACCGCTCTAGTATGTGCTGAAGGTCGGTGCTCGATGATGTCAACAGAACCACCATCATCCACAAAAAGCAGAGACGGGATTCTGAGGCCACTGAACACAACACCCTATTCCCCTTGGCTGCACCTAAAAATCCTGTCCATAAAAATTATGAACAGGACTGGTGACAAAGGGTTGCCCTGGTGAAGTCCAACACCCACTGGGAATGAATCCGACTTACTACCGGCAGTACGGACCAAACTCTGACACAGTTGTAAGTTTTCTCCAGATCCATAAAGTACATGTGGACAGGTTGGGCAAACTCCCATGCACCCTCCAGTACCCTCTTCAGGGTATTGAGCTGGCCCGTTGTTCCACGACCAGGGCGAAAACCGCATTGTTTCTCCATTGTAAACTCCAACACATAGGCAGAGAGCCGGGGGGCATTTAATATGCCCACACCTGCCCTCTGCCTCTTACCTGACGCAACTCCAGCATAGTAGAGGGTCCAGCCTCTCTTGAAGACTTTGGTTCCACACCAGAACTAAGCTTGGAGGCGAGCCCGACTATATCTAGCTGGTATCTCTCCACCTCCCACACAAGCTCCAGAGAGAGCTTGGGAGACCCCACCAGGGGCTGAAACCCGCGACAACACAGCTCCTTGAGTCACTAGAGTACGCAAACTTATCCACCATGTCAAGGTGGCGGTTTTGAGATGGGTAAAAGCCATAGTATTTAATTAAACTTATGATAGTTTTTATTTATATTAAAACAGTTACACATACTCTGTTGTCTTCAGCTGCCACCTGAACTAACCAGGTGTCATGTTTGCTGAAGTGTTTCAGTCGTTGGTGTCGACAGTAAAGATCGATGTCGCCACCTGCTGCTGATGTCAGACACTGCAGCTGTGACTCTACTGAGCACTTTATTAGAAACAACTAACACTCACAGTTCACTGTATTTAAGACTCATGGGAACTTGATAATTGACCTGTTGCTAAGCCCCACCCACAGACGCTACGAGCCAATCACATTCCTCTCAGTGACCTGATGAACTCAGACGTCCTGATCGTAAACGTCCACAGGAAACAAGAGAAATGTAGAATATTGGAGGCCAATCAACAATAGCGTCACATCCCAAAAGTAGCACTTTATTTGATAAAAACTAAGTAATAGGTCAAAAAGAGTTAAAAACAACTGTAAAGAGACACAAATTATCATTAAACAGACAAAAAGCTATCATGAAGACATGAAAATAATGAATTGAGACAAAACAAATAGAAAAAAGACACAAAATCACTATAGAGACTGAAAATGCCCACAAAGATTCAAGAAAGTACGACTGAGAGACTAAAAAAAGCACAAGGACATTCACAAGTACTGGACAGGCACAAAAAAACAAACAAAAAACATAAAAAAACAACAATTAAAACACAAATTAATGACCAAAAAGACACAAAATTATTCTACAGAGACAAAAATGAGCACAAAGAGAATAGAAACAACTGTACAAAGTTGAAAAACAATGATCAAAAGACAGAAAATGATCATAAATAGAAAAACTACAAATAGGGAATGATGTGCTGTGGTGTTCATTAACAGACAGGAGGCGCTGTTCCCCTGCAGATGATCTGATCTGAGCAGTAATGTCTGACCTGGACGTCTGGACAAGACATAATAATAAATAATTCAATTTATTTTTTCCAACACAAAAAACACAGCGTTAAAAAAAAAGGATGGTTCTGTTCTCTCTCTCTCACACTCACACACACACTGCAGGTCTGCAGCGTGTAGTTCATGAAGCGACCACAGAGAAGACGATTGGTAAAGTCCTCCCGCCTCCTGTCCTGTCAATCATCAGGGTCTTACCTTGATCAGAGATGGAGACACAGACGTTAGGAGCGAGTGAGAGGACAAAAGTTCCCTGCCCCTAAATGTTACTAGTAACTTACTTGGTGGAAACACTGCTATTGAACATGGGAGGCGCAGTTTAGTGGATCTGTGCTCAACAATGCAAGGCGGAGTAGTCGAGCACAAATCCACTGAGCTTTCAACACAGAGTGCATTGTCAGAAGTTGATAAAATAAATATAAAATTGCCTATTGTTCGATTCATAGTGTACTGAACCGAGACTGCGGTATCAAGCGGTTCGATACACGGATCATTGCACCCCTAATATTTAAGTATGTCCACTACGTCCACGTTCACCAAAACATGACGAAATTTAGCTTGAGTTTAACGAGAACAGCCACGGAAAACCCAAATGTGTCATGTTTCAGATGCTAGCAAATTGAATTCATGAAGCCAGCTGAGCTAAAGTGGTGACTTTAATGTGCTATTTGTGAAGTGCTATTTATTTTAAGTGCTATTTTTATTTAGCACATGATCTGTTGAGGAACCAGTGGAGCTGAGTCGATACTAAAACGTGAAGTGAACAGACTGACGGCCTCTGATTGGTCAGAGGGAGTGTCTTCACAAGCTGAGACCAGATGCAAGTTGAGAGTTGATGGGTTGAGAGTGTCAACAAAATAACCAAGCTCCATTTTTAAACAGTGACTAGAGTGATATCCATTGTTGGAGTCTACCTGGTTGTAAGCTAACCCAGCAACAAGTACAGAATCTCCTCCATGTCCTCCATTAATGCTGTGATGTCACAGCTCCACTCACCACAGTCATGTTGAGGAGGAACCAAACTGTGATGGAAAACAACGTATCTGGTACCAAACTTAGTAGATTTGAGTTGAGAACAGTTTAGTAGAAAAGCAATGTTTGGAGAACTTTCTGTTTTGCAAGAGGTGCTGGACAGGAAATATTCAGACGCTTTCGTGACTGAAGCTAGACTGAGCTGGGAAAAATGTGTGGCCAGACGAAAGAGTGGAGTTACTGCGCGGATAACGTTGGTCAATCTGAGGATTATTGTCACTCATCTGCAAGAACTCGCCTCCAAAGACATTGATAGGATGTGATTGGACATTAATGGCCTGATTTCAGCAGATAAATCACACAAACTTTAGGCCCCCATATGAGTATCTCGAACATGCAAATGTTGTTCCCTGCAATGAAGAAGTATAGTTTGTTTACATGCAGAAGATGATCTTAAAGTCTGTTTGTCATCCATCACTCAGCAAACTTTTTCTCCATAAAAATCATTATAGCATTGTAGTATCATAACATCATAGCAAGTCACCAAGAATTCATTACGGAAGAAAGAAAGGATGAGGTGAAAAGAAGAAGAAGAAGATTTCCCATTCATTTGAATGGGACAAGGTGAAAAAAATCAAAAATTTTCAGTGTTTTTCAAACATCTGCTGCTCTGGCATACTTTCACCCAGAGACATCATTAAAACTTTAAAATGGAGACAGAATTCTCCTGTGTTGATGTGGCATTCAACTTTGCTAGGTTGTATACTTTTTAATCAGTCACAGATCAATGACCATGATCAATTTTGGAGAAATTCAGACTTTATAGTGGGCGTGTATGTGGGCGGAATGTTCGCACTAGAGTGTGGCTCAGAGTGACAGGCTATCAGAAGATTGCCTAAAATTTTTGTCTTTATACGGTGCTCACAGCCACAAATTTCACTCTAAACTTATGATTTTCTCCCAAGCTGTAGTCACACATGTCATGTTTCAATAATGTATCTGTCTAAATGATGCAATTCATGGTTTTTGAATTAGAAGCCCATAAGTGACAAGAGGACAGTCCAACTGCCCAATAGGGTCCCATTTTAATCCACAGTGCTTTTATGAGAAAAGCAGAAATGTCTGTAGTTTTTAACTTGCTCTGTTGTCCATATTTTTGACACTAGGAACAAAAAATGACATCAATGTGTTCTTTAAAGCCTTGTACCCCTGATGATGAAACAATTTTGTTGATATCTGCTTTACTTTTTGAATAAATAGCAGTAGTTCGAGGTTTACGAAAAAGGTAAATTCTGCCTGTTTTAGTTCTGATTACAAGATCCACACATGTGTCCCTATATAGACTGTGTGATTCCCATTTAAAAGAGTGGCCAGCTATTAACACACATGACCTTGGTGCACCAGACTGTAAGCTGAAATCCCAGTTGTGGGACCATAATGGGCAATGGTAGACACCCTCTACAGTCTCCTAGCTGGGCACAGGAGCCGCAGTGACAGGAGGCTCATCTCACTGAGTGGTTCAGGAGGTCTTTTGACCCCACTGCAATTAGATTAGCCACAGACAGGTTATTTGTGTTTGCATCATTCCTGTTCACATTGTTTACAGCAGAATAAATGCTGTATTGCCACATGCAAAAATACTCTGATATATATAATTATTGTGGCATGTATCAGGAATGGTCAGGAACAGGAATACTGGGACCCAGTGGAGGTGCTCAGGGATGGGTATGGTGGGAGTTGTCTCCACCTTAACCCTACTGAAATCAAAGAGATGATGGTGAATTTCAGAGAATCAGGGCCCCACCATCTGCCAGTCTCCATGTAGGGGCAGGGCTTTGAGGTGGTTCACTCCTACAAATACCTGGGGGTCCTAGTGGATGACAAGCTGGACTGGTCCCTGAACACCAATGCTCTTTATTAAAAAGGGTAAATCCACCTCTTCGTTCTCCAAAAGTTGATGTCTTAAGAGATGCTGCATGTTTAATCACACAGTGGTGGCCAGTGCTCTTTTTTATGCTTCTGTGTGTTGGGGTGGCAGGCTGGTGGACAATAACACCAATCAGCTGGACAAGTTGGTGAAAGAAGCCGGCTCTATGGTTGGCAGGAGGCTGGACTCACTTCAAGATGTGGTGGAGAAGGTCATATTGAACAAACTGGAGGCCACCATGGACAATGGTCAACACCTCTACAGTCTCCTAGCCGGCCAGAGGAGCAGCAGTGGCAGGAGGCTCATCTCACTGAGTGGTTCAGGAGGTATTTTGACCCCACTGCAATTAGTTGTAGTTACAACAGCAAATGGCCTGACAGGTAAGGCAGAAGAGCAGCTGTTGAAGTTTTACTGATGGCCTAATTTAAGCAGATGAATCATGCAAACGTCTTTTCCCTCACAGGAGTATTTCGAACATGCAAATAGGACATGCAAATATTATTTGCTGCAACAAAGAAGAAGTACAGGGATCATTTATATATCGAGTATGATCTTAGAGTCTGTTTTTCATCCATCACTCTGAATACTGTTACTTTATTATTATTATTTTCTTCTTATATTATTGTTGTTGTTGTTTTAGTTTGATTTCATCATGTTTGTCACATCACTAAAGTTAGATGGAATAGGCTGCATGTTTAACCTGACTGTCAAGACATGAATGCTGCCTAAATTCAAACTGCTCCACTTCCTTGAACAAGAGCAGGTTGATGAGTCCTCCCCTCTCTGACGTACAACACTGGCTTCCTGCTCCTCTTTCATATATGTAAGTTTAAAGATCAGCGTAAACACAGTGCTGCTCAGAGCTGACAAGTGAAATCACTGCAGATCAGGACGACAACGCCAAGTTCAACCTGAGAAAACAACTGTTGCTGAGAGGTGAAATGGCGCAACGAAGAAATCAGACAAATGAGAATAAATTCTCCTGTTCGATCTGTCTGGATCTACTGAAGGATCCGGTGACGATTCCCTGTGGACACAACTACTGCATGAACTGTATTAAAATCGCCTGGGACAAAGATCAGAGGACAATCCACAGTTGTCCTCAGTGCTTGAAGACTTTCATAACAAGGCCTGAACTGGTGAAAAACACACTGTTGGCAGAGTTAGTACAGGATTTTAAAGAGATAAAAGCTCCCAACAAACAGCAGGAGAACATCTGTCCACGTCATGATGAGATTATGAACATTTTCTGTCGCACTGATCAACAGTGTATCTGTTTTCTCTGCTTCATGGATCAACATAAAGACCACGACACAGTCTCAGCTGCAGCAGAGAGGAAGGAGAAGCAGAGGGAGCTCGAGCTGAGTCGACAAAACATCCAGCAGAGAATCCAGGACAGAGAGAAAGACGTGAAGCTGCTTCAGCAGGAGGTGAAGGACATCGATCACTCTGCTGATAAAGAAGTGGAGGACATTGACAAGATCTTCACTGAGATGATCAGTCTCATTGAGAAAAGACGTTCTGATGTGAAGCAGCAGATCAGATCCCAGCAGAGAACTGAAGTGAGTCGAGTCAGAGAGCTTCAGGAGAAGATGGAGCTGGAGATCACTGAGCTGAAGAGGAAAGACTCCGAACTGGACCGGCTCTCACACACAGACGATAACACCCAGTTTCTTCACAACTACCCCTCACTGTCCCTCCTTAGTGAACCCACCGACTCTCCCAGAACCAAAACCAGTCGTCAGTGGAGCTTCAAGAATGTGAAGGCGGCTGTGGCAGCGACCAGAGATCAAATTCAGGTCGTTCTTAGTGAGAAACAGCAACAACCTGAACCAAAGACCAGAGATGAATTCTTACAATATTCACGTCAGATCACAATGGATCCAAACACAGCACACAACTGGCTGGTTTTATCAAAGGAAAACAGAAAAATAAGAGTTAATTCATACAATGAGCCATATGCTCCACATCCAGACAGATTCACTAAGGTCCCCCAGGTCTTGAGTAGAGATGGACTGACTGGACGTTGTTACTGGGAGGTAGAAATGAATGGAATTGTTGTAGCAGCAGTCGCTTACAAGAGTATCAGCAGATCAGGAGACTTTAATGCATCTGGATTTGGATACAATGAAAAGTCTTGGGTATTATGTTACAATAGTTGTAACACTCATTCCACCTTCATACATAAAAACACCTCAGTTAACATCCAACACCCTCCATCCTCCAGAGTAGGAGTCTACCTGGATCACAGTTCAGGTTCTCTGAGCTTCTACAGCGTCTCTGACACCATGACTCTCCTCCACAGAGTCCAGACCACGTTCACTGAGCCACTTTATCCTGGACTCTGTTTTTGTGATTTTGACACCTTTGCTGAAATAATGTAAGTCGTAGTGATCTCATTTCTATATCTTATATGAATGTTCAATAGATGCATAAATCACTAGAGTGTAAATGATAGTTTTCTACAAATGAATCATATTGTTGTTATTTGATAAAGGTGGTAAATATTATCACAGTAACTGTGGTCGTGGGCTTTCATGATGACTGTCATTTGATTGAACATAATAATACATCGGTTTGTGATCTGGTTTATTTGTTGATTGATCTTTGAGATATAAAGCAGAAAATAAGTCTTTAACATTGTTGATGTCAGAGTTTCTCTGAAATGTTGCAGTAAAATAAAGCAGAGATGCAGTGTGAATGTTTTGAAATAAGAATTAAGAAAATGTAAACAGTTTGATGATCTGAGTGTTTGTCTGATTTTATAAAAACTGTTGAAGTAAAGTCGTTTTTATGGACGTCAACATATGATAAATGTGTCTCATGGAGTTTTGAACATTTTCGTTATTTTTCTCAGGAGATGATGTTTAAATATTGATGTAAAAATGAAAACATGTTAATGGAGCTGGGATCAATGTAAATAAATATGGATGGAAGAAAGAGTTTGACCTTTGACCTTTACTGAGGAACCACTCCAGTTAAAATAATTAAAAACATAGTAATTAATGAAACTTATCAAAGTTTTTATTTGTATTAAAACAGTCACACACACTCTGACGTCTTCAGCTGCCACCTGAACTAACCAGGTGTCATGTTTGCTGAAGTGTTTCAGTCGTTGGTGTCGACAGTAAAGATCGATGTCGCCACCTGCTGCTGATGTCAGACACTGCAGCTGTGACTCTACTGAGCACTTTATTAGGAACAACTAACACTTACAGTTCACTGTATTTAAGACTCCAGCAGAAACTCCAGCAGCTTTAACGTCTTTTTTGCTGCAGGTTTCCACTGATTATACAGGACAATCATTCCACTCAGATTAATCTCATATCAGTGTTTGTTGTTTCACGGCTGCGACAACACAAGAAAGTTAGGTTTTTATTCTCTAAAATTGCATCAGGATCATTTTATATCCTGTAAAAGCTGAACTTGTTGTTATATTTGCTAAGAAAACAATAAGATCTTCCACTAAACAGGGGGTTGATGGTAAAGAGTGATAGAAAGGTTGACCTCCTATAAATACCTCGATTTTGGCTGGATGATAAATTATCCTTCGGGGTTCATATCGAGAACCTTCTAAAAAAACTCAGACCAAAATTAGGTTTTTACTTTAAGGAAGTACTTACTATACTTAGCAAGGAAAAGATTGGTAGAGAGCACATTCTTATCAGTATTAGACTATGGTGATATCATTTACATGCACTCCTTAGTCTTTATTAAAAAAAAAATAGATGTTTTATATCATTTCAGTCTTGTGTTTCATTACAGGTGCAGCTTCTAGGACTCACCACTGAACTCTGTATGAAATGGTTCAATGGTCCTCTCTTTCCCTCAGAACTAAATTAGTACTATCTCTCCTCCTGTTCTGCCCATTGGTTCGCGTTCGTCAATGGACCTGTCGTACCTACTTTCAACATGGCAGTGACCAGAAACTACCACTAGGTCCGACCTGTAAAAAAAAAGTCTTTATAATAAACAATGTGTTCACTCACAAAGCAACATCTCCTTTTAAGTGTCAGGACTCTTGTTATACCAGCAAGGAAGTGTGGAGCTACTTTGATCTGTTTTAATGGTTTAAAATAGCGACGTCTTCAAGCTGCCTTGGTGCCCCAATAACTAGCATGGTGAGTCTTTTCGACAAAAATGATAGAAATAACAATGTTCAAAATGCAAAGATCTAGCTAAGTTTTGTTCTTCAGCAAACATAACAACTCGTTATCATGTTTTAACGTACCCAAAGTTCATTTTACACCAAAGCTCTCCTTTAACTAGCTTAGCGCTGTGATGGTGATCACAACTCTCTATGTTTGCTGAATGAAAGGACTTTGGTGTTGGTTTAATATAATTGTTTAAATGACTTGTTTAACTTGTGTGGCGAGAGAACATATGTTCATCTGAACGGTAGTTTAGTTTATCTTTTAACAGCAACACTATCATACTAATGTTGGACAAGTGTGCCGTTTGTTTTGTGTTTGTAAATGATTCTCTGTGTCGTTCATGTTACAGGTTGTATTGTTCTACTAAAATGTTGCTGTTGCTGTCGTCATCATCAGCTGATTCCAAAAAATTCAACAGAACAACAGAACAAGGTTTCTTTATGTTTTTCATGTCACCAAAGTTCAGTATAAAAGGTTGAACAGGAGCAGAACAGGCTGCCAAAGTTCAAACTGATTGTAAAGACTTGAAGTCTGACTGTAAATGCTGATAAAATCCAAACTGCTCAACTTAAATGAATGAGAACAGGTTGATAAATCCTCCCCTCTCTGACGTACAACACTGACTTTCTGCTCCTCTCTCATATCTGTAAGTTTAAAGATCAGAGTAATCACAGTGCTGTTCAGAGCTGATGTGTCAAGTCACTGCAGATCAGGACGACAACGTCAAGTTCAACTGTTGCTGAGAAAACAACTGTTGCTGAGAGGTGAAATAAGTAAAGAAATCAGACAAACAAGGATAAATTCTCCTGTTCGATCTGTCTGGATCTACTGAAGGATCCGGTGACGATTCCCTGTGGACACAACTACTGCATGAACTGTATTAAAGACGCCTGGGACAAAGATCAGAGGACAATCCACAGTTGTCCTCAGTGTCGGAAGACTTTTACAACAAGGCCTGAACTGGTGAAAAACATCTTGTTGGCAGAGTTAGTGGAGGACATGAAGAAGACTGGACTCCAGGTTCCTCCTACTGATCTCTGCTCTGCTGGACCTGAAGATGTAGCCTGTGACGTCTGTACCGGTAGGAAGATGAAAGCTCTAAAGTCATGTCTGGTCTGTTTGGCTTCTTACTGTGAACAGCACCTCCAGCCTCACTATCAATCTCCTACTTTTAAAAAACACAAACTTGTTGAGGCGTCTGTCAGGCTCCAGGAGAACATCTGTCCCCGACATGATGAGGTGAGAAGGTTTTCTGTCGCACTGATCAACAGTGTATCTGTCTTCTCTGCTTCATGGATGAACATAAAGACCATGACACAGTCTCAGCTGCAGCAGAGAGGAAGGAGAAGCAGAGGGAGCTCGAGCTGAGTCGACAAAACATCCAGCAGAGAATCCAGGACAGAGAGAAAGACGTGAAGCTGCTTCAGCAGGAGGTGAAGGACATCGATCACTCTGCTGATAAAGAAGTGAAGGACATTCACAAGATCTTCATTGAGATGATCAGTCTCATTGAGAAAAGATGCTCTGATGCGAAGCAGCAGATCAGATCCCAGCAGAGAACTGAAGTGAGTCGAGTCAGAGAGCTTCAGGAGAAGATGGAGCTGGAGATCATTGAGCTGAAGAGGAAAGACGCTGAGCTGGACCGGCTCTCACACACAGATGATAACACCCAGTTTCTTCACAACTACCCCTCACTGTCCCTCCTTAGTGAACCCACCGACTCTCCCAGAACCAAAACCAGTCGTCAGTGGAGCTTCAAGAACGTGACGGCGGCTGTGGCAGCGACCAGAGATCAAATTCAGGTCGTTCTTAGTGAGGAACAGCAACAACCTGAACCAAAGACCAGAGATGAATTCTTACGATATTCACGTGACATCACAATGGATCCAAACACGTCATGCAATTATCTGGTTTTATCAAAGGGCAACAGAGAAGTAACATTTAATTTAAAAAAGAAGCCATATGCTCCACATCCAGACAGATTCACTGATGACTTCCAGGTCTTGAGTAGAGATGGACTGACTGGACGTTGTTACTGGGAGGTAGAAATGAGTGGGAGAGTTGAAGTTGCAGTCGCTTACAAGAGTATCAGCAGATCAGGAGACACTATAGAATGTGGATTTGGATCCAACAACAAGTCTTGGGTGTTATGTTTTGATAGTCGTAACACTTGTTCCACCTTCAGACATAGCAACACCTCAGTTAAGATCAAACACCCTCGATCCTCCAGAGTAGGAGTCTACCTGGATCACAGTGCAGGTTCTCTGAGCTTCTACAGCGTCTCTGACACCATGACTCTCCTCCACAGAGTCCAGACCACGTTCACTGAGCCTCTTTATCTTGGACTCAGTGTTCATGGGTTCTTGAGAGGCAGCGCTGAGATATTGTGAGTTCCAGTAACAAAAATGAACATACATTAAATCTTAAATTCTTACTATGCAACAACAATAACCTATAATAATAAAATTATTAAAAACTAAATAAATAAAATAAAAATGTAAAATTCAATTGAAATAATAGAATAAAAATCTCAAGTGTGCTGTATAGTTGTCAGTTTTAATAAGACTCAACCATCACAATGGAATTTGATGTCAAATTTGATCAAAAGAAGATCAACATCACTGGCAGTGATTGAAGGTATTGAAGCTATTACAGATGCTCTTTAGCAAAAATAATATGCTGTTGAAATATTTATTGACATTAAGAAAGCCTTTGACACAATTAACCATGATTTATCAATTAAAACAAAAAATAGAAAGATATAGTCAGAGGCATTGTGCTGCACTGGATCAGAGGCTGTTTAATTAACAGACAGCAGTTTGTAAAAGATGGGTGGTGTTTGTTCAACATGCTTGGACATTGTTTGTGGTGACCTCCAGGGGTCAGTGTTGAGCCCTAAATTGTTTAATTTGTACATCGATGATGTTTGTGTTGTCTCGCAGAAAATGAAGTTGGTGTTGTTTGCTGATGAAACATATTTTTTGTTCTGGGGTGAAATTAAAAGAGCTTCTTAAAGAGGTTAATAATGAAATTAACAAATTGAAATTATGGTTTGACGGGAATGAATTATCATTAAACTTGGACAAAACAAAAATGATGCTGTTTGGTTTTACAGATGGGCTGCAAATAGAAAAGGTTCATGAGAACTAGTTTCTCTGGATAACAACAAACGATCAAATCAGCTGGAAACCACATATCAAACATAAACAGACTAAACTGTCAAGAAGCATCTCGATATTAAATAAAGCAAAACAGGTTCTAGACGCTAAATCACTCTGCATCATATACTCTACTATTGTTTTACCAGACTTTAGTTACTGTTGATTTGATTAAACCATTATTTATTCTACAAAAAGAGCAATAAGAATCATTCACAACTCACTCTTCTTACAGTCAAAATTGTTAAAATCAACAGACACAGTTTAATTCTAAACATGTTATTAACTAAGGAGGTTAAATGACTTTAAATTCTCATCAGAATACGTATAAATAAATAAAGGTTTTGCTTTTCATACAGCGGAGTAAAAACATGGAACGGGATGTGATGAATTAAAACATGTCCAACATAAAAAGTTCAGTAAAGTATAAAGAGCACGTTGTTAAGAGATAGAGGATGAAAAGACACTAAGTTAAACAGGCTGCTGCTATTACTGATGTGATACTTTCTGTTCTTATACGTCTCATTGTGATGTGTGTGTGTGTGTGTGTGTATATGTATACGCTACACAATAGACAATATGTTCTTACTGCTCCATAAATTATTATTGTATATATTGAATTAACATGGGGAAAAGGGATTAAATCAGCTTCGGCTTCTTCTCACTCCTTTTGAACAACAATAAAACTGCTGATTTATTTTGCGTTGATGTTTTGTAATTAATCTTCTTTTTTTTTATTCTGTGTTCAAATAAACTTTCATTCTTTCTTTCTTTCATTCAACTAAAATATAAAAAAATGACCATGAAGAAACAAAATTATTCTAAAGAGGGAAAAAAAGCACAAAGAGAAGAGAAACGACTGTAGAAAGATGAAAAACAAAGATGAAAATGATCATAAACAGACATAAAACTACAGGTAGGGAATGATGTGCTGTGATGTTCATTAACAGGCAGGAGGCGCTGTTCCCCTGCAGATGATCTGATCAGTGATGTCCGACGTGGACGATGTCTGGACGAGACTCAGCTAAACAGAGAAAATATGACAAAATTTATCTTGAGTTCGATTTTAATGAGAACAGCGTATCATTAAAATCATGTGACTTCAGGTGCTACAAAATGAATCCATGTGGCCAGATGAGCTACAGTTACATCTGAATACAAAGCACAAAATACAAATGATGAATGTCAAGTTATGTTGGGTTTAAATGCTCAGCTCTTGCCCAAACCTGATAAACTGCCTGGTCAGTTCTTAGAAACGAAATCTCTTCTTTTTCCTCTTTTATTTAAAATGGGTAGATTCAATATCTCAGTTGTTATTGTAAGTTAAACTATCAGTACAAGTACTGCAGTTAAATAAGAAAACTAAATCCAATAAAACTTTTCCCAACAAAATCACATCAAATTAAATTTTAGATACATGCATGCAGATAAAGGACATATTATTCAAACTAAACATTTTGTAATGTAGATCAAAATAACTAAATAAGGAACAACTGGACAGCAACAAACAACAAAATGCTACTATTTCAACTTCAATAAAGCACCAGCTCCCTACCAGTTGCGTCTTCAATGTCTTGACCGTGAGCTGAGAGATTTTCTGTGCCTCAGTTGGATGATTCCTGTGCATTTCCTTTGTTCACAAACTTTTTTTCCTTGCTCTTGCAGGTGTGCAGGTGTAATGGTTCAACAGGAAGTTCAGGATGATTTCTCTGACTACTTCCACACATTAATCCAATCTCTGCCCCCTGCAGGTTCGGAGGTGTGGAGCTGAGTCGTGAGTGAATGAGTTTCAGTGGTTTGAGTTGAAGCGACAATGAACTTGACCACAACTTAACAAAAAGCACAGATGGCTTCTTATTTAAAGGCTCAAACTCAAGATCATAAAGATCATAAGAAATAAGAGGCCACACTCAATTGGACAAGAACTTGTTCTCCCAGCATCAGTGGAAAAGGGAACTAATAAACTCAGTTGTACTACTTTCAAATGACACTGTGAGAAGAAGAATTGAAGACCAATCAGCCGATATTCAGTCACAGCTACTGGATAAACTGTGTTCACGTGAACTTCCAGTGCAGCTCAACTGATTGTTTTGGTTCAGTATCAGTGAGAAGGAGGCATTTTAGGGCTTTTTCACTACACGGTTCTAACGCTTGACTCAGCTCGACTCTGCTGGGTTTTTTGGTTTTTCATTAGAGACTGTAGCTGGTAACTGGAGCTCTTTTTGGTACCTACTCGGCCAAGCTGAGTTACCTCACACCTCACCATCACTGAGGGAGCCGTCGTGTTCATACTTCTACCGTGTGAACATTGATGACTGGGACTGGGTATGTGATCCCTTTGCACCAACTGCCACAGCAAATGCCTGACAGGTAAGGCAGAAGAGCAGCTGTTGGAGCTGTACTGATGGTCTAATTTAAGCAGGTGAATCACGCAAACTTTAAGCCTTCACATGAGTATCTCAAACATGCAAACAGGACATGCAAATATCGTTTGCTGCAACAAAGAAGAAGCACATGGTTCACTTATATGTGGAGGACAATCTTAGAGTCTGTTTGTCATCCATCACTTTATGAATAGAGAAACTGTCTTGTGAGAGACAGACTCAACCTTCTCCTTGATTTAATGATTTATTCATGTGCGTGATGTATGAATTAATTTGTGTGTGATAAGACTTTGATTGAACCTAATACAAATATTTATGACTAAGGTTTGTTACTAACATTGTTATGATGTTGTTCAGTTTTTTTTTTTTTTGAATGAAGAGCAATATGTTTATTATGTTATAAAGTTTAACTACTTAGGTAAGTGTTAAAGTGATTTTAAAAGCACTGCTGTATCAGTGTGAGGTATATGCATGTGTATCAGTGTGGTAAAGTTTTGCAATGGATGTTTGAGCTGTAGCCACAGACAGGTTATTTGTGTTTGCATCATTCCTGTTCACATTGTTTACAGCAGACTTTAAAATCCTACCACATGCAAAAATACTCTGATATATATAATTATTGTGGCATGTATCGGGAATGGTCAGGGACAGGAATACTGGGACCCAGTGGAGGTGCTCAGGGATGGGTGTGGTGGGAGTTGTCTCCACCTTAACCCTACTGAAATCAAAGAGATGATGGTGGATTTCAGAGAAGAAAGGCCACCCCATCTGCCAGTCTCCATGTAGGGGCAGGGCATTGAGGTGGTTCACTCCTACAAATACCTGGGGGTCCTAGTGAATGACTCACTCCTCTCCCACACAATCTTCTGTGTGTTGAATTGTTGTTGAATTTGTCGTCCGACACCCGGCAAAAATAGGAGCTTTGTGGATCAGCTGTTGAGGGCTCCGGAGCGCTGCAGTTGTGGTGTAGCTGGAACGCAGCCGATCCACGGCAGATCTACATCCGATCAACAGCCGATCTACATCCGATCAACAGCCGATCCGCAGCCATTGACAAGAATGGAAACATATCACCTCCACTGCCATTTTGGAGCTTGGACATCCAAGGAAGGACTCGGATGCTCCTCCATGTCGAGAGAGGCCAACTGATACAGCCGGGGCATCTGATCAGGACGCCACCTGGACACCTCCCAAGGAAGGTATTCTGGGCATGCCCAACCAGGAGGAGACCCTGGGGAAGACCCAGGACACGCTGGAGAGACTATGTCTCGAGGCTGGCCTGGGAACTCCTCGGGGACCCCCTGGAAGAGTTGGTGGAAGTGGCTGGGGTGAGGACAGTCTGGGCCGCTCTCCTGAGGCTGTTACCCCTGCGACCCGGACCCACCAGATAAAGTGGAGGAAGACGAGACGAGACACGAGACCATCTACTATTTGTTCTTGTACTTGATAATGATTGGTTTGTAGGTGTCTGTGTGATGTTGGCATCTTGTCAGTGTAGCAACTTGTTTAATTTAAATAGAGAAAAAAGATGAACAGATTAATTTCTATGTTGCAACACTATTGTTATTGTGACATTTTTAATACTTGAGACAAACAACATGTTGTCTTTATACAAAAATTATATCATAGCTGGCACCAAACATCAACTGTTGCTTCTTCTTTTGTTCTTTCTCTTTCTCTACTGTTAAAATATTTTGTCTTTGTTGAAAACCTGGTGCTGTCGATCTTGTGCTTTGACTTCACGTTTTTTCTACAGGATTGTTGTTGATGTAAATGCCTGGTGGGATGAATTAAACAATGGTAAATATATTACATGTCATTGACATTTATCTTCTCTCCTGTAGTTTTTCTGTCTGTCTTTCTGTAGGTAGTTATGACTCCAGAGCTGCAGGATACAGATCTCACACTACTGCTACATTATTATTATTATTATTATACTTGTATTTCTTCATGTTTGTCACATCACCAAAGTTCAGTGGAACAGGCTGCAATTTTAACTTGTTGACTGTAAAGACATGAAGTCTGACTGTAAATGCTGCCTAAAGTCAATTGCTCCACTTCCTTGAACAAGAACAGGTCAATGAGTCCTCCCCTCTCTGACGTACAACACTGGCTTCCTGCTCCTCTCTCATATGTGTGGTGTTAAGGGTTGGAGTAATCACAGTGCTGCTTGGAGCTGACGAGACAATACACTAGAGATCAGGGCGTGAACCTCAAGCTTATCTCCTGAGAAAACAACTGTTGCTGAGAGGTGAAATGGCGCAGCGAAGATATCAGACAAACAAGGATAAATTCTCCTGTTCGATCTGTCTGGATCTACTGGAGGATCCGGTGAAGATTCCCTGTGGACACAACTACTGCATGAACTGTATTAAAGACGCCTGGGACAAAGATCAGAGGAAAATCCACAATTGTCCTCAGTGCTTGACGACTTTTACAATTAAGCCTGAGCTGATGAAAAATGCCGTGTTGGCAGAGTTTGTTGAGGATTTTAAGACAAAAGTCTCTGTCAAACAGCAGGAAAACATCTGTCCCCGTCATGATGAGGTGATGAAGAGGTGATGTCGCACTGATCAACAGTGTATCTGTCTTCTCTGCTTCATGGATGAACATAAAGACCACGACACAGTCTCAGCTGCAGAAGAGAGGAAGGAGAAGCAGAGGGAGCTCGAGCTGAGTCGACAAAACATCCAGCAGAGAATCCAGGACAGAGAGAAAGACGTGAAGCTGCTTCAGCAGGAGGCGAAGGACATCGATCACTCTGCTGATAAAGAAGTGGAGAACATTCACAAGATCTTCATTGAGATGATCAGTCTCATTGAGAAAAGACGCTCTGATGTGAAGCAGCAGATCAGATCCCAGCAGAGAACTGAAGTGAGTCGAGTCAGAGAGCTTCAGGAGAAGATGGAGCTGGAGATCACTGAGCTGAAGAGGAAAGACGCCGAGCTGGACCGGCTCTCACACACAGACGATAACACCCAGTTTCTTCACAACTACCCCTCACTGTCCCTCCTTAGTGAACCCACCGACTCTCCCAGAACCAAAACCAGTCGTCAGTGGAGCTTCAAGAACGTGACGGCGGCTGTGGCAGCGACCAGAGATCAAATTCAGGTCGTTCTTAGTGAGAAACTGCAAGAACCTGAACCAAAGACCAGAGATCAAATTCAGGTCGTTCTTAGTGAGAAACAGCAACAACCTGAACCAAAGACCAGAGATGAATTCTTACAATATTCACGTCAGATCACAATGGATCCAAACACAGCACACAAAGATATGGTTTTATCAAATGGAAACAGAGAAATAACACACAATATAATGAAATATGATTTCAAGGACAAAGGGTATCCTCCACATCCAGACAGATTCACTAAGGTCTACCAGGTCTTGAGTAGAGATGGACTGACTGGACGTTGTTACTGGGAGGTAGAAATGAGTGGGGATGTTCATATAGCAGTGTCATACAAGAGTATCAGGAGAACATGGGACTCTAGTGCATCTGGATTTGGATACAATGAAAAGTCTTGGGCGTTATGTTACGAGAGTGGATCCACTTCTTCCATCTTCAAACATAAAAACATCCCAGTTTACATCACACAAGCTCCATCCTCCAGAGTAGGAGTCTACCTGGATCACAGTGCAGGTTCTCTGAGCTTCTACAGCGTCTCTGACACCATGACTCTCCTCCACAGAGTCCAGACCACGTTCACTGAGCCTCTTTATCCTGGACTCCGTCTTTATGATAATTTTTTATTGAGAGGCACCGCTGAGATAATGTGAGTTCAAGTCGTAGTGATGTCATTTCTATATCTGATCTAAATGTTTCCAGTTTAATCACTAGAGTGTAAATGATAGTTTTCTACAAATGAATCATATTGTTGTTATTTGATAAAGGTGGTAAATATTATCACAGTAACTGTGGTCGTGGGCTTTCATGATGACTGTCATTTGATTGAACATAATAATACATTGGTTTGTGATCTGGTTTATTTGTTGATTGATCTTTGAGATATAAAGCAGAAAATAAGTCTTTAACATTGTTGATGTCAGAGTTTCTCTGAGATGTTGCAGTAAAATAAAGCAGAGATGCAGTGTGAATGTTTTGAAATAAGAATTAAGAAAATGTAAACAGTTTGATGATCTGAGTGTTTGTCTGATTTTATAAAAACTGTTGAAGTGAAGTCGTTTTTATGGACGTCAACATATGATAAATGTGTCTCATGGAGTTTTAAACATTTTTGTTGAAATGATGTTTGAATATTGCTGTAAAAAACTTGTTAATGGAGCTGGGATCAATGTAAATAAATATGAATGGAAGAAAGAGTTTGACCTTTGACCTTTACTGACAAACCACTCCAGTTAAAATAATTAAAAACATAGTAAATAATGAAACTTATCAAAGTTTTTATTTGTATTAAAACAGTCACACACACTCTGACGTCTTCAGCTGCCACCTGAACTAACCAGAGTCCTGTACTATGAAGCAAGTTCAACTTACCCTTATCAGTTATCTGGCTTCACTAACTAACAATCTCAGTCTCACTAAGCGGTACCCCGAAGCTGGTTATCAACTCGATTAGTCAACCAGGTTTTTTCAGTCTAGATGTGAGCGAGTTCACATAAAAGAGGCGGCGTTTGTGACAGTTGTCCAATCACAAACATGGAAACAAGTAGCGGCAGAGCAGCGACTTCACAGCTGAAGAGCAGACGATGATTTTACAAAATTATGAAAAAAACGGCCGATAATCAAAGCAAAAAGCAACACGGTGGCAGCTGCTAAAAACTGCAAAGACAGTTGGAAAAAGATCACTGATTGTGTAAATGTGCAAGTTCACAGCAACACAGAGACGAGTAGATGTGACTGTAATTAAATTAAAATTAAATCAATGAACTGCTGAAATCTAGACTGTTAAGGTGAATAGACTGATACAACTTTAACATTCGTGTTCAGCTGCAACCGTAGCGGCACAAAACAATAAAAACTAAATATAATAATATGAATCAAAGTTCAAAGTAGAACTTTCATATCTTATAAGTCCAATTACAGTTTTATTGTGTCAATCAGTCTCTGGTTCAGGACAAGCTCAGTTAATGAAGGTGACGGGGGTGTGTCATCGGACCCTGGCAGCTTCAAACAGGAGCATTTGTACAATGTGTCAATAATAAAATCCAGTTATTTAATATCCTAGTTAATTATTGTAGGAGTCAATAAGCAGCAGTGCTACTGTCTGAGGGACAGTCAGCTCCACTGTGTCACTGACAACGTGCGGTTTGAGGAGATCACAGATATATGTGATGCTCCAATAAATAATCTTGCCGGTCTCTAAAAACCCTGGTCCTCCTCAGAGACCCTCTCTCAATCTGGCACCGAGCTCCACAGATCTACAATAAAAGGACTAGACATTTTCAAGAGCATTGATTGGTCGCAGGGCGGAGATTTTATAGTCTCTGATCTCTGATCTGGAACATGACCTGCTCCGGAGCAGGTTAGTTCAGCATCAGTTACCATGGAGATGTAGCCCGGTAAGAAGTGAACCACCTTCATAGGACAGAAAACCAGAGTTAACCCTGAAGTTACCACCATAAGAACAAACCCTGCTTCATAGTACAGGACTCAGGTGTCATGTTTGCTGAAGTGTTTCAGTCGTTGGTGTCGACAGTAAAGATCGATGTCGCCACCTGCTGCTGATGTCAGACACTGCAGCTGTGACTCTACTGAGCACTTTATTAGAAACAACTAACACTCACAGTTCACTGTATTTAAGACTCCAGCAGAAACTCCAGCAGCTTTAACGTCTTTTTTCTGCAGGTTTCCACTGATTATACAGGACAATCATTCCACTCAGATTAATCTCATATCAGTGTTTGTTGTTTTACAGCTGCGACAACACAAGAAAGTTTTTATTCTCTAAAATTGCATCAGGATCGTTTTTATATCCTGTAAAAGCTGAACTTGTTGTTATATTTGCTAAGAAAACAATAAGATCTTCCACTAAACAGAAGGTTGATGGTAAAGAGTGATAGAAAAGTTGACCTCCTATAAATACCTTGATATTTGGCTGGATAATGAATCATCCTGCGGGGTTCATATTGAGAATCTTCTAAAAAAAACACTCAGACCAAAACTAGGTTTTTACTTTAGACTAAGGAAGTACTTACCATACTTAGCAAGGAAAAGATTGGTACTCTCTATGTTTGCTGAGTGATGTTTGCTGAATGAAAGGACTTTGGTGTTGGTTTGATATAATTGTTTGAATGACTTGTTTAACTTGTGTGGTGAGAGAACATATGTTCATCTGAACGGTAGTTTAGTTTATCTTTTAACAGCAACACTATCATACTAATGTTGGACAAGTGTGTCGTGTGTTTTGTGTTTGGAAATGATTCTCTGTGTCGTTCATGTTACAGGTTGTATTGTTCTACTAAAATGTTGCTGTTGCTGTCGTCATCATCAGCTGATTCCAAAAAATTCTGAAAGAACAAGGTTTCTTTATGTTTGTCATGTCACCAAAGTTCAGTGTAAAAGGTTGAACAGGAGCAGAACAGGCTGCCAAAGTTCAAACTGATTGTAAAGACTTGAAGTCTGACTGTAAATGCTGATAAAGTCCAAACTGCTCAACCTAAATGAATGAGAACAGGTTGATAAATCCTCCCCTCTCTGACGTACAACACTGACTTTCTGCTTCTCTCTCATATCTGTAAGTTTAAAGAGTAATCACAGTGCTGTTCAGAGCTGATGTGTCAAGTCACTGCAGATCAGGACGACAACGTCAAGTTCAACTGTTGCTGAGAAAACAACTGTTGCTGAGAGGTGAGATGGCGCAGCGAAGAAATCAGACAAACAAGGATAAATTCTCCTGTTCGATCTGTCTGGATCTACTGAAGGATCCGGTGACGATTCCCTGTGGACACAACTACTGCATGAACTGTATTAAAGACGCCTGGGACAAAGATCAGAGGACAATCCACAGTTGTCCTCAGTGTCGGAAGACTTTTACAACAAGGCCTGAACTGGTGAAAAACATCTTGTTGGCAGAGTTAGTGGAGGATATGAAGAAGACTGGACTCCAGGTTCCTCCTACTGATCTCTGCTCTGCTGGACCTGAAGATGTAGCTTGTGAGCCGGAGGAAGATGAAAGCTCTAAAGTCATGTCTGGTCTGTTTGGCTTCTTACTGTGAACAGCACCTCCAGCCTCACTATCAATCTCCTACTTTTAAAAAACACAAACTTGTTGAGGCGTCTGTCAGGCTCCAGGAGAACATCTGTCCCCGACATGATGAGGTGAGGAAGGTTTTCTGTCGCACTGATCAACAGTGTATCTGTCTTCTCTGCTTCATGGATGAACATAAAGACCACGACACAGTCTCAGCTGCAGCAGAGAGGAGGGAGAAGCAGAGGGAGCTCAAGGTGAGTCGACGAAACATCCAGCAGAGAATCCAGGACAGAGAGAAAGACGTGAAGCTGCTTCAGCAGGAGGTGAAGGACATTGATCACTCTGCTGATAAAGAAGTGGATGACATTGAGAAGATCTACATCAAGTTGATCTGTCTCATTGAGAAAAGATGCTCTGATGCGAAGCAGCAGATCAGATCCCAGCAGAGAACTGAAGTGAGTCAAGTCAGAGAGCTTCAGGAGAAGATGGAGCTGGAGATCACTGAGCTGAAGAGGAAAGACGCCGAGCTGGACCGGCTCTCACACACAGACGATAACACCCAGTTTCTTCACAACTACCCCTCACTGTCCCTCCTTAGTGAACCCACCGACTCTCCCAGAACCAAAACCAGTCGTCAGTGGAGCTTCAAGAACGTGACGGCGGCTGTGGCAGCGACCAGAGATCAAATTCAGGTCGTTCTTAGTGAGAAACAGCAACAACCTGAACCAAAGACCAGAGATCAAATGACAGATTTAAGTGAGAAAAGGAAACAAACTAAACCTGAGATCAAGGCAAGGCCTAGAGGGCTAATGCGAGTTGTTCTTAGTGAGAAACTGCAACAACCTGAACCAAAGACCAGAGATGAATTCTTACAATATTCACATCAGATCAAACTGGATCAAAACACAGCACAAGACTGGCTGCTTTTATCAAAGGAAAAACAAAAAATAACATTTAAGTCAGAAGAAAAGCCGTATTTTCCACATCCAGACAGATTCATTGATGTCCAACAGGTCTTGAGTAGAGATGGACTGACTGGACGTTGTTACTGGGAGGTAGAAATGAGAGGGAGTGTTGAAGTAGCAGTCGCTTACAAGAGTATCAGTAGATCAGGGGACTTTAATTTAAGTAGATTTGGATCCAATGAAAAGTCTTGGGCGTTATGTTACGAGAGTGGCAGCACTTGTTCCACATTCAACCATAAAAACATCCCAGTTGACATCTATCACCCTCCATCCTCCAGAGTAGGAGTCTACCTGGATCACAGTGCAGGTTCTCTGAGCTTCTACAGCGTCTCTGACACCATGACTCTCCTCCACAGAGTCCAGACCACGTTCACTGAGCCACTTTATCCTGGACTCTGTCTTTATAGTTCTCCTAATTTCAGAGGCACTGCTGAGATATTGTGAGTTCAAGTCGTAGTGATGTTATTTCTATATCTGATATAAATGTTTCCAGTTTAATCACTAGAGTGTAAATGATAGTTTTCTACAAATGAATCCTATTGTTGTTATTTGATAAAGGTGGTAAATATTATCACAGTAACTGTGGTCGTGGGCTTTCATGATGACTGTCATTTGATTGAACATAATAATACATCGGTTTGTGATCTGGTTTATTTGTTGATTGATCTTTGAGATATAAAGCAGAAAATAAGTCTTTAACATTGTTGATGTCAGAGTTTCTCTGAGATGTTGCAGTAAAATAAAGCAGAGATGCAGTGTGAATGTTTTGAAATAAGAATTAAGAAAATGTAAACAGTTTGATGATCTGAGTGTTTGTCTGATTTTATAAAAACTGTGAAGTCGTTTTTATGGACGTCAACATATGATAAATGTGTCTCATGGAGTTTTGAACATTTTTGTTATTTTTCTCAGGAGATGATGTTTAAATATTGATGTAAAAATGAAAACATGTTAATGGAGCTGGGATCAATGTAAATAGATATCAATGGAAGAAAGAGTTTGACCTTTGACCTTTACTGAGGAACCACTCCAGTTAAAATAATTAAAAACATAGTAATTAATGAAACTTATCAAAGTTTTTATTTGTATTAAAACAGTCACACACACTCTGACGTCTTCAGCTGCCACCTGAACTAACCAGGTGTCATGTTTGCTGAAGTGTTTCAGTCGTTGGTGTCGACAGTAAAGATCGATGTCGCCACCTGCTGCTGATGTCAGACACTGCAGCTGTGACTCTACTGAGCACTTTATTAGGAACAACTAACACTCACAGTTCACTGTATTTAAGACTCATGGGAGCTTGATAATTGACCTGTTGCTAAGCCCCACCCACAGACGCTATGAGCCAATCACATTCATCTCAGACGTCCTGATCATAAAGGTCCACAGGAAACAAGAGAAATGTAGATTATTGGAGGCCAGTCAATGATAGCTTCACATCAAATAAATATACATTTTCTCTCTGTGATAAACTCTTTTACCTGATGGTGGCGCTAGTGATGGGTCCTGCTGTGCTGAGGCTTCAGAGCTCGTATTCAGTAATCTAGAGATATTTTGTGAAGCGTATCAAAGCGTTGCTGGTGGATCGTACAATGTGAGTGGCTCAGAAAGTGGTTCGCGAATTGGCGAGTCCTTCGAAACAATGAAAATCAATGGAGGTCTCCTGTGTATTGAGCCATGTTCACTAACAACACAAGTCACACAAGTACATTTACTGGCCTATACATATTTTACACAGAGTTAAGTCCTATATGTGCAACTATTATAATACAAAACATATACATAAACCATGAGAACATACTTTGGTGCTGTCGACCTTTTAAATTACACCAATTCTAGTTGTGGCTTAGGATGTAGAGCAGGTTGTTTTCCAATTTGAAGACTGATGGTTTAACTCCCCGTTTGGGTGCTGAGTCATCTTCTATAATTTACTCATTTTTTGCCTTGAAATGACTTGGTGTGAATGTGATAGAACACTAACAAATTAAATAAGTACTAGATGAATGTGTGTGAATAGCAGCTGTAGTTTAAGGTGTTTGAGTGGTCGATATGACTAGAAAAGAGCAACATGTATAGTGCAATTACTATTTAAATAAAAACAAATATTCATGTTTCGTTCCTGTCATTATTCCTGTGCCAAACTGCGATAAGACGGCTTGGAGACCATCACTTTCACAGTTAAAATTAAAATGACAAGACACATCTGCCTGTCTTACAGTCTTTGACCAGTAGGGGGGTTTGTGTGCACATGAAGCCTTGAGAATGAACCTTTTTATGAACCAACTGGTTGGAAGGTTTCAAGGCTTCAAGAAGCTTCATCTGGCCATCACTAGGTGGCGCTACATGACAAGTTAGATCAAAGGATGCAAAGGAGAAGTTTAAACAAAAGTGTTATTTTTACTGTGCGTTCACCCTGAAAGCGACCAGAGGTCATTATTTCTTTATGTAGAGAAGAAGAAACCAGCTTCAGCGACCAGAGCGAAAAGTTAAATTTATGATGACGTGATTTGGCGAATTCGGTGATAACCAATCAGAATGTTTGATTTACCAACGTCCCACAATCAGGTGGGTTCAAGGGAATAACCTGCGTAATTTAAGTTCCTAGTTCCTAGTTGGTCATGTGATGGCGACGGAAAAGCTCATCGCTGCTGTAGCAGCTTCCTCGTTATCTGCGACCCGAGTCTGTTCTCCTGTAGATCATTGTTCATTATACTACCGCTGCAGAAAATAACTGTTATGTAGTTTTATGCAGGAGTTTGTTTTATTTGCTCATTATTATATTTTTTCAGAATTCAGTGTTTTTAGGTTTTATTCTTTTTCTAACATGCTACATTTTGTCAACATCTGTAAAGTTGAATTTTCGTAGTTATCGAATAACATAACTTATTTAACATAATTTATTACATTATCCTATTATTATCATTATTTACCATTAATATCATTTTTCTATTATTAGTGTCATTCCATTCACAGTGCATCTAGAAGATTTGTTTATAGAGAAGAAAATGTGACAGTTTTTGATTTAATTCTGTTCAAAAGAGACAAAGTGTAACAAGTTGGAGGAATGATACTTTATTATTTAGTGGGTAGATTACATATATATCACATATTCACTACATACAAACATAAATAGAGATCAATAAACACACAAATATCCTCGTATCAACAAAGTTGGCACTGCAGACTTTTCCCAGTGAGTCAGACACTGTTGGTGCAGAATCAGATCCTTTAAACATCTCCTTGTCTAAAACGAACCGCTCCCTTTAAATCTACATAATTCTCAGTGATTTAGGTTTTTGTTTATTTAACTTAAATTTTCTTTTGAATACAATAATAGTTACAATTTAATACAACTTCTATTTCAATCAGGCCTGATGCAGAGAGATTCGTCAGCTCGGTTAGTGACATTAAAAAGGTGCAAAATCAAAAAGAGGAATTTAAAATCAGTCATGTCGGTTATCAATTATCCACAAGGTTTTTAGTTTATAGATCCATCATGTATTGGTAGATAAACACATTTACTTCCCTCTTGTAAACTACAGATGTGGCAGCTTTTAGAAAACTTTGTTGCTTTTTAAAGAAGATAAATTCAAGATGTATCAATCAAAGTCAGTGCATTTATTATTGATGAGAATGTGAAGCTTAGTTTAATTTATGTTGTAAAAAAGCTGAAAGGAAAAATAAATGTCATCTGTGATAAGTGAATGTTGCTGGTTACTTGGTGAAGTTGGACACAAAAACATTAGTAGTTGTAGTTTGGTTTTATGATGAAATTCAAGGCAAACACAAGATGAACTGCAAGATTCTGTGTTTACAAAGTAAAATGGGGTTAAAACCCATTTCTGTGCTAAAACGGTGTATTGTGTTTCACGTAGGGAAGCTGCTGAAATGTCTGCGTTTCTAAAAACAGAGAAACACAATACGTCTCGGAAGAAAACTACGATACAAGTGCTACGAAACCACTGAGGCTCTTGTGTTTGAAATATTGCAACGCTGCATCAAATGCATGTCAAAAACTTGAGAGTAGGTTTTGTTTCGCGATGACGTCCTTGAACAAAAACGCATCACGTTGGCGTATGAAGTCCCTGCCTTTATAGAAGAAAATACTGTACGATTAAGAACAGACTGTAACAACAGAGGCCAATGTTACACACTGAAACACACAGTTTGGAGGCTTCGTATAAAGTCGAACGGTACGGTTCAACTGAACTGCCATCATGAACTAATGACCTGATTCTCCAAACAGGAAGAGTCAAAAATGGAGAAAACTATCATTATTGTAGCTTTGTTGAATGCAATGCTTAAAAAACTCCTGTGACTAACTGGGTAGTGATCAAACATTTTGCAAAAATATATCGCTGTAATTTCTTGAACCTACTTCTAGTGTGACCGGATGTTTAAGAGAAGAGCTGCAGCCTTTCCTGAGGACAAGAGAGTATCCTTAATACATTTCATTTCAAATTGGACTACTGCTGAGATCAACAGTGTTTAGGAGAATACCCTAGCGATTCTTCATCTTTTACAGCAAGTAGTGCACATAAAGTAGTGCTTTCAAAACAACATGCGTCCTTTCACAACCAGCAGGAGCTTGTATAAGATTACATATTTCAACAAAGCCTTTCAAGTTCACAGAGTAGGAAACAAAGAGTTTGTGCTTCATAGTGGAATGTAACCTCCTTGAATTTTCCTTAACTAAATGTCTTTTCTTGCTTCATAAATAACAGCTTACGCTTCATATTGGAATGTATCTGCTTGCTTCCCTTCTACCACAGGTAAAGAAGGAAATGAGTCCAGGCTTCATGTTTGAATGCAGCCTCAAAATGTCTTGTTATCTCCAGGTTGGCTTGGTGGCCTTGACTGAGTCCCTGGATTGGGTCGATTTGTCAGAAAAGCTGCCGCTGTCGTTTCGCCGGCGGCCTTTAGGTGGAGTCAGCGAGTCGTGGAGGGGTGAACGAGGAGGAGGCGCTTTGATGATCTGAGGCTTCTTCAGTGGGGAGGAAGACGATGGGTTGAGAAGATCTGAAGATTTGGAGGTCTTGAAGGTTTTGGAGACCCTTAGTGAACCCATTCGGTTTAAAGGAGAAGAGGTGACAGAGGAGGAGGTGGTTTTAGGGGAGATTTTATGGGAGGAGTTTGAATTAGGAGCAGGAGGAGGAACTAGAGGGGTGTTGGTCTGTCTGAAAGAAGAAGAAGCGGTGTTGCGTGCGAAACTGGGAAGCAGCGTTGATGAAGTTGTGCTTTTGTGCAAAGGAGTTGCAGGAGCGCTGACGCTGCCTCCTCCTGCACCTCCTCCTCCTCCAGCCTGAGTGAGAGCTCGCAACGTGGAGCGACACATCTTCTCCTCCTGCTGGGGTTTGGGTTTTGTTAATGGTTTCCGGATGGACGGCTTCCTCTGCAAGTCCTGGTTCTGAGTACCTGACACCTTCTGGTCTTTTGAATCTTTGGTGTCCAGTGTTTTGTTGAAGCTAGACTGTCTTGAGGAAGGAGCAGAGGAGGGTCGGTCTCCTCGTCGGAGGGTGGCGTTGCTGCTGAGGTTGGAGGTGGGCGGCCTGGTTTGCACTGTGGTGCTGGAGGATCCACGTTGCTGCTGGACCCGAGTCTTCTCAGGATGGTTGCCTGGAGATGGAGCACCTCGGCTGGTTCGGGAGATGGGTACGACCCGTCTCATTCCATGGTTCTCGGAGTTGGTGAGGGTGCGGACAGGTTTGAATTTGTTGGTGGTGTTTGTGGGTGCGTTGGCTTTCACCCCAGTGGGTCGAGTTCTTGAGGTAGGGGCGTTCTTGTCGGATGGTTTGGACAAAGTTGACGGTTCTGACTTTCTACTAGTGGAAGTTGCTTCTGTTTTTTCATTGGTTGTTTTATTTGTCAGTTGTTTATCTTTCCCTTGTTTGGGTGGTTCCTTATCTTCCTCAAAGGCATCTGTGGTGAGAGCAGGCGCTTCGTTTGCTAATTCAGGCGCCACCGGGCGCCATCCAGGTGACGTGTCTTGATTTGATGTATCGTCACCACGGGATACAGGCACTGGTTGGCTGCTGATTGGTTCAGGCACTGGCTTCTCATTGGCTGGCTGAGTTTCTGGAGGTGTTTGATTGGTTGTGACAGAGGATACTTGCTGGTTTCCTCCCTGACTGTTACTCGGACACTGATCTTTTTCTACATACATGTCGTCAGCGTTTGTGGATTCACTGGCTGCCTCACACACACCTGTAACACACCATACAATCACCTTATCCTCTTGTCCTTCATCTTCTTTACTTTGTGCACTTGTCTCTAACTTTTCTACATCATATTTTTCTGTATTTTCAGTCTGTGCCTTCTCGACTTCCCTTCCCCAAATCTATGATTTCCACATCGTCATGGTCACGTTCCTGGAGGTGACTGGTCGTGGTAGCGACTTTATCGAACACTTTCAGCTCAGGAACCAACGTACATGTCTCTACAACCACAGACATGTTTCCTGTTGTGGTTAAGTCAAACCTCTCATCACTACCTGTAAATTGCCCGTTATTGTCCTGATCAGCATTGCCTTGTCGATCTTTGCCGTTGTTGTTGTGGTCGTACTGCTGGTTCGAATCAGAGGTAGGTTTTACTGTGGGTTTGTTTGTCTGGGGGGCGTCATAGCTGAGGTAAGAGGTGGTTGTATGTTGTGCATTTGTGTTTTCTGGACTCTTGGGAGGTGACGAGGGGCTCGGTGGCGCCGTCTCGCCTGCTTGAAGCTGCTGGTTTTGGGTGAAGCTGTTTGTTGTGATTCTTGGACTTTGGGGTAAAGTCTGAGAGGAACTTCCTGGACTCGGTTTTGGAGAAACGGATCGAAAAGCTGTCCTTGCCTCACCTCCATTGGCAGCCATTTCTAAAAGTGTGCTCAGGTCACGCTCAGCGACAATAGATGGTGAGGTGGACGGAGAGTTACGAGAACGGCGTAAACTCCCAGATCGCTGAGGGTTCAGGGGTGATCGAGGGCGGGACTTCGGGGTCAGGAGCTCAATCAACAGCCCGGCGCCGTCGCGTTGTGACACCGCGGCCGACATGTCCGCCTCACTGCTGCTGCGCAATCTAAAGCCTCCGCCCACCTACAACAAGATCACATCATGAAAACTTACTAACTCACTAACCAATAAGTGTGTGTATATTTGGTTTTGCTTTTCTCATCCTACCTCCTCGCCGCCAGCCCAGGAGTGACGCTTTTGCTCCTCCAGCTCTTGTAAACGCCGACGTCGAGCTGCCTCCTTAGCCTCCCGCTCCTTGTTCTCCTTTAGAGAAAGAACAATAAAGCAGTTAACTTCACAACTGGCAGCAGAGTACTCAGGGAAATCTGTTGACAAACAGCTGTGAGTGGTTCTGCACCTTGACCGCGTCGGTGAATCTGGAGCAGAAGGTTTGAAAGATGCTGAAACAGTCGTCCAGCCTGAACGTTTCTCTGTCCTCACAGAAGAAGTCGATCAGTTCGCTGCCTTCCTTCTTCAGCTGCTGCCGACTCCCTCGCAACGAGCACAGTGACGTGGTTGCAGACTGAAATACAGAAATAGGAGTAAAATAAAGTCTGACTTCTTTAAAACTGGGACAAATGTGCTTAAAACAACTGTTTTAGAGCAGCTCAGTGAGTTTCACCTGCAGGAAGTCGTCCAGCTGCTGCAGCAGCTCCGTGTCTCTCTGGACACTTTCCTCTACTGAGTGTGTGCGGGACGTCAGCAACTGCAGATCAGTGTCCAGCGTTTCCACAGAGATCCTAACGACAAAATTTAAAAAAAAAAGACATTAAAAAAGATATTTGTGCCTGAACAAGACAATATCTCCGTCCTGTGGCCGTGCATCAAACAGTTTGTGCAGATAAACGACCATAAATAAAAACAACCACAAACACTTATCGCCCAGTCTCTTTTTGAAGTGTCTGTTAATATTTCTTTCCATTAAGGTATTCAACGAATTACAAAGAGACTCAATTAGGAAACATAAAAGACCCATAGAGAGATGAAAAACTACCATTGGATGAGAAACAGGATCATGAAAACACACAAAAGAACCACAAAGAGACAGAAAAGTATAAATAATAAATAAAAATGAGAAAAAGATGAAAAACAACCACTGAAATCTGTTCTAAAGACACAGAAAAAGACAATAGATTGACAAAAATAAGCACAAAGAGAAGAGAAACAACTGAACACGACAGAAAAAGACAGAAAATGATCAAAAACAGAAAAACTACAAATAGGAAATGTGCTGTGAGGATCGTTAACAGACAGGGGGCGCTGTTCCCCTGCAGATGATCTGATCTGATGTCTGACCTGGACGCCGTCTGGACGTGACTCAGCTTCTCTGGAAACTCCAGCAGCTTAACATCTTTTTTCTGCGCCTCCTTGAGGACGAAAAGGACAAATTTAATTAATTAAAAAGACGCATTTACATTTTGTTTTCATCTAAAGTGATTTTGTTCGTTCTCGTCACTGACCAGAGCCACAAAGTGCAGCAGGTTCATTCCCGGTTTGTTGGCCTTAGTGTCGGCCAGAGACAGGAGGGACGACAGCTTGAAGCCCACCGCGTTTCCTGCATAACCTCCCTGCAACACACATGAACAACAGTAAACAATAGTAAACACAAACACACTCTGCAGATTTACACTGACTACACAGGGAAATGATACCACTGAGATGATTCAAGTTAGTGTTTGTTGTTTCAGAGCTGCAACAACAGAAGAAAGTTACATTTTATTCTATAGAGATGCTGTTGCAACTCATGTCGAAGTGTCGTCAGACAAGATAGTGAACCCCAGCTCGCCTCAATTATTAGTCACTTTGGATAAAAGAATCTACAAATAATGTAATATTAGGTGGTTGTTGTATAGTTTAATGACGGTGGAAGACTGGGACATTATACACAAGGAATACATTGTTAGGAATTTTTAAACTTTGGGACCTAAATGTACCATAAACAGTTGGGAAAGGCCAAAAGAAGATAAAACCAACTATAAATTGTTACCAAAAGATAATAACAGATGAAAACTACCATAAAGACACAACAAAAAGATCATAACAGCCTTTTTGAGTCAAGTGTTTGGTGATTGTGAAAACATCTTTTTTTTTTTGATGCAGTTCTGTGGACAAACTCATAAATGAAAGATCATTTAATGTGTGATTCTATATATTGTGGATTAAGATGTTTTTACTAAAGTGACGTTAAACACTCTGTATCGTTTCCTCCTCTGCCCATCTCCCTCTTTGTTTCTGCTCTTTTCATTCCTTCGTGTTTCTTCCACTCACAGCGTTGAGGATGTTTCCAGCCTGAAGCACCAGGTGGAGAACAGCATGAAGCTCCTCACAACACATTAACTCTGCAGGAAAAAAACACAGAGAAAAACCTCTTAGTTTGCATCAGAGGACGGATGGATACAAGAAAACACATCGGCTTCTGGAAACCATCATGTGGAAAAAAGATTGAAGAGGCAGAAAAGAAAAGCAAGAAACAAAGATCTTAAATAAAAAAAAAAGATAAAGATGAGTTTATAACATTTATGACATCCTGAGCATCATCACCACCAGCGTTAACATGTGGAGGGTTAGTTAGTTATTCAGGGAGTTAGCGAGTTCACACACACACTGCTAAAAATACCAAAGGTGTTAGTTAGTGTGTGAAAGCAGGAGTGTGTGTTGCTGGAGGCTGCGAACTGATGTTTCACTCTCAGAGGAACATTGGGCACAAAGATGGAGAACGAACAAACAAAGAACGAAGTGGAAGAAAACGAAGAGTGTTAAAACCTGCAGCTTCTCATAAACGTCAGTTCATTTTCACGCTATAATTTATTTTAATGAGCTGGAAAAATCCAGAAATGGAAGAAGATACCGTAGCTTTTTAGTATTTTATTTAAACCTGCAGCAAATATTTCCTCTGTGTGACAACAACGCTGATGTTTAGGCTCTAGCTCTATTTTTGTCACAAATCAACATCATATTGTCATCAGTTAAATCAATGTCTTCTGGTTTACGAAACACATTGATTGTCCCGTATTTACAGTTTTTGGTGAACATATAGTTTAGTGGCTTGTTGAGAGTTGTTGTTGTGAATATACACAACAACCTGATGTACTGACGTTACCTTTGGTTGCAGAACGAAGGATCCTAATGCTTCGCTTCATGGCCTCACAGGCTCCAGGAAACTCCTCCTTCAACAGCATGGATTCAATACGAACCGAGTAACTAAAGAGGGACGGAAAAAAACTAACAGCATGAACAAAATGCATCGGTGCAGTTTCTCCATATGTTTCTGCAAATTCAGTCATTTCCCATCAGCTCTACAGCTTCATGGTTCAGCCTTTTTTATTCTTTGCACCATCTGCTGTTACCAGAGATTTAGCTCCATTTGATCTGGAGGAAGACGCTGCTCCATCTGTTTTTACATCTTTGGATTTGGATCACTGTGAGCTTTCACAACCTGAATCCATGAAATTTAATTTAAAATATCACACTACTAATATGACTCTATCAGAGTAACATAAAGAGCAAATAAAGATTAAATAAAGACAAGATCTTCTCTTCTACACCAGAATATGTAAGTTTGTGTTTCAGTATCAATACATACCATTGCACAATGTACATAACTGTTTTTTTTATATGAAGTTGAGTCTTTTGGTTGAGTCTTGTCGAGTCTAGTGTTTCAAATACTCAACAAATCAAGCTACAATTTTACTACACATGCCTAAACGCACTCTACTCGTGTGTTTAAAATGTTAATACCAACATCTTCAAGTTAACTTAAATCTGCAGAATGCAATCGTTAATTCAAAACAAGGTAGTTAAAGTACAGCATCTCACCTGGGCAGCTGAACCAGCAGGTACATGAAGGAGTCGGCCAATGAGAGTTTAGAGACTTCACCTCGGTACAACTTCAGCTTCTTTTCCTGTGGTAAACAAAACATATATATAAGATGCTCACCTGAAGGTAATGAATATAACATGAATATAACTAAAGACACAATAAACTCAGACAGAGAAGTAACCCAAACTATTGCATGTTCTATTATATAGTAAAATTAAAAGTGTAATGTTATGCAATTCCCCAATTGTCAAAGAAAATTACAGTGTTTTTTTAGGTACAATTGGGAAAAGAAACTACTAAAATGCAGTTGCTTAAGAAACAAACAATGTCTAGATATTGTAATTGGTCAGAGAACCAGGTGGTCTGCTGTTGTTTCAGTAATGGTTGTGTGGTTCAGAGGTTTTAAAACTAACCTAGCAGGACTGTTTAGATGAAGTCTAAGTTTAGATGTTTTTTATTTGAGGCCGACCATTAAAAACAAGCCCTTGGGTCGTCTGTGCAAGCAGCTTGTTTGAATTCATGGTTTTGTCTTTTTATTGTTGGTGTAACCTCTAATGGCCACCATAACTGTAATGGGGGTAAATAGGGAAGTTGGTTGGTGAAGCACAAGATCTTCTAACAATAATGAAGTGCTGGTTTTAAATGAAATCACAATCTTTTCCAAAACCAAACCCAGTCTAACTTGGACCTGAACCAGATGAACAAGAACCATTCCAAACTATGATTTTCACAAAGCTGCGGTACTCCCACCATGTGGGTGTGCTAATCCTTGAAACCCTCCAACAGCGACATATCATAAGACTAGGACACTGGGCCTATGTGTTTCTTTGAGTCTGGGGACTTGTTGAACCAAACAATCCTCAACACACACCAACGTAATGACAATGAAGAACGTTTTCTAGAAAAAAATTTGTCTTTACCCATTTTTTGGCAAAAGTTCAACAAGGACAATCTCTTCCTTCATGTCGTGTCTTGGTCTTTTATGAATTAACTTTGGCTACGTATTGGTTATCCATCCTGACGCCTTAGCTTTCAATTTTTCCCTTCAACCAACCACAGGATGCAAACCCATTTCCTTTTCATCAGCACAACAACCTCACGGTGATGTCCATTAAGCACCACTCCACCTCCATCATACGGGCCAAAGTTTATTTAAGATACTTCTTATCTATTGAGTCTCTCCAAAACAAAAATGGTTTACTTCTAAATATTTTGTTATTGACCTTAGTTTCACCTCCACTTGTTGCAATTACATTGTTCATAAGCTGTGACCATGAAAAATAGTGGTCCACTATAACTCTAAAGTAATTTGATCTGATTGACTTTTCATTGACTGTGCTCTTGTCTTACCTCTTCTGTTTCTGGCAGCAGTTTCAGCAGCTCTCTCAGAGGCTCCGCCCCGTATGGCTCGCTGTTGCCATGGTGAATATCATCTATTATCGTCTGATTGGACCTGGAGAGGAAGATTTGTTTTATTTTACACCATTATGAGATACTCACAGCTGAAACTATTCAGACTTGGAGTCAGCATTTGAGCTCTTATTTTGAAAAGCTACAGAGTGGCGGCAGGTCATTCGTCCTCCCTCCCTCATGCCTGTATGTCTGACTGTTTGGTAAGCACTCAGCCTGAACCCAGATACAACACAAACACATCAGTACACTGTGCCCCACCTGCCCTTGATGACGTGCCCTTACATGATGTAACCAAAATCTGCACCTTACCCTAACTCTAACCCAAGCTTTTCCATCATTTTGTACCACTTTCCTGTTTCTTGCTGGGTGATATGTGTCTTGTTATAATAGTTTTGCTTCTCATTGTGTCTCCTTTTGTGTTTGTTTTACATCTTTGGGTCTCTTTGCAGTGGTAGCATGTATGTTGAACTTTCTTTTAAATCTTTGTGCCCTCTTCAGTTGTCTTTTTGAAATTTAGCGTCCCCCCTGTGCCTGTTTTGTTTTGTGAACTTTGTACAGTTGAGTTCTGGGGACCTCTGTTGTGAACCCGTTCCCCTGACATAATGTGAACATCAGTCATTTTTTTTTTTTTTTAGCGTCCCCTGTCATTTCTTGACCACATGCCAGCATCGCCACGCCTGTTTACCCACAACACCTTTGGATGAGGGTGAAGAGACACATCACGCCATGTGTGCGTCCGGTCTGTACCAGATACAGTGGTGCCCACAGGAAGCGTGTTCAAACCTCTGGAGTGTTTTTAAAGATGTGCAGCCTAAAGTGGAAAATCTCAGAGGTGACAGTGTTTGTTTGTTTATGGTCAGACTCACTAAGGCTGATTTACCTCTTAAACTGTTTGAGGAAAATCCCAATGTTCATCCCTCGCTTGGCATCCAGAATGGTGACCTGGTTGAGAGACATAGAAAGACAGAAAGAGAGAGAGAGAGAGAGAGAGAGAGAGAGAGAGAGAGAGAGAGAGAGAGAGAGAGAGGGAGGTCATGACACAGGTAGAAAGTGTCCACACACACACACTTCAGCAAACACACACACACGCATGTGTTTTATCAAACGGGCTCAGACCAAAAGGTTAAAAAGTGGCCTGAAAGACAAAAACGACCACAACGATGCTAAATGACCATAAATTTCTATTCCAGTCTGGATTTGTTTGCTGCAAATGTCACAGATTGCGACTAGGCTATAGGCTGTCTTGTTAACATCTACTGGTTTGACTAACAGATTAACAAACTAACAGGCTAACGAACTAACATGTCACAAGCTAACAAGCTACCAAGCTACCAGACTAATGAACTAATGGGCTCATTAGTCTGTTAACAGGCTAACTCATTAAAAAGGCTAACAGACAGACAAACCAAGAGATTAACAGGCTAATAGAAAATGCTGATAGGTTAGCAGATTGAGAAAACAACAAGCTAACAGGTTAACAATAACTAGCAGTCTAAAAAACTAACAGGCTAACGAGTTAATAGCCCAGCAGACTAGAAAAGGTGTATGCTAATGGACTAACAGGATAACAGACCAATATGCTAACAGGCTAACATCTGACAGGCTAATAGGTGGAGTCCAGTCTACATCAGTCAGACCGTTGTAGACCGGATCCTCCAACACGCACCTCCTCTTTGATTTCTCTGAACGAACTCCTGATCCTCCCTCCCCTGATGGGCGTGGCCTTGGCAGTTGATTGACCGTCGTTCTGACCGAACAGCTCCTCGATGGTGCTGACGTCGATCTGGTACTGATGCTGCTGGACATGGCTCTGGGACCAGACGTTGGGCCGCCCCTTCACCTGCTCCTCAGGTATCGTCTTCCAGAAGAAACTCCTCACCCTCTTTACCTTCCTGAGACCTCCTCCTCCTCCCATGGGGTCTCCCAGCCTCGGCAGCAGGGGCGGTATGGGAGGAGGAGGAGGAGGAGGTGGGGGCGGCGGAGGAGAGGCAAAGGCCGCATCCTCTTCATGGAGGGAGAAACCCTGCCTCTCATTGGCCGGGGAGACGCTGTCCATCACGTGCATTCCCGCGGCTGACTGGACGGGTAGTAAAAAGTCTGGTCACCGAGGAAACGGGCGACCATGGCGAGGAGGATGGTGACAATGATGAAAATGGGTCATCGCTGCAGGAACATCAGAGGGTTTTCAAAAGGTCAAAGGTCAAATCCAGAGAGCTACGGAGACATGAAAATAAAATGTTTAGTTCAGATTACATAGTAAATATGAAGATGCAGCCAGTTAGCTTAGCTTAGCATAAAGACTGGAAGCAATTCAAACACAATGAACAAATCAGGCTAGATGTTTTCAGTTTTTCTGCTAAGCTAAGCTAACTAGCAGCTAGCTTACAGCTTCAAATTGACCCTACAGGTACGAATGTGGTATCAAGCTTTTCATCTCACTCTCCGCAAGAACAGGAGGCTACTACTCCTTTAGCTGATGCTACATGACTCTGAGACGTGTGTTTATTTTAGCTTTTATCTAATTAACTGTCTAAAGATACTAAAGGAGTGAATATATCAAAATAAAATCAGACAAAAGTCAAGTTTGTGGACATGCCAGCAAGGATGCTAAATCACAACTTAGTAGATGTGCTAGCATCAGTAGCTAGCTCATCATCAATCTCTCTCTAATGTTACGATGTTGGGAGAGAGATTTACAAATGACACAGCGCTAAACTTGTTTTGATTTCCAAACTGTTACAAAGACATGTTCGATTGCTAATGCTAAAGCTAAGTTCTACCTGCTGCAGATTTCAATTATGGCTAAGAGCTTTAGCCATCGTAGCGCTACATCTTCATGGCAGACAGATATTAATGTGACAGCTGGTTAGCATGCTAGCTTCAGTGGTACAGTTAAAACCAAAACGAGAGTTAGCGTTAGCACAGGAATAGTTTGCTGCAAAACTAGCTGTTGTCGACACTAACATTAGCCGTGTAGTAACAGCTACAACCTACATATTACACCTTTAACTACTTTATTAATATTCACAAACTCAGATTTTTAAGACGAACGAGTTGGAAAAATCCAACTCATTTGTCAGTTTCATTCGTTTGTGTGTAAATGTGTTGCAATTAAATAAAGGTTCTTCAAACATTAATGACGTTACGCAACGACAAACATTTGCTTTTCGTGCCTCGTGTGTGTTCTGCTGTCGTCTCATTTAAACTTGATGTGTTTGTTTTCTCAGAGCGATCAAACAGCTGCAGGTGTTTCTTGTCACACACACGCTGTAAAAACACTGAATTCATTTGTATAATTTCAGAGATTATACAACTTGTTCTTCTAAATTCGCTTTTTTTCCCTCATAAATTCACCTTTTTAATCTTCTTTCTCAATTTCCACAACTTTAATCTCAGAGATTATTGGAGTTTTTACTCGTTTGAAACTTGAATTTGAACAGCACAGTTAAATCTCAGAGATTAATTTGATATATAGTATTTTTCTTGCAAATTTTCTATTTAAATCTAAACTAATACCCTCAGTTTTCCTCAGAATTGTTATAAATTTTACTAATTTAATCAAATTTTAATCTACGAGAGATGATTTGAGATTAAATCTGAGATTAAAGATTTCAATCTATAATTCTCCATTCTAATCTCAACGATTAAACACATTTCTTGGCATAAATTAACCTATTTAATCCTATTTAATCTAAAAGATCATCCATGTTTTCACGTTATACATTTGTCACTAAGATTTTTTCAGATTATTCAGGTTTCGTTGTTGACTCCTCACAGAAAAAAGCTTCGCAGCAGGAAGTTTGAACATGACGTCATTTAAAGACTAAATAATTTAACACAAACACATAAATACAGTCCGAGTCCCGTGTGTGAAGTTCTGGTTACATGTCGACAGACGCACACTTCCTGTTGATGAATTAATGATGAGTGTGTGTGTTACATAACTTAATGTCAAACTACTGATTTAATCCTGTCAACATCCAGGATACTGTGTGTTTCATTCTGACCCGATTACAGCTGATCTATTTATTTATTTGGGGTGGAAACATTGTCACAACCGAACCCCATTTGAAAAACTATCAATTTAACTCTGCCTTGCTCGTGGGCAAAAATTAATAATTAATCAACCAAAACTAAACATGTGTCATCAATTTGCTGCTTTTGCAGAAAAAATCGTCTCACATCTGATCCACAAACAACTAATAACAACTGTGAAATTTAGAGTTTAAATCTTTTTGTGTCTTTTTTTTACCATAAAAAGCTGCAGAATAAACAAGTATTTCAATTCAGACAATGTTTTGTTTTGTTTCAGTGTTAGTGCTTCGTTTTCGTTATTTTTTTTTTTCTGAGTCGAATTTACTGACACATGTTGTTGTTTCATTAAAAACCTGAATTAATTTGATATGTTAATAAAATTTGCTAAAAATTGAAAGAAAATATAAAATTTGTGGATTTTTCAGGGGAGTTTGGTGAAGTGACAGATGGTAGCAAAAGAAAGAAGCGTGTGTGTGTGTGTGCATATTTGTGTGTGTGTGTGCGTGTGTGTGCATATTTGTGTGTGTGTGTGTGTGTGTGCGTGTGCGTGTGCACGCTCTGTATGTGCTACCATGGCAACCTGGTCAGAGGGCTACTAATCGTCGTGGTAACAGAGCAGGTTACAATGAAAGTTTGTTTACTTGGCAGAAAACAAGATCAGGGTCTGTGTGTGTGTGTGTGTGTGTGTGTCTCTTTTAACAGTTTAATTTAAACCCAAGTGACGATGACATCATCCAATCACGAGACACTGACAGTAAAAATAGATCCGGTTCACAGGAAGAACTCGGATTCGTTAACGAGGACCTGATGTTGACAGAAACTAAGAACTATTGATACTACTGTTACCACGACAACCACAGCTTTTATTCTTAAAACTGTAGCTACCTGTGGTACCAAGAATAACATAAGTAAACCTGGTATTACTCCTATTATTAGTACTGCAACTGAGTGATGGTACCACTGCTACTATTGACAAAACATGAGGACAAAGAGGCATAAAACAGTTACAATGAAACATAAACAACTAGAAAGATGTGCAAAACAGCCACAAAAATGCACAAATCAGTCATAAAAATTCACAGAAAGCCATAAAAGTATAATGTAAAACTGCCATGTTACAGAAAACAACTTCAAAGAGGCAAAACAACCACAAAGATGCGCAAAACAACGGCGAAAAATATGAAAAACTGCCATGAAGATGCACGAAACAACCGAGAGAGACAAAATGGCTACAAAGATGTGTAAAACAATTGCAAAATATGCAAAACAGTAACAAAGATGCACAAAAGAACCATAGAGAAACAAAACGACCCCAAAAAGACCAAACAACCACAAAGATGTTCAAAACAGCTACAAAAATATGAAAAACTGCCACAAAGATGCACAAATTTACCATAAAACAACAAAAAACAGTTACAGAAATATTTAACCAATAACCACAAAACAGCAACATAGAGACATTAAATTGCCACAAAACTATGTAACAGCTACCAAACTATGAAAAACTGCCACATTGTTGCACAAAACAACCAAAAGAGACACAGAATGGCTAAAAAATGTGTAAAACAGCAACAAAGATGCACAAAATAACCATAAAGAGACACAAGACACTTTCGAAGATGTGCAGAACAGCTACAAAAATATGAAAACTGCCATGAAGATGCACAAAATTACCATAAACAGCCACAAAGCAGCTACAAAGAGACATACAGTTGCCACAAAACTATGTAAAACAGCTACAAAGATGCACAAAACAACCAAGAGACACAGAATGGCTGCAAAGACGTGTAACATACTAATGTTTGCCATGTTAAACATGATAATACACGCTAATCAGCACTAGGTACATGTCAATCCGAGTCTGGTGGGAAAGTCATTGTTTTGATGAATTCAAATGTTGACCTGACGGTGGCGCTAGAAGAGAGAACAGAGGAAGTTTTATCCTCTGAGGCTCATTAACGGCCTGATCTTTCTATGGTTAGCTCGTTTTCTGTGCCGACCCAGTTACGTTGGCTACATACATCCATCTCCTGCTCTACGTTCCCACGGCGACAGCGGCGACAGCGGCGGCTCTGACCTCGTTACCGACGCCACGGCTCAGTGAAAATAAAAACAGAGCCAATGAGTAACTGACAGTGACGGTGCATGAAAACTCTCCTCCTCCTCCTTCCCGTCAGATATCGACTGTCACGTCTTATTCAGCTACAGTTTGTTCTCAGCTCAGGTGATAATTAACTTCACAGGTTACACTGTAAGTGACGAGCTTCTTTTAGCATCAAAAACTCCTGAACTTCAGACTTTAACAGGCTGGATATGAACTATCCACCTTAAAAAAATTCATCATTCAATCATTTAACATTTAACTTTAGAAAATACAACAAATTAAAGGTGTTAATAAAATCTAATCAAATTACATGATACAGGACAAATATGTCTTTTTATTTATTAAATCGTACATTATCGTGGATCTCTAAAGTGGAGCCAAAACATCTAGATCGCCCTCTGGTGGCTGACAGCTGTATAGGTCATAACTTCTGTCACCTTCGTATTAGCAACATTTCACAATAACATCTGCTAACAGCTGTGCTAAACTAACGGCTGAGTTATGCTTCCGATGTGAATCCTTTCGTAGTCCTCTGTCGGCTGCAGGTGTCGTGAAGCAATTTACCGCCAGAACAGCAGGGGGCGATATGTTTCTTTTATCAACTATCGTTGATTGTTTATTTAACGGCCGGTCTTGTTCCTCCACACACAACGAACAATGGAGACTGAGAGAAGAGTTTTATTGGACCTGGAACTGATCGACACTGAACAACAGATTGTTTCATTGTAAATGTTGAGACGAGAACTAAAGAGGAGACGCGTGTTGTTGTTGTTGTTGTTGTTGTTGTTGTTGTTGTTGCAGCAAGATTCTGGTAATGAGGTAATTCTAGTGGACCAATCAGAGCCCTGCAGTGCTCTCCATCCTTTCGAAGGATAGTTAAAAACATTGGGAACGGTGCACGTTAGCTCACAGAGAGGAGGTCGGACGGGCTACACGACGACCCAGAGGACCCTGTCAGTGTGTTACCGACAGATACAGACGAGCATCAATCAGACTTTAGCTTTGTGATAACAAGGAGTTGCTAATTGATGGTATTTAGCAAGTTACATTATCTAAGGTAGCTAGTAGAGATTTAGCAACACACTGTTAGCTGTTAAGTCACAGAAAATGCTTGTTTTATCCTCAATATTTTACATTTAGCTGGTTAGCATGCTAACACCTGTTGAAGCTAAGTAAGAGTTAGCATTGGTGTTGCTTTATCCTTTAAGTAAAGTATTATTATACTTGCCTTTTTTTTTTTTATGTTGATTCTGTTGCTAAATCACAAGCGCTTTCAACATCATTAGGCATTATGGGTAAAATAAAGTAAATGTTGATTTAATAACAGCAGGATGGAGCCAACATGTCCACCACAGAGAGTGAACGTTCATACCCACACAAAGGTCACGACAAACCTGTTTGAGAAATAATACACAGACAAATATTTACACAACATATTCGTCTCGATAACCTCTGCTCTGTCTCTCTCTCACACACACACACACACACACACACACACACACACACACACACACACACACACACACACACACACACACACACACACACACCGTCACAACGTTAGCGGTTCAATCCCAGACTCGTCTGAACCCTCAGTTGCTTCCGGTGCCGTTGATCTTCGAGCGAGAAAACTGCAAAGTGCTTTGTCAACCACTGAAGCACATAAAATGCATTAAAGCTTTTTACGAATGAACCTTTCACTAAACAAACAACACAACGATGACCAACGCTCCACCACCAGCGGTGACTCATGACGTGACGAGTTATTAAAGGAAAGGGCCGCAGATCATCCGGGACTAAGGTTTCTGAAATTTTATCCACATCCACAACTATGCTAAACTACGTCTGAGTCTGTTTTTTTTTTTGTTTACTCCCTCAGCTGTGAATATACTGCTTCCTAATTTAAGATAAACATCCCAAACATGTGTAGCTTCAGTCTTAAAACAACATTCACCATGTTGCAACTGTGCTCCTCCATCAAACACGTCAAAGCTAAGCTAACACCCAAAAGCTAACACCCAAAATTGTAATTTTTGAGGTCATGTTGACCTTTCACCTTTGATCTTTGGCCAAAAAAATTTACTCAACTCAAACTTGAGTCTGAATGAAAGTTTGTACCAAATCTGAAGAGATTTCCTCAAGGAGTTTCTGAGATATCACCTTATCTGTTTTGTTTGTAACTGGGGACTACTTTAAGCGGCGGATGAATCTTTACTTGACTCTGAGGAATAAAGTAAAATCTGTCAGATTTGTGTTTTTTTCATGGGATTTGTCGACAATAGAAATAGATCAATCAGTTTAGCAACTAATTAAACATTTAAATAATGAAAAAGATGAATATTTCCTGTTTTTCGGTTCGGTTCTGGTTTTCAGCCAGTTAGCTACTACTCGCTAATGATGGTGACACTAATTATTAGCTCACCCTCCACTGGTTGATGCCATTAAACCAACAAAGAAGAACAAGTAGTAAACAGAACAATTAAACGAGACACTGGGGAAAGTTGCTGTTGTTTCACTGTTGAATATATCGGGTAATAAAACATGTTTTACTTCCCACTCAAAACCAACAAACCACGTTAGCGAGCGCTGCGCTCTGTGGCCTGAACGCTGGAGCAACAATACATACTGGAAATATTTGAAATACTTAAATTAGGGATCCACGCCCGCTTTAAACCAAGACGTCACAATGGAATAACGTAATTAAGAGTAATGGTTAAACCTCAAATGATGGAAAAAAAAAAAAAAAACCAAAACAAAACAATGAACATGTCTGTATCGTGAGTCAACGCAAGGAAGTTTCCAGTCTCCTCGTCGCCCCCGCACAGATCAGATGTTTTCCTCTCTTCACTAAATGTTTACACACTTTTCTGTACTTATAAGGACATTTTTCAATTTATTTGCTGAATTTTACTCAGAAACAATCACGAATTCTCAAACAAGCATGCAAGGCCATAATTAAAATAAAATTACTGTTTTACACTACACTTTGTTGAAATTTTGTAACCTTGACTTTTCATCTAGCGCCAAATTCTTTGATTTATGATGAAATTCCTAAAGAAACTATTAACATTTGCCTCAAGCTTGACTTTGTTGTGTTTGGGGCTAAGTAGTAAATGTCAGCATGCTAACATGATGGTGAACCACAACTAGAAAAAACATGTTAGATCTGCCACTGTTAGCTTGTTAGCATGCTAACATGATGGTGAACCACAACTAGAAAAAACATGTTAGATCTGCCACTGTTAGCTTGTTAGCATGCTAACATGCTGGTGAGCATTACGTGTTCTGTCCCTGGTAGCATGCTAGCATGATAATGAACACTACACCAGAAAAAGTATTAGCTTTTTAGCATGCTGGTGAATATTACACCAGGAAAAAATCAACATGTAAGAACTGTCACCATTAGCTTGTCAGCATGACGATAACATGATGGTGAACATCTTATCAGTAAAGCATCAACGTGTTGGTACTGATCACCCTTCATCCCGCTGTGAGTCGTTTTAATGCTTTTTTCCAAAGGCTGAAGTTTTTCCTCAAGTGACACGACGGAAAATAAAGGAAAGAAAAAAAGAAAAAGCATCTGGCATTTTAATGTGAAACTAATATGAACGTTTTAGGTCCAAACATGGTGAGTTGGGACAAAATAAGTGCTGGTTTGCTGCACATTTGTTAACGGAGAAGGACGAGTGGAGACGCACGGACGTTCATTTACTAATCCCCCCGTGGTCGACATGAGGTCGGTGTCAGATAGTTTCCAGCCTGAGCTGCACGGATCCTCGACCACGATCTGACAAAAACAGTCTGAGTTTCTGCAGGTGGCGCTGCCTCGAACTTGAAAAATTAGCTTTTTGTAAACAGGAAATATCAAAGATACGTCAATTTTAACTGTTAACAGTTACAGTTGCAGGAAATAAAAGCGTGTCAGCCATCTTTGTTACGCTAAAAGTCACTGCACTGATACAACTGTTTCAAATAACGATCATTGTTTCATAAAGAACCAATGTCGTCACTATCGTTCTGATAAAATGTAGCTTCAACGTAATGAGGCGTCGCTAACCGTTTGTAATTTGCAAGTTAAGTTAGCTAACGTAGTTTAGACACAGCTAGCTTATCAGATATTAGCAATATATTATTAATTATTTGTTAATTTTATCAAACCAAATGCTCACATGATCTAAAACCCATTCATTTCTCCATTCTAGACATGTCTGCCTAAGCTAGTTAGCAAGTTAGCATGCTAACTAGCATGCTAGCAAGCAGAAGTAGTACAAGAGTTAGCATCAGTGATGTTTTTCACTACTGGAGACAGTTGTTGGTGCGTAAAGACATTAAGTTTGATGTGCACATTGCAACATTATAAGTAAACAGCTGCTAATGCTAATGTTAGCTATGTAACATTAGCAAAAACATGCATATAGCACCTGTAGCCTTTAACAGTTGATTTAGTTGATTTTATTCAGACTTTGATACTAACTGTGCACATATTACATCATTCTTTGTTGAGTTCTACATAAAACCAGGAGACAAAACAACAACAAGGACGTTGTTCCTGCAGGATGTTTGTTCATCACGTCTAGAGCTGCGTTTACATGGAAACGTTAGATGAATATTCATCATTACTTTTTAGATAAATTGTCTTTTCAAAGTAAAAGCATACAAACTTCTCAGATTATTTTTTACATGTTTCTACATCACGTGCGTTGCTCCGGTTTGTCACAAACGAGAAAGCGTGACCAGTTTCTATCGTCGTCTTATTAACAAGCTCGAGCTGCCGAGGTTTAATCAGAGGAAACTGCTCCAGTCAGCAACACGTGAGTCACGTCAGGCTTCAGCGTCTTTATTTTCCTTTCTGCTGTGACAGTTTTTCAGGCTGTTGCCGGTCGTTGCTCAGCGGTTTGACAGATTAGCTCCCACACTTTTCTCCGGCAGCGAAGGACGAGATCCCATAATGCCTGATCCTGAGGATTACAGCGGCAGGTCAGCAGACCGCAACGTCACACTGAAAATATGAGCTCAGACCAGAGAGACGCTGCAGAAACTGAGTGGAAACATGTTCAGAAACTCTCTGAGGACGTTCAGAGAAGAAACAGAATGAACCAGAAACAGCTGCAGAAGAAAAAGAAGCTGGAAAGTTTAATTAATCAAACTACTGTTTTCAAGTTCACTAGAAACTAACTGATGTTTCCAGAAACAACCTTGAAACGAACCTAAAACTACTGACTTCTTCACAAAAACTTTACTGATAAAAATTCAAGAAACCATCAATGATTCCTGTCTAGAAAATGGCAATAAATATCCAAAAAGATCCAGGATTTCTAAACAGAAATCACCAGTTAATATTGAAGGAACCAAACAGTAAATCAATGCAAAACATTGTGATGAATGTCAATGATTACACCCCAAAAATACTCAAGATTACTCAAGAATAGAAATGATCAAAAAAAAAAAAAAAAAAATAACCATGAACTATCCAAGAAACAATCCAGAAAGTCCATCAAAAAATAAACATAAAATATCCAAACGTCCACAAAGAAATCACCAATCAATGTTCAAGAAACACTCAAAGATTTCAGTACAAAATAACTATAAATATGAAGAAATCACAATCCAAGAATCGGCCCCAAAATAATTACAAAACATCTGAGAAACCATCCAGAAAATATCTAGAAACATTGAAAAAGATCCATCAGCATTTACAACCTGAAACCACCGAGAAATATCCATGAAAACATCTGAGGTCTCTACCCAAAACATTCAAGATGAATACCAAGAAACCATCAAAGAAATCAATCCAAAATAAGCAATAAAAAAAAACCCTGGTCCAAGAATCTACCCAAAACATCCAAGCAGCCATCCAGAAAATATCTAAAAAATAAACAAAATATCCATCGAGATTTTCACCCACAAATCACTGCTGAATATCTCAGAAAACATCTGCAGTGTCAACTTAAAATAAACACATAATATTCAAGAACTGATCCAGAAACACTCAGTAAATGTATCAGAAAACCTTCAGAGATGCTCAGTAACCTGAGATGGACCCTGCAGGACTTCAGGTCCTGGACTCAACAGAAACTGGTACAAACTGTGTCTCAGTCTCCGTGGAAACTCAGTAAAACTCCCTGAGGACGATGAGGCCTCGCTCTTATTTACCAGACCGACAGCAGTAAACACACACGTGTGTGTGTGGGGGAGTAATGGGGGACAGTGGGGGGTGTTGGGGGTTGTTGTGAGCGAGGACCCCCCACATTGATGCGCCTCAGAAAACCTTTTTAAACAACATCAGCATGAAATCACAACGATCGAGTCTGAGCCAAGAAAAGTTCGAAAAATCAGCGTTAGATCTGCGTCACGTCTCGACCGACGGCTCTTTTCTTCACTTTACTGCTGAGTTTTACAGTCGTTGCCATGGAAACAGAAAGTAGAAGACACAAACGGCATCTTGTGTCTGAAATGTCATCGTCAGGAGGGTCAGAGGCTCGGGAGAGGAGATGAACCCGCCGAGCGAGCACCGCGGCCTGGACACGCTCGGCTGGAGGCCTGGGGAGCAAGAACCAGCTGCTGCCTCTATAAGGCAGAGGCTAATCATTATAATAGTATTGATTTATTTTAATTTAGCCAAAATTAATACCCACAAATCACAGATAAATGTCAAACCAAAGATCCAACTATGGATGCAACAATAACCACAAAATATACGCGAAACTGTCCAAGATTTTTATCCACAAATCCCCAATAAATATTCAAGACTTTGCCCAGAAATAACCAACAAATACTCAACAAACCAGCCAAGACTCAAACCCAACAATAAACACAACACACTCAGGAAACTGTCCAGAAAATGCAGATACATTTCTACCGATAAATATCACAAAAACCATGAACAATATATCAAAAACAAAACCACAAAATATCCAGGAAGTCTCTCTAGGAATAAGTGATAAGTGTCCAACGATCTGATCAAAAATCACCAAGAAAACATTTAAAAAATAACTAAATATCTTTGATTTTACCAACAATAACCACAGGATGTCCAAGAAACAGAAAACGCCAATAAACATCCAGAAAATGCAAATAAATCACAAATGTAAATCAAACGAAACTTACAAGAAAGTTCTGGAAAATAACTAAGAAATATCAAAGAAACCATGTTGATAATTATCAAATGATCAAATGATAAAAACCACCAATAAACAGAAACCAGAGCCAATAAATATCAACATACTCAAGAATCTGTCTTAAGATTTTTACCTTAAAGGTTTAATCTGTTTTTTATTATGTTTCAGGATCAATTATCGTGAAGTTTGTTGGATTTGAGTGAATTGACCAGTTGATTGAAGGGAAGTGGACGGACGACGACCGTCGGTGGTTTAAATGAACCTGATCGATTGTTTTTGTTAACTGGCGTCCGGTTTGACGACGTCTCTGTCACTAAAAAGTAAAGAAAACGAGGTTATTATTCGTCGGAGCTGCTGTGTAAACTCAAAAGTTGAAAGTCCAGTCCTGAAGCAGCTGATGCTTCTTTCTGAAGTTCCCTCGAGGTAAAACACGCCCTCGACGTCGACGACGGAGTTCAGGTTCACGCAGCGACTGAACGTGAACCTGAGGGTCAAGTTTAATCTGATCAACTCATCAACTGATCACAATGTGAAATGACGAATCACTTGTTGGTTTGAATTGATCAACTTGACAAAGATTAAAACTCACTGAATTTACTTTCCGATCATCGTACTTTACAGAAATTTTACCCGTGACGATCAATTACTTTGATAATCAATTAACTGAAGACAAATATCTGATGTTTTTTTGATTTATATTAAAATAAACTTAATATTTTTTGTTGTTTTAGTTGCACAAAATAACTTTTTATGAGTCAAATAATCAGCTCAATTAATCACTTGATCAATTAGCCAATTGATCAATTTTATAACTTTCTGACTTATTTTGTTACAAATGATACGAAACAGATCCATTTTTGGACTTTTTATGAAACTTGGAGCCAAAAAACTCAACATTTCACCAATTTAACATCTTTAAAAATAATTAATCAATAGAATAATCAATAATAGCAGCTGGATGTAGATGAAATAAAACCATTTCAATATTGATTATAGAGTCAGTGAGAACAGCGTAGACATATAATTATATCATGTGATAAATTGATTGATTAATTGATTAGTGAAGTAACTGATCAATTGATGTTTTTTTAACTGGCAACATTTTTCTGGTTCCAGCTTCAAAATGTGAATAAAATTGTTTAAAATCACTTTCATTATAAATTATTGGGACATTTCTTTGGATTAATTGATCAGTTTAATTGATTATATATAATTTCTCTGCAGGTTTTGTGTAGTTGACGTCAGATGAGTCGATCTCTGGGGAAACCTACGATATCTGTGGTATTTTTCACCATTTACACATCAAACAATTAAAGTGAGAAAATAATGGTCGACTCTGGTTTTACACCAAAGAAGCTGCAGTGAAACTCGCTGCACATTTCACTGTGTTAAAGCACAAAACAAAGAGATTTACAGTGAAAATAAAGGTTGAAATGTGGATGTGTCAGATATAATCATATAAAAAGTGACATAATTATCATTTTGTGAGAAAACACGACATCAAACACTAGTTTTAACTAATTTTAAGAAGAAAATAAAGAAAAAAACACATTATTGTATCATTAAAATACTTAAAGCACCAGAATAATATAACATAATGTAGTTATTATTATTATTATTATTATTATTATTATTATTATTAGAGGAGAATCATGTGATGTTAGTGCTGCAGAAAGTTAGTGTCACTTTATGTTAATGATGTCACATGAGATAAAACGCATTAAACTACATGTAAGTGTTATATATTTACAGCCGGATTACTTTACAGGTTTGACTTTGACATGACAAGTCACAATATTATTAATATGTGACTGTTATATCGCGGCGATGCAGGTTTATTTATAAAATCTGTTAAAAAGTGAATGGAGTCTGGTTAAAGTGAAATGACACCGTTTTAAACTGCTCATTAGCCTTGAATCAGCTCTGAAGTGACGTGACTGTCGCTGTTTAGATAAAATAAGGTTAAAAACAAACAAACAAACAAGAAGCATAAATAATAACAAGTTGTTTATCTGTAAACTCACCGGTGTGACCAAGTCCCTGCAGCGAAGGCGTCTCCACGCGCAGAACTCCCGTTAAAAAATCAACGATTTTTATAAGAAAATGTGAAAATATAGTGTTTAACGTTTAGTAGGGTCCAGTTAGGCAGCGCGCGCTGTGTCACAAACCGACACACTGATACACCGGCGGTGGGCGCGTGCAAGTGAGAGTGAGCGCGAGGGAGAGAGAGAGAGAGAGAGAGAGAGAGAGACTCCAGTCTGCGCATGCGTGATGTGATCACTCAGGTGGAAGCGCACAAACATGCACACACACACACACACACACACACACACACACACACACACACACACACACACACTTGATGTGTGTTTATTATAACTCATAATTAACCCTGTGTGTTTGCGTGCGTGTGTGTGTGTGTGTGTGTGTGTGTGTTTTATGTCTTGTATAACCAACAATGTGGGGTCCCACCAGTTTAGGGACAAAGCAGGTCCCCAAATATAATGAAAGCTATTTTTTTAGGGTTATAGTTACAGTTAGAAATCTTAAATACACTGACCTCTACACTGATGACTTGTGAGTGTGTGTGGTTGAGATAAACTTCAACAAACCCCGCCCTTGGCACAAAAAAAAAAAAAAAAAACAGGTCAGGCTTCCCTTCGCCTCGTCACCATGAACGATCATTTCTTGTAACCAGCATTTCAACATCCAAACATCATCCATAAAGAAATAGAAATTAACAATAACAAGTCATCAAGACTGTATCTTAAATATCAAACTATGTATCATTTTGAAAATGACACAAAACATTTTTTAAATTCAATTAAAATTAATCAACAATGTATTTTCTGTCCAAAGATGAACTTTGTGTCTTTGAAAAATAAAAAAGTGTCTTTGTTCTGAGAAACTGTAGAAGTGTTTGTGAAAATGATCCTGGATGCAGCAGAGGAACCGTCTCCGTGTGTGTCGGCTGTTGCCGGGTGAATAATTACTGCAGTTTAAAACGAATCAGAGAAACCACAAACAGACTCAGAGTCGTATTGTGTTCGACCTTCGTCCTTCGTTCGCTTCAACTTCAACTTGAGAAGAGACACCAAACCAGAGGAAACCACCTAAACCTTTTACTAAAAGTTTTACTTCATGAATGAGTCAAGAGAATTAAACTTTTACTTTTACTTTCGATGCACTTATTTGGCAGTTTTCTGCAACAACATTATAATAAAATGGTAAAATTGTTTTTTGTTTGTTTGTTTGCTCCTTTATTTTGAGCAGTTGGTCCTTTTCTGATTTTTACAAACCAACAACAAACAAAACAAGAACAATTGCTGAAAAAGAAAAACTTAAACTGAAAAAAAAAAAAAAAAACCCTAAAACTTTCTCTCCTCTGAGGGAAACCCTGAACTTTACCTCGACAGTTACAGTTAACAGACGTTCATTTGTAACAAAACAGTAAATGGCTCCATTTTCTTTTAGTTCTTCTTTTATTTATGACATTATTTATCACAAAATAAAATAATTGCAATCTTTGACCCAAGACTTGGACTCTGACTTGGTTCACTTACTTAATATTTCTCCTTAAAGTTTCTTTAGACAAAAAGATAAACTCTTAAAAGTTGTCTTTACAGCTTCAGTTACTAGACTACATCTGTAAAAAAAAAAAAACAAAAGACGATAAGAAACATCTAAAAACGGTGGGAAGAAGTTAGTAAGTGGATTAAAATTTACTTCCACAATCAATATTATCATCAAAGTTTCACAAAAAGCAACTTTAATAGTTTTACAAAATTCTATTTTTCTCATTTTAACAAAACTTTTCCATTTTTTTTTAAACTGAGTGGAATTTCCCTTTAAGACAAACTTGTAAAATGTGAATCTTTTTTTAAGGAAAGAAGATGTTCAGGACGTTATTACACAAATTCATTCATCACCTAGTTTCAAGAGAAATATTTAAGGCAGATTTGAACAGAGCAGAGTGCAAACAAACAAACAAACAAACAAACAAAAAGAAAAACAAATGAAATGAATGAATTTGGTCAGAAAACAGAAAGAAATAAGTGAAAGAAAGTAAAACACACAAACAAGGAAAAAAAATTCAACTAAATTGAATAAATTTCTCTTTGTCTTTATCAACAAACTATTTAAAATGGTCCTGTTAATGTTTTATTTACGACTTTATTTCAAAGTTGAAGGTATAAATATTAAAATTAAAGCTTACAGACTGAATAAACTGTTATAGTATGAAATGTTGTTTATCCACAAACAGGAGAACATCGTCTGAGTACGGTTACATTATATGACTCATGGTGAAATTATTTTTTACTGATCGTTGAACTTCTCTGAACACAAACTACAGATGGAAACAACCAACGACCAAAAGTTTAAATTGAAACGATTGAAATCACTGAAAACAAACTCCAACAAACAAAATAACATCGTTGGCGTAAAGTGACATTTATTTAGGTCGTCGCAAATCACTTTGTTGCTCAGATTGTGGAAGAATTTACCAAAAGAAACAACAGAACACAATCAAAACCCAATGAGAGAAGAGGATATGGAGCTAAACCTCTTAACAAACAGATCTGAGTCCAGGATTCAACACAATTTCAAAAAAAGTCAAAGTTTCAACTGAGACTTTGTTCATTTTCAACGGTACCGACGGTACTGACGTTGATTAAATCAGAATAACATATAAATTAAATGTTACATTGTTACATCGTCTTAATGCTGGAAATCCTGATGAAGTTTCACTGGTAATTAGAGTTTTTTACTCTTTTAGCCAAATAAACCTGTAGACTTGGACTTGGACCCAGATCCAGACCTGAACTGGCTCTAGGAACCAGACTTTATGGTGGAAAGTGTCTCTGTTGTTTTCAGCAGTGGAAGTGTTTCTTTGAGTTTCTGAGGATTTTTCAAAGTTCAAAGAAAAGGCTTAGTCGCTCACAGAGGATTAGACTGATTTACTTTCCAACACAGCAACACAGAAGGAAAAGAAACCAGGACGAGGCGTAAAAATGTAAATGTGTGTCAAGAGTCACAAGTACTGTTTGATAAAGAGAGAGAACATTTCTGAACAATCTGTGATATTTTTGTGCAGTTTGTTTGCAGATGCAGTGCAGATGTTTTGAGGACTCTAAATGCAGAGAGAAAAGTCACAGTTATGGCCACTACAGCTAACGCTACCACTAAATTACAGCTGATGTTGGTGCTAACTTGGTTCACAGTCAAGTACCAAAAAATCATTTCACTTAAGTACAAGTAATGCTAAGTCTAATTTGGTTTATAGTCCGACAGACGTAATGCTAGCGCTAGATTTCTCTTAACTTGGTTCGTTGTCAAACATAATGAAGCTAATGACATCGTTTTATGGTCAAGAGCAGCTAAACTAAATTACAGTGAATGCTAATGCTAACTTGATTTATGGTCAATACAGCTTGACTATAAAAACTATTTTCTGCTAGCATTTGTGCTAATATGGTTCAAAGTTAAGTATGACTAACGTGAGCGCTAAAGTGCAACTATTACTAGTGATAACTTGGTTGACAGTCAGTTACAGATATTACTAACTACTGCTGCCACTAGTACAAGTACAATGCTAGTGCTAGCAAGTAGAGCTAATCATAGCATTAAATTACAGCTAATGCTACCAGTAAAATACAATGCTATTGCTAGCAAATACAGCTAACGCTAGCTTTTTTCCTCCAGCAGCTTGACTTTGACCGACAGGTCGTCTCTGATCTTCTGGTATCGTTCCCTCTGGTTCTGGAAATGTTTCTGGGCCTGATCCTGATGTTGGGCCTGGGCCTGATGTTGTCTCGTGGTCCCAGGTTCTGCTCCTCCAGGTCGACTCGGTATGAAACGTATTTAACCTGCGTTGATGTGAATGGTGATCGTAGCGTTGGCGGTCGTCTTTGTGCATCTCAAGTCTCCAGGTCCAGGGTTGTTAAGTGTTGCCAGTTACTGTTGGTGTCCTGAAAAAAAAAAAAAAAAAATCAACCAGATTTCTCATTTCCATCGGCTCCTGAATGCAGCACAAGTTGGTTCCTAGAAGAGGAACCAACAGTAAAAAAGGTCAAAGGTCATTAGTCAAAGTAACCGTGACAACACGTGATGGAAGGGGGTGAAATCACCGTGGGAACTGGCCAGAGCCGGCGGCGACCAATCAGAAGTGAGATATAAAGGTTACGCGGTCGCCCCTCGGTGGCGATGACGGGTCCCTGTTGTGACTGGCGGCAGGAAAAACAGTTCAGAGGTCAGTGGAGCGCTGACGACAGGAAATGGTCACCTGACGCAGATGAAAGGTAACGAGTGTTTGTGAGGACCAGAGTTGACGTGGTGTGTTACCAGGACACTGAGTCCATCTTTGTTCTTTGCCGTGAGACATGAAAGCTAATTTTAAAGGGTCTTTCTTTTTTTTTTTTTTGGCCACTAGAGGTCACTAAACAAAACTAGCAAGATTAGCTGAAGCTAACATGCTTCATTTCATACGACACCAACCATGTGTCTCAATTAACATACGTCCACACTTACACTTATTATTTAGAGTGTGTGAACTGTTAATACCTGGATGGTTTCACTCATCATGGTCAAACAGTTGGACACTTCTCACTCTCAGTGACGCCATCTTGGCTACGTAGCAGAAGAGGAGGGACGGCGGCGTCATCTCCACCTGACATGAAACATGGAGCCACACTGACTTACTCTTACTCTAGTAAGACTTTGATTATTGATTAGAAATGAAAACAAGACGGCAGATATGTTGGTGGAGACGATCACGGTTCAAATCCATGATTAACGTTGTGTCCAGTGATGATTCACCATTAAAAAGAAGAAGACAATCGTCATTTTCTGTAGATTCACAACGATTTGAAAAACTACCCTGTAGAAATTTGTGCACTGTGGAAGTAAGTACATAGTGAACCTACTGTAGTATACTACATGGAGGTGTAGTATCTGTATTAATGTAAATATCTGAATTGAGAAACACATCAAGTGTCAGAAAGTTGAGCTCAACGTACGAGACAAACTCTAACATGGAACTAACGAATTTAACGACAATAACAAACACGTTAGCTTTAGCTTCAGCTGATATTTATTTTCTTTGACAGCTGAAATTTTATTTTTCAACTCAAAAACTTCATTAATACCAGTCTCAAAACTGCAGCTCAATAAGTTTCCTCTGTTTCTGACTAAGTGTTTTTTTTTTAACCTTTGATTAAAAACTCAGATAAGACGCAGCAGCTGTTTCCATCACAGGTGAGTCATCTGACGGCATCACGGCGGCGTGAGAACACGCCCGTTAACCACAACAATGGCCGCCTTATCGGACACACAAACGCAATCTTGTCCATTTTTTTATTTACTTGCTGTCGCTATTTGACGCTTTTGTTGTCATGACGACAGTTGATAACATTGTAGAAGCTTTTGTTCATCATTTTATTGTAACAGAACAAATAAATCAACCACACGTCTGTTTTAAAATCTCTACGACACAAGATTTTATCAAAATAATGAATTATTAATATTGTCAACGTGCTTCCTTTAGATTAAATTAGCTAAAGTGGATAAATATAAATATAAATATGAGATGTATGAAACAGTTTCACCTTTAACTTTTGACGTTTGCTCATTTGTTGTAAAAAAAAAAAAAAAAAAAAAAGGTTGAAAAAGAACAAAAATACGTCATCACATCAAATCTACATAGATTATATTAATAAAAATAATGTTTTACATTGTGACTCTGGTAGTGTAGTTAAACATCGACATCTAGTGGTGAAAGAGCAGAAACATCACGACACAAAAGATATTTTTCTGCTTTTATCAACATGTATCATTATGAGTCACACAGCTGGAAAAAATAATGAAAAAAATTAAAAAAACAAAAAAAAAAAAAAAACTTTTAGGTAAAAATTACTTTAAAGACAAAATTTTATAAAATCTCCCTCAATATTTTTTTTATACAAGGTCCAAATTTTCTATCATAACATTATAAATAATATATATAATTAATATTATATTAATATTAGTTTTTATGACACGTCATTAGAGGTGAAACGACACTTGATTTAAATATTTTCTTTTGTTTTTAGCTCTTTTACTTTAAGTTAACTTTTAAGTTTTTGTTCTAAAGTAAATTAATTACTGTTAAATTTACATTGATACATTTGATTTAAAACAGATTTAGATGTGAAAACAGGAACTGAAAAGAAAAAGATACAAGAAAACACCAAGAGACGCAAATGACAAGAAAATCGACCAAACCAACAAGAAAACAAACAGTGGCAAACAGTGGCAGCGCGACCGACTCAGACTCACAGAGGGAGATACCCACCACAGAGCTGTGACAAAACATCTATATGTTAAATTAAAAAAGGTCCTAAGAGCCACATATCACACACAGGAGTCTGTGTGTGAGATACTGGTCCTGTTTAAACAGTTTGAATGAAGACCCTGGTTTCTCCATTATCAACTAACAACAACAGTCCTCAGAGGAATTTGCTCCACGTAACTTGAAGTCATAGCACCAGCGACTCATTGTACTAATGTGAAGATTAATACAAACTCATCTCCTCCATTACGTTAAAGCATCGAACTAAAAGACCAGTCACTGGAGGTTGTGGCTGGTTGTTGTAACTCTTGGTGGCACCAACGAGCAAAACATCTTTTAACTTTTATTTTAACTTGCCTCAGGTGTGTGGACCTTGACCTTCAACCTGATGCCCCTTAGTAACAAATTAAATTCTCTGAATTGAATTTGAATATGAATTAAATTTATTTATTATATTTATTTTTTCAATAACATTTTAATACAATGGTGATTATGCACATGTTGGTCCTTGTTTTTAGTCCATTTCTGATTTTTACAAAACAACAACAAACTAAACAACAACTGCTGCTGGAAAAGAAAAAGCCCTAAACCCTAAACCCTTTACTCTGCTGGTGGAAACCTAGAACCTTGACAGTTTAACAAATGTTACAATGATTTTCACTTTCATTTGCAACAATTAACAGTTTTTATTTTATTCCTCGTTTTGTTTTTCATGACTTTATTTGTCACAAAACACCTTTCATACAAGACTTGTACACAAAGTCCACTTCGCCCCCAATGATTTAGCCAAAGAGTTAAACTCTAAAAAGTTTATCTTTTCATCAAAAAAAAAACGCGTGTCCGCCGAAAAAGACGAAAAAACAATAACCAAACTTTCAGTTCGTAGGAGATCACAAAATTTAACACCACTGTCAGCGGTGGAACAAGTTTCCATTTTTAAATCAAGTGGAATTTCCCTTTAAGAAAAACTTTGTTACAGTTTAATACAACTTAAAGAAACATGGAAGCAGCTGGCAGTGTAAATGTAAATCTTTTTTTAAGGCAAGAAGGTGTTTGAGATGTTATTGCACAAATTTCATCACATAGTTTCAAGAGAAATATTTAAGGCAGATTTGGCTTTGGATGGAGTGCAAAGAACGCAAACAAACAAAAACAAAAAAACACAGATGAATGAAAACAACTCTTACATTTTACATCATGAGACGAAACAATTTCGTATTTACCTCACGTTGACTCAAACTGAACATCGCTAACTTGTTACAGTTTGGTCAGAAAACAAGAAAACATTTTCAGCTAAACTGAATAGATTTAACGGTGAATCAGAACGACTCAAGATGTTTTTAAGCAGTTATAGTTAAATGGAGTGTAAAAGTAAATAATGGTCCTGTTAATGTTTTAGTTACGACTTTAAATCAGTCAGAGGTATAAAGTTTAAAATTAAAGCTTACAGACTGATAATGATGGAGTGAATAAACTGTTATAATATGAAATGTTGAAATTATTGCTTTTTACTGATCGTTGAACTTCTCTGAACATAAACTACAGATGGAAACAACCAACGACCAAAAGTTTAAATTTAAAAGATTGAAATCACTGAAAACAAACTCCAACAAACAAAATAACATCGTCGGCTGTAAAGTGACATTTTCTGGGTCGTCGCAAATCACTTTGTTGCTCAGATTGTGGAAGAATTTATCAAAAAAAAAAAAAAAAAAAAATTCAAAACATTCCAGGGTTCAACTGAGACTTTGTTCATTTTCAGTGGTACCATCAGTCTGACGTTGATTAAATCAGAATAACATATAAATTAAATGTTATATTGTTACATCGTCTTAATGCTGGAAATCCTGATGAAGTTTCACTGGTAATTAGAGTTTTGATTTTTAGTCTTTTAGCCAAATAAACCTGTAGACTTGGACTTGGACCCAGATCCAGACCTGAACTGGCTCTAGGAACCAGACTTTATGGTGGAAAGTGTCTCTGTGTTTTCCAGCAGTGGGAGTGTTTCTGTGAGTTCAAAGTTCAAAGTTAAGTTGTTCACAGAGGATAAAGAGGCAACGACACCGAGGGAAAGGAAACTAGGACGAGGTGTAAAAATGTAAATGTGCGTCAGAGATCACAAGTACTGTTTGATAAAGAGAGAACATTTCTGAACAATCTGTGATATTTTTGTGCAGTTTGAGACCTTTTAAAAACTTTCAAGGCCTGATCAAACATCCCAGGACCCAGAAAACCAAATTAACCAATTCCCTCTAAAGCTCCTTGGACATTTAATTAATAATTCCCAAATCAAGCGTCTCCCCACAAAAAAACTAGCATCACTGAACCTATGTTTTTATTCTGTTGGGTCAACTGTCCTCCAGCCAGGAGGGGGCGTCTGTATTCGGGTCACTGAGGTGTTTATTAGCCTGTTGGAGATTTTGCTCGAGGAAATGGTGACATGATATATTGTGAGCAGCGACGGCGCTGTGGAGCAGCCATAACTGGTTGTGGAGGACTTTGACCTGCAGACACAGTAAGGAAAAGTTATGGTCACGTAAAGTTAACGTTTCCACTAAATTACAGCTAACAACTGTGCTAAGTAGGTTTATAGTCAAGCACAGCTAATGCTAACACTAAATGACAGCGAGTGCTGGTGCTAACTTGGCTCTCAGTGCTAGTACTAACAAGCTAGTTGATCGCTAACTAGCTAGCTAGCACTAGAATCAAGTAATACTTGTACTTGTTCTATAGTCAGCGCAGCTAATGCTACGATTTAAGTACAATGCTATTGCTTACAAATACAGCTAATGCTAGGTTGACCGCAGCGTGTCACCTTGTTTTCCTCCAGCAGCTTGACTTTGACGGACAGGTCGTCTCTGATCTTCTGGTACCGTTCCCTCTGGTTCTGGAAATGTTTCTGGGCTTGTTCCAGTTTGGGCATCGTGACGCTGTCTCGTGGTCCCAGGTTCAGCTCCTCCAGGTCGACTCGGTACGCGTCGTACTCGATCCTGAAAGATGAGGTCACGGTTTCTAAATCGTCTCTATGAACCATCAGTGAATTTCCCAGACGTGACTTTTGGCTCCACCCACCTGGCGGCCTCGTACTGCTTGGCGTTGGTCATTGTGTCCTCGATGGTTTTGTTTACCAGCGTGTTCATGTCGGATGTGAAGGAGTTAATAGCGGCCGTCAGAGTCTCGCCGCTCTTGGACAGGAACCTCTGAGCCTCGCCGTTCATCCCGAACTCCACCTGGTTGATGACATCATCAACATGAGTAAACTGGCGTCACGGCGTCGTCTTTAGCGACGACTGTATTTGCTCAGACTCACGTGCAGCGGCGGCGTCTTGACGCTGAGCTCTGTGAAGGCGTCGCCGAGCGTCTTCTGCGTCACTGTGAACTGATCGAGCTGATTGGCCAGCGTCTGAGCCAGCTTGGTCATGTGATCGTAGCGTTGGCGGTCGTCTTTCAGCAGCTCGAGTCGCGGCTCCAGGTCCAGGTCGACGGTTCGGGACCCGACGCCGAACTTCTCGGAAAGAGCCTGTCTGGTACACTGGACAAAGACAGAGCCGTCGGTTAGCGGCCATCGTCGAAATTTATTGATCGCATCAGAGTCCGATCAGTTTCTCACTTTGTACGTGGTGATGCTCCACTTGCGAACTCGCTGCAGCTTCTCGCTGGCTGCGTTCTTGTTGCTCTGGACGACCACGGGTCCATTTCCTGGTTTTTGTGGCGTTACTGGAGCATCTGGAGGCGAAACGCTCGTTATTGAGAACACTGACGACAACATTTACACTGTTGTTGTTTACGACTTTATTCAACAAACAAATATGACATTTTGTTATTTTTATGTTTTGTCCGTCACTAACTAATCCTGCAACATTTCTACTTAGAAAAACTATTCAAACTTTTCAGAAACATCACGTTTTTTCTCTCAAAAAAAAAAAAAATCCACAAAAACATGACTGTCTTTGTCGACTTGCTGCTTCGTCAAACTTTCACCTAAAAATGTAATTTCAGTTTTAAATTGGTCAGAAGACTTTGAGCAAATTATCTGTCAATTGGTTTTTTGATAACTTTTATATTTTAACTTTTATGTTTACTTTTGGCCCCAACTCTTAGCTTGTAATTGATGTGTACATCACACTCTAACTCTTCAGCTGCTGCTCCGTTGCATTTTTTTTTTTTTTTGCAACGTTTCCTCTTGTATCTTCTGCATCTTTAACTTCTCACAAACAATTTTGATATCAAACTGTAGATAAATTTGAGCCAGATCCAACCATGTGACTTCTGAAGTGATGAGAGTTTATGTTTTTTTGCGGTATCCTACTTTTTGAACCACCTTCAGCTTCTCTCTTTAAAACTATTTTACTCGGGCTAAAAATCACAAAGTGAGACACTTTTTTCCAACAACCATAAATCAAAAAATTATGACTTTATTTACAAAAAAACCCCACATACTGACGGGTTCGGCTCTTTCGTCGCTAACTGTGTCAAAACTTTGACCGTATGAGTCACGGAGGTTGAATAAATGGCGGGAGTTTGAGAGGTTCAATGAGAATCTGTTAGTTTCTAGCTCAGACACTATTATCAGTTTAAATTCAGATTCTTTCGTTAACATGTTACCGTTGCTCTGTCCCGTTTTCGTAGTGACATCAGGTGCGGTGGTGTTGTCGCTATGGTTACAGTTACTGTTGGCGTCCTGAAAAGAAAAAGCAAAACAAAACAAAAAAGTCAACCAGGTTTCCTGTTTCCGTCGGCTCCTGAACGCGACATGAGTTGGTTCCTAGAAGAGGAACCGACAGTATAAAGGTCAAAGGTCAGGAGTCAGAGCAACCGTGGCAACACGTGATGGGGGATGAAATCACCGTGGGAACCAGCCGGAGCCGGCGGCGACCAATCAGAAGTGACACATAAAGGTTAGGAGGTCGTCACGCTGCGGCGATGACGGGTCCCCGTTGTGACTGACGACAGGAAATGGTCACCTGACGCAGATGAAAGGTAACGAGTCTTTGTGAGGACCAGAGTTGATGCGGCGTGTTACCGGGACACTGTCGCTACCATTAAAATAAGTAGAATCAATCGTTGCTGGAGACTTTTCTGTTAATCTACTTTCATGATTATTTGATGCTGTTAAACAGATGAATTTCCTCTTGGCAGACAAATAAAAATGAATTCTGCTCTAATTTTAAGGGATAATCTGCTACAAGTGTTTTTTTTTTTGCCTCCTTGGCCACTAGAGGTCACTAGACAAACTACCACAGAAACTAACAAGATCAGCTGAAGCTGACGAGTTTGTCGTCATTAAACTTTGTTGCTTCGTTTCACGCGACACCAAGTGGAAGAGTTAGCATACTGACCCGAATATAAGACGGTATTTTTTAAACCAGCAGGTGGCGTCTTCTTCTTCTCTCACACACCAGAGACCTGGAGAGAAGCGACCGCGACTCGGAGACTCACTAGAAAACAGCGACTCACACGTTGACCAAGTTAACAAACGTCAGAGGAGACAGTGAATCTCAGACTGTGGCGCCGTCACCGTTTCTAAACTGGGCCGGTGATAATTGTCCTGCGCGTTAATGCTAATGCTAATGCTAATGGCCGCATGCATGTCTGGGCAGCAGAGTGGTTATGTCGTAGCACATTGGTGTATTTACACTGTGCAGCTGTTTGCTAGTTCGAATCCCGACCAAGACAAACTTCCCTTTCCCTTCCCAAACATTCCCAACAAATACTGACAAAAATAAATAACCCAGCTCTGATGATGCACAGTTGCTACAACTTCATTAATTCCAGCGTCAAAATAAATTGCAGTTCAACCAGTTTCCTTTGTTTCAGACTAAGTTTTTTTTAAACACTGATTAAAAACTAAAACCCAGATAAGACGCAGCAGCAGCAACCGTCTCCATCATCTCAACCTCAACGACGTCCATTTTGTTCTCGTCGTTGTTTGTTGTTGTCGTTTGTTTGTGGATGAATATAAATGTGAGACTCGTTGCAGTAACAAGACGTTTTCTTGGCGTCTCACCGCAGGAGCAGCTTCTTCTTCTGTGGTGCTTCGTCTTTGCTCCACCGCCTCCATCATCTTCTTCTTTACTGAAGAAACAAAACCAGAAAGTAAATGAGTAAAAAACATGGATTAGATCATGAAACTGGTTAATTGATGATGATTCTAATTATTTATTTCAGGTCAGTTTGACCTTTAACTTTTAATAATTGCTCATTTATTGGAAAAAAGTTGAAAAACAACAAAACAACGTACATTAATGTTTAGATTAGATATTTTTAGTTTATTTTCAGGTATTTTATGTATCATATTCATGTTTTGTTGTTTGTGTTTCAATAAAATATTATATAATTATATTTAATTATGTTGATTTCTGTCAAATCATAGATCATCAGCTGATTTTAGTTAAACAGCGACATCTGGTGGTAACAGAGGAAACAGACACATGACGACACGATTAAATAACTTTTAAACATTTTATCATCGTGTATTTTTTTTTTTTTTTAATTATTATTCATATTGGAACCTTGGGAAGAAAACAAAAATAAAGTTATTTTGTTATTTTTAACATTTCTTTTGAAATGTTAAGTTATTTCTGGATTTACATTTTCACACATATATATAAAATATGTAAAATATATAAATATATATATTTTTTTAATTAAATGCACAATTAAAAATATGTATTTACTATTTTATATACACTATATACAAATATTTATATTTTTATTTGTTTTTATTTAACATTTTTGTTGATGTGTTAATACTTTGTCATGATATAGACGAGGTATCTAATATTATAATTAATATTATTATTATTATTATTATTATTATATTATACACTCAACAAAAATATAAACACACAAACTTGAAACGGTGAACAAAAATAGAAAATGACGCCATTTGATTAGATTCTTGATGTATTTGTTTGAATGATTTGTTTTGCTCAGACCAGCGTCACTTGGCTGCTCCTATTGAACATTTTAACTCACGACTTTTGTTTTGAAATTGTTGCTAACGCTCGCAAATTAAAGCCACTTTATTGATGAAGTTGTACTGTTATTTTTGTCACAAAACAATAACTACAATTTTTTCTTTGTGCGTTTATATTTTTGTTGAGTATAAATCATTTGAATTAATGTCATTGAATTAATCAGTTATAAATTCAAACAGCGACTGACTGGTTTTGTAAACAGTAAAATAAATAAATAAAAAAAAAAGAAATAAAAACAGGAACTGAAACCAAATGAAGACAAATATGAGGAACAACAACAACAAAGATACAGTAAGAAAAAAAAATAAAGAAGGAGAAACATCTGCTGATAAACAAACAAACAAACAAACAAACCGGAATAAACCAACATTTATGTGCAACATTAAGAAAAGTTCATTAAAAATGAGAATTAGAATCAAGTTTGTTTTTAACGGATGAAGATTCTAGAATTCTAGAATAAACAATCACTAAAAATATGTAAAACATAAAGTCAGTTAAATATGTGTTTTCAAAATAAAAGCCTCTTTATAACTTCATAACTGTGTTTTTATGAAACGACTGATGATGTGAAACAGCAACAAATTAAACAAACGACGACGAGTCGTAAAAATAAAACAACGTTCAAAGTACAAACACGTCGTCGTCGATGAGCTGCAGAACGTTACAACGTTACAGTTTAAAAAATAAAACGACTTCCACTAAACGTTACAATGTTTCTCTCTGTTGTTCCTCTAAACAAGAGGAAGAAACAGCTACACTGAATAAAACTGTAACAAAATGTCAAACTGTTTCATTTTAAGTAACTTTATTTCCTCCCAAAAACACCACACGTCAGAGGACGGCCAAAGTATATATTATATCAATTATATATAAGTGAATTAAATTAAATTAGCTTCAGTTTGAGCCGTTACATTTGATTAATCCAAAATAAAATGTATTGTTTCAAAGTTTCAGACAAAATATTTGATGTTTCCTCAGAGAATTTGTTGTAAATTAATTTAAATTAATTTCTCTTAAATCTGAGATGATTGGTCAGAGAAAATAAGGTTCATTATAATAAAATAATGTTTAAAAAAAGTTAATATTCAGTAAAATAATCACTTTTAAATGGATCAATAATGTAAATGATCATTAATAACAAGAATTATTAGATAAATGTTGTTTTTTATATATAAAATGATGCAAATATAACCTGTGAACGACATTATTGAATTAAATCACAGTTTAAAGTTAAATAAATGAGATAATAATTAAAATTATCTGCCAGGTGCTCAGTTTATTAGGTACAGCTGACCCAGGCTGTAAAAACATCACTTTTATAAACGTTTAGAAGGTTTTAATGTTTAGTCACATTGTTTAATTAAATAAAATGATCTTGAAATCGTAATTTAACAGTAACAAAATGTGTTTTTTTTGCTCATTTTTTTACATAAAACGTAAGTTTTAGTGGTGAAGTTAATAAAAACATCGTGTTTCCTGGTGAAGCAGATTCATTATAAACTGTTAAAGTGATTAAAATGTGTTTTTAAACTAGTTTTTATCAGTTAAATGACAGTTTGACTTTTAAAAAAAGTTGAAATAAACAAACAAACAAAAGGTTTTTTTTTTTTTTTTACCTTCACGGTTTTTAAATCAAAGTTCTTCGTCGTCGTCGTCGTCGGGGTGAAATGTCCTAAAACGTCGCGTTTTTCTTCTTGTTTCCGTTTTAAATCTTCATGTTTTTATGAATAAAAATGTTTAATAAACTGTGAAGATTAAAGAAAAAGTTGTGAAGTTAAAGAAGAGAAGAGTCAAACAAACCCGGAAATGTTTTCAACCGTTTTTTTTCTGCGTTCTGGAGCTGACAGAGAGCGCGCGATTTGATGACGTGTTCCCACCAAAAAGGGGCGGTGACGTACGGAGCCAATGAGAGAAGGTAGCTCCGCCCAAGCGGACTGTACCGGCTTATAAAACAAGAGTCTTTTAAACCCAGGTGAAACGATTACAAAATAAAAGTCCTACATAATAATTTTTGATGTTTTTAATTAATTTGATAAATGATTGAAATAAAAAGTCACTGAAATATAAATATTTAAGAAAAAAGTTTAATTTGTAAAAAATATATAATTTCAATCTAAAAATAATAAATAAATAAAATAAAGCTAAATAATAATAATTACAGCTACTGAACATATGTAAAACTTTAAAACAATGGCTAAAATAAACAAACATCAAACAACATAAAACAAGACAGATAAAAAAACAAAACAATAATTCGTTGATTATATATAATTAAATCCTAAATTAAATTATAATTTAGGTGTTTTTTTCCAGTATTTTTTATTTATCCCATAAATCTCGCGACATCTTGCGATGTTTCGTGCTCTAGGGTAAGAGGAACGCAAGTTCTCGCGAGACTTGGTCCTGGCCCGGTCCAAAGGTTTTCATGGATTTAATCCAGAACAAACCGCAGCTGGAAACTGGAAAAGTTTGTTTTTAACGTGAGTAAGAGACGCGGTTAAACCTGTCAACACTTTTATATGTTTTATTAAACATAGTTTGATTCATATTTTGTAGTTTTATTAAGTTTAATGTGAATTTATTAAAGTTTTACTACGTGTAAAAGAATCGAAACTAAAACTAATAACGGTCCGATTTTATGTATAAATATTAAATTAAAACGGTTTTATTCTGTTTTTTTTAAAACAAAGTGAAGCGTTTTACAGTAAATTTATTTATTTTGTTTATTTATTATAAATTGTTTTATTCAGTAAATCGTGTCTGTTTTAATCTACGTGTTAAATTAAAGTCATGAGTTTTAGTTAAACATTAACTGAAGGTAAAGAGAACGTGATGACGTCTTCAGGTTACCATGGTGATGATGGTGATGATGATGATGTGTAGCCAGCAGACAGCTGATATGATGAAGAGGAGGATGGGGAAGAGGAGGACGAGGATGAAGATGAGGGTGAACAGTCGACAGCTGACGTTTCTGTCCAGAGAAGAAATGACCGAAACTTCCAGAAAGAAGGAACGCTGCGGATCGGACGAGAGCACGGAGGTCAGAGGGATTATAATCTGGATTATAACCTGGATTATAATCTGGATTATAATCTGGATTATAATCTGGATTACAATATGATCCAGATTATAGTCTAATCTGGATTATAATCTGGAATATAATATGATTTAAATTGTAATTTAATCTGGATTATAATCTAGATTATAGTCTGGATTATAATAAAGTCTGGATTATAGACTAATCTGAATAATATTCAAATCTGTAATCTGGATTATGATATCGTCTGGATTGAACTGTGTATTATAATATAATCTGGATTATAGTCAAAGATACGGATTATAGTCTGGATTATAACATAATCTGGATTACAGTAGAATGTGGATTATTATATAATCTGTATTATAGTGTGGGTTATAGACTAACCTGAATTACAATATAATCTGGATTGTAGTCCGGATTATAACATAACCTGGATTATAGTTGAATCTGGATGAGTTGAGTCTGGACACTAATCTGGATCTAATCTAATCTACTCTCATCTGGCATTACATCATGTTGATTCTGATCTGGATTTTAATCTGGATTGGTTCTATTCTAGTTTCTGACCCTGGGTTCTGTTTCCTACTGGTCTATTCTCTTCATAATGTCCGGTTCTGTTCTATGTTCTAGATTCTACTTTCCTCTCTGTTCTTTACTGTTCTGTTTTCTACCTGGATTAAGTATTTATGTTGTGTTCTACATGAAATAGATTAAAATCGTATAAAATATAAATAAAGTAACATAAATAAATCAAATAAAAACTTTTCTTTCTTCAGGTCTCGTCGACAGATTCTGTCGTCTGAGAGGAAACTTGTTGTTCGTCCTGGAAACTGAGGTGAGACACTGAGACACTGACACACACACACACACACACACACACACACACACACACACACACACACTCACTGTGTGTGTGTGTGTGTGTGTGTGCAGGGCGGTGATGTGGACGAGGTTCTGTTGTTGGAGAGATGTGACGTGATGAAGTTTCCTGACGACGACACAAAACTCATCGTCAGTACGTCACACACACACACACACACACACACACATCAGGTGTTTACATATAGACAAACTGTTGTTTACGTGTAAACGTGTGTGTGTGTGTGTGTGTGTGTGTGTGTGTGTGTGTGTGTGTGTGCAGGCTTTGCGAGCGGCGACCGTCCCGTCTTCCTGCAGTCGAGCAGTTCTGATGACTCAGCGTCCTGGTTCGCCGCCATTAGAGACGCAAACACAGAAACACTGAGGAGACGAATGACAGAGCTACACACACTCATCAACACACACACACACTCTGGGCCGGACCATGACGGACGCTCACGTGAGTGTGTGTGTGTGTGTGTGTGTGTGTGTGTACGTGTGTGTGTGTGTAGATGTTCGGTCTCAGTGTTGATGTCGTGTTGTTCTGTCGCCACAAGGTGGAGACGATGTCGCTGTTAAAGTGGCACCACTTCACCTGACTGTTGGTGAGACACACACACACACACACACACACACACACACACACACACACACACACACACACACACACACACACACACACTGACTGTGTTTTCTTTTCCCCAGAGATTCTGATCCTGGATCAAGAAACAAACAGGATCCAGGTTCAAGTGTGTGTGATCGACACACACACTCACACAATCACGACACACTGCTGCTGCGACACACTGAAGGTAACACACACACACACACACACACACACACACACACACACACACACACACACACACACACACACACACATTTACACACAGTTTGTTTTTAGTTTGTTTAATGTTTTTTTTAGCTCATAAATGAATTTTAACTCAGTTTTTAGATCAAAAATGTATTTCAATTGTGATTTAACTTAATTATCAGAAACATTGAAGCTTAATGATGATTTTTTAACTTTTATTATTATTATTATTATTATTATTATTATTATTATTATCGTAGTATTTACCATCATTTTTAGATGATGTTTTCATTTTTTATTCATTTATTCATACTTTTTAACTTTTTAATCAAAAAATTAGACATAAAGACATGGTTTGTGTCAGTATAACACCCTGAGTGTGTGTGTGTGTGTGTGTGTGTGTGTGTGTGTGTGTGTGTGTGTGTGTGTGTGTGTGTTACAGGGACCAGACAACAGTGTGTTTGTAACATCTGTGTGTTTCTGTGGCAACGACGCTCTGAACCATCACAGCAGGATCAAAGTCACCATTTACAACACGACACACATCACGGTGAGAGAGTGTGTGTGTGTGTGTGTGTGTGTGTGTGTGTGTGTGTGTGTGTGTGTGTGTTTAAGAGGATTACTGCAGGATATGTACATGTGTAATACCAGCGGTGGCAGCAATTCAACACACACACTTGATTTCTCTCTCAGTTCAGTTTAGTTCAGTTAATCTGACACACACACACACACACACACACACACACACAGAGAGAGAGAGAGAAAGGTAAAGCGACGACAGCTTCAGACAGAAACTCAGATTTTCAAGACAAAGACTTTTTTTTTCTCCGTTTTTGTTTCTTTTTTGTCTTTTTCTCAAACTCGAACCGTGTCCGTCGTCTCGCCGTCCGACCGCTTCGCTAATCTGCATATTTCCCATGATGCCAAGTGCGGTGGTTTTATAATCCCGTCAGTCGGGCCGTGACGGTGGAAAGACGAGGAGACGAAGCAGCGTTTTGATTATTTTTCTTCTTCTTCGTCTCTGCTCTGAGGTGCTGCGACCTCCAGAGTAATCACATTACTTCTTATTGTTTCCTTTTATTATCATTTGTAATTTCCTTTTAAAACTTCTTATTAAAAGGAAATTATTCTCTGGAACATTTGTTTGTTGTTGTTTTCTGGAAACGACAGATTCGGTTCCTCGGTTGTAGTTTGTTGAGTCTCAGTCGTTCTCCTCGACGGTCGACCTGTTTGGTTTTCTTGTGTTTTTTTTTTTTTCGTCATCATGAACGTCGACATCGACGTCGTCTGCAGCTGACGTGAGGAAACAGGAAGTAGGAAGGAAGAGGACTTTTATTTCTTTAAAGTTTGGTTTTAAATTAAAGCGACGATGCAGAAAGAGACGATGACGTGCGCCAAGTGTTTGTGTCCGACGGGCGACAACGGCTCCTCCGGTGGACAGGTAGGACGCTGCGCACACACACACACACACACACACACTCACGCTGTCTGTCGACGTGTTTGTTGGTTCGGTTCGATGCAGATTTGTGTTTTAATCTGAAAAGCTTCTTGTTTGGAGACAGATTAGCTCAGTGCTTCTGATGCAAACGAGGAAATGAAGCAACATTTCGTGTCTTAACTTTTCTCTCTTCTCATTTTAAACTTAATGCGTCTAAGTTTTTACAAAAACAAACTATTTATTGATTATTATTGATTATAATTCTGGGTTCTTGTGTCTCAGCAGCGTCGTGACGTCAGCTGTTATTGTTTAGTTTTACAACAACGACGCACAATTTAAAGTGACGTTTTATATCAAAATTCTAAAAATAATAATTAGAACAAATAAGTTGCAGAGTTTCCATCAGCAAAGATGGCCGCCCATCATTTATCAATCGTCTGCCAATATTTTATCAATCGTTTATCAATCGTCCAGTCTTTTATCAACCGTTCATCACTGATCGTTCATCAACAAACCTGGAAAAATACTGACCCATCATGTTGTTCTGTTTAGTAAAAGTGTTGTTGTTTTAGTTTGGTCCAGTGGCGTCGTTTACTTCATGAACGTCACAACTCAACAACCTGAAGGAACATTTGACAAAAATCCTTCACTTTGAGGTCAGAGGTCAAAGGTCAAAGTCACTGTGACCTCATAGGAAACCTGGTTTTCACCACAGCTGAAGTTATTTCATCGTACGTCGTTGAAGAAATTTGGTAGAAAAAAAAAACAAACTTCATTTAGACTGAACGATGAAGGTCAAAGGTCACGGAGGCTGTGACAAACAGAAAATACGATCAATTCAATTCTATTAAATTAATCTATCAATTTCTAAACATTTTAAATCCTTGGTCAGTATCACAGTGTCGATCTTAACTTTGTGTTGTACTGATTTTGTGTGTGTGTGTGTGTGTGTGTGTGTGTGTGTGTGTGTGATTTGAGTGCTTTTCATTCAAGGTAATCCTTTGAGCTTCTGATTATCGTCATAGCAACAGTGATTTTAGGCCGTTGCTATGTGCTGAGGTTTTGATGCTCGGCCGTGACCTTGTGATGATGATGATGATTGTGTGTGTGTGTGTGTGTTGGACAGCAGGTCTTGTATTAAATTAATTACCTTCATAGAACATGAGGAGGAAGTTGACTGTGACGTAACCGGCGGACGGACGCATCCTGTGTGCGACTCAGGACGGTTTGTTTTTAGGAAATGGGCGTGTGGTCGTCATGTGACTGTTCCTGTTGTTAGAAGTAGGTGACATTGAACAAACAAGGAAGTGAATCTTTCACCACCAGAACTGAGGAGGAAGATCATTCAGAGATAAAATAAAGAAGCAGCAGAACGTAGAGTTCTTGTAAACTGACGAACGTTCGGAGACGGAGACGAGATTTAGACAAAGAAACAACCGAGTTCAGCTCCGTTTTTACTCCAAACGAAACAAAATGAGTCTGAACAGGAAACGACAAATAAAACCAACCTGAGCCTGAAGAGGATCTGGATTAAATCTGGATTAGACCCAAAGAAAGAGATTAATATTAATCAACAGTAAATCATTGGTAAATCTTTTATTAATCGTCGACTGATCTGGTTTTAATCTTCATCCAGTTATCTATCAATCAACCACCAAACACTCATCAATTATCTATCCATCATCTATCAATCAACTGTCAATCATCCTCCAGTTGTTCACCAATCATCTACCAAATGTTCATCAATTATTTATCCATCATTTATCAATAGTCCACCAATTATCTGTCAGTCACCCACCAATTGTTTATCAATCATCAATCAATCAACTACCAAATGTTTATCTATTATCTATCATTACTCTACCAGTTATCCTTCAATCTTCGATCAATCACTGATCAATCATCAGTCAGTCCAAACTATGTTGAACTGTCACACATGAAGTCGAAGAAGAAACAAAGTTCTAGGTTCTAGTTCTAGATTCTAGTTCTAGGTTCTGGTTCTAGATTCCAGTGGATCCATCTTATTGTTCCAAAGGTCGAGTTATTTAATGTAAAGATCCTTCTCTGTCTCTTCTAGAGGAGTTTCCTGGGCTTCACCTCCTTCTCCATCAGAGATCTGCTCCGGTCCAAGGAGCCTCACGTCTCCGTCAGCCTCAGGTAAACTCACCTCGGAGCTCTGACCATCAACCTCTGACCTCATTTTCTTTCTCTAAGCGTCCACCGCAGCTCGTCTTGACTCACGCTCTCTGTTCTATTGTTAAAGCTGCTTAAAAACCACGTCATGTTCCATGACTCATTTCTGCGCTGGTTATGTTTAAGACACCCACAGTGTTTCCTGTGCTCTGCTCTGGTCTGCGTTAGGTATCAGTACCACTTTAGCATCTTTTATTATCTTGCTTATTTTTCGCTGCATAAAAATGTATTTGCATGAATGCCAGGAAATGAACTGCGCAGCGGCTCATTGAGGTTTTAAGAGTTAGGTCACCTGATCTGAAGAGGAAGTGAGATTGGGTGGTGGTGGTTTGGAGATGGTGGGGGTGGTGGAGGGGTGAGGGGGGGGGGGCTCTACCTCTGCAGAAAGCAGTAAAACACAACCTCTTCCTGTTTTCTACATCACAACATCCTCAGACCGTCAGAGAGACGAGCGGCAGGCGTAGTGTGGATCAGGGAGAGCGAGGCAGGTGTGAGCAGGCAGAGGCTGACATGTTGAATCCAGGTGTGTCCAGCGTCAACACATAGTTGGCACAGTTACACAGCTGCTGCGTGGGTGTAACACTCAGAGGGTATAGTTAGTTATTTAGTTAGCTGCTTTATTTAACTATTGTTTGTGTTGCTTATTGTTTAATAATGATCTTTTTTAGTACTGATGAGTCAGAAAACTAATTTTACTATGAAAGGAAGCATGTCGCTGCCTGCAGGCTGCTTAATGTAGTTATCTTTAGTGTTTCTCAGTAGTGAACTGTTTGTGGTCAACTCTGTTAAACATGTTTCTATTCAGCTTTATTGTTGTGTTTTTAGTTTCAGTTTTTTTTTCTTGCCTGGTTTGATTTTCTTATGAGCTAATCTTGTTTATTGTTGTCTTTTAGTTGTTTTAGCTTTCTTGTTTTCTCTATAACAGGTCTTTCTAGTTCACCTTCTCTTCCTAGTTATGTTGTCTCTAGTTAGCTAGTTAGCTGTCCCTAGTAATCTTTTATCTAGTTGGTTTTTATTTTCTTTTTTGCAAGTTAATTTAGTCTTTCTTAGATATCTTGTTTCCAGTTAGCTAGTCAGTTGTATCATTTCATTTAGCATGGTTCTGCTAACTTAGCTTAGCATCTTGTTTCATGTTATCTTAGTCTGTTAGTTAGCTAGTTAGCGTGTTATTTGTCTCTTAAATTTGCATTGCTACTATCTTGTTTATAGTTAGCTTTCTAGTTCACCCCTTGGTTATTTCGTTTCCAGTTAGCTAGTTAGCTTTTCCTAGTTAACTTTAAATTGCAAGTTAGCAAGTATGAAGTTTGTCTGCTAACTATCTTTTTTCTAGTTAGCTTTTCTTTTCTCTTTTGCGAGTTAATTTAGTCTTCTTAGATATCTTGTTTCCAGTTAGCTGATTAGTTAGTTAGTTGTGTCAGTCTATGTAGCATTGTTCTGTTAGCTTAGCTTAGCATCTTGTTTCTTGTAAACATGTTTGGCTGGTTTGCTTTGTTGTCTTAGTCTGTTTGTTAGCTAGTTAGCTTGTTAGTTATCTCTAGTTGAATTTACGTTGCTCCCTCTCAGGTCTCCAGTTAGCTACTATCTTGTTCCCAGTTAGCTAGTTAGCTGTCTTTAGCTAAACTCTATTTGCTTGACCACAGGTGACGCTAACTACTTTGCTTCAAGGGTTTGTTGTTGTCTTGTTTCTTTTTATCGTGTTTCTAATTGTCTTTTTTCTTATTAATGTTGTTTCTAAGAAGCTTTCTCACTAGTTGTCTCATCTCAAGTTCAAGTGGTTTTAATTGTCGTTTCATTGATATTCACTGTATAGTGGAACAAAACAACGTTTCACCAGAATCAGTTGGTGCTACATTAAAAAGATATATACAAAATATACATATAGGATACTAGTGCAAAAGTTAGCTTCATTTTGCTAATCGTTTCTTTCTAGTTATCATTGTCTTGTTAGTTAGTCGTCTCTAGTTAGTCTTGTTTTAATAATTATTTGTTTTGAGCTTTGTCTCCCTAGATATCTTGTTTCTTGCTAGTTTGTTGAGCTGGTTATTTGATTTCTAGTTAACTTGTTTTGCTAGTGACGTGTTTACAGTTGGCCTTGTGTTGCTAACTAGCTGTTTTTAGTTAACCTTGTCTTTTAGTTAAATTGTATTGCTGTTAATCTGGATTTTCGTTAGCCTTGACTTGCTAATTATTTATTCCTAGTTAGCTTTGTTGGACTAGTTATTTTTGTTCTGCTAGTTACATGGTTTATACTTAGCCTTGGCCTGTCTCGCGTTTGTTCCTAGTGAGGGAAGTTTTGCTAGTTATCTTGGTTTTTAGTTAACTTTGTTTTTATAATTACTTGTTTGTACTTACCCTCGTCTTGGCAGTTAGGCTAGTTGTTCCTAGTTAGATTTGTCGTGCTAGTTATCTTGTTTTTAGTGAACTCTCTAGTTAGCTGGGTTTTAACTAGCCTGATATTGCTAATGACTTGTTTGTAGTTAGCCTTGTTTTGCTAGTTATCTTGTTTTAGTTAACTTGGTCCACTTCCTTTGTTTCTGCGTCAGGACGATGGATGGTGTGAACAAGGTCGGCGAGGTGAAGGTTTCCCGCCTCCAGATCGACGATGACGGCGACGATAAAACTCCTGAACACAAATGTCCAGCTCTGTGCGACAGACTCCACGGCTCCATCCACGACAAAGAAAACAGTCCGATGATGAGAGCTGGTGAGACGCAGCTTCTCTGGTGTGTTTGTTTCAGTTTCATGATATGTTTATATGTGACATATGTGTCCGTGTGTGTGTGTGTGCAGTGCTGTCTGCTCAGGTGTGTAAAGTGTACAGGTTTCAGACCGAGGACCAACGATGGCTGCTGGTCAGAGAACAGCTGTCAGAGACGCCGCTGTCTTTCTCTTTACCTCGACAGCTACTGAGCACGCTCATACGTGAACACACGGACAGGTACGTCCAACGCTGATGATGTCATGTTTGTTTGAACAAGACAATTAGACTCTGTTGACTTTTTGATGACTGTAAATGTTTAGTCTGTGCATGTGAAAAAAGGTTAAACAAACTACTTTCCTGTTGTGGGTCATCCTTGACCTGTTGGACAAGGGAAGGTTGAAGAATAAACATCATTCAAAACTGAACCTCAGAGAACATCTAAGATAACATAAGTTAAGCTAAACTAAGCTAATATGACCTAAATATAAAATAAGTTAATACAAACTAAGGTAAATTAAACTATGCTCACATATGATAAACAAAAGACAAGATAAACTAAGATAAGCTAAGTTAAACTAGGCTAATATAATATAAGGTAAGCTAAGCTAAGAAAAGCCAAAATAAACACTAAAGCTAAACTGAGATAAAATGAGCTCAAATATGCTAAACTAACTATGCTAACATATGACATGCTAAGATAACTTAGCTAAGCAAAACTAAGCTAAATCTTAGCTAAACCAAGATAAGATGTGCTAACCTAAGTTAAAATAAGCTAAACTAAACTCACTTAAGTGTCAAAAAACCTATCTAAGCTAAGCTAAGAAAAGCTAAACAAAGCTAAGCTATGCTAAGTAAAGCTAAGCTAATATAAGATAAGGTAAGAGAAGCTAAACTAAGCTTAGCTAAGAAAGCTAGATAAACAAAGCAAAATTGAGATAAAATAAGATCAGATAAGCTAAATTAAATTAAGCTATGCTAACATATGATATGCTAAGATAAATTAGCTAAGCTAAGATGAGATCAGCTAGACCAACGTAAGAGAAGATGTGCTAAGCTAAGGTATGAAAAGCTAAGCTAAGTCAAACTATTGCTACATTGATCAAACAGAGTAAATATAGACACAGATGTAGACAAAGTAAAAAAACTGAACTAAACAACAATTTCTATGAAAGGATCCAGGAAGTGAAGGAGCTCGGCGACCTGTCTCCTCACTGGGACGGACTTCGCCACGACATCATCTCCCACTGTAACCAGCTGATCAGCAGTTACCAGGAGACGCTCGCCGAGCTCAACAAGCTCTCAGGTTGAAGCAGATTAATGTTAAATTATTAATAATCTGGTTCGTTACGTTGTTATATCGTGTTGTCGATGTTCCCGCCAGCGTCGTTGTGTTTCAAGTCGAGCAGCAGTAAATCAGAGCGCCACCTTCAGTTCGTCCCAACAAACCTCCACTCTCAGAGGATGGAGGTCACCGACCCCGCCGCCACCGGTACGACCGCCACCTGCTCCTGCTACACTTCCTGTTTGGTTTCCTCTTCTCAGATGATTTTCTCTCTCTTTCTGAGCAGGAGTGTGGTACGAGGTCACGACGTTCGGCGCCGCCGCAGACCACCACCAGGCCTTCAAACATGGCGGACTAAGACGACTGCTCAGCAAACACGCCAACCAGCGCGACGGGTAAACTCCCTCCATCCTTCTCTTTATATTGTTGTCAGTCTGTTAATCTCTATAATCTCTATAATCTCTGGTGGATTAGCGATGCTGCGTTTTCACTAAATGACTCAGACTCATCAGGATCCTCAGTTTAGATCCAGAGAAGAAGAAAATAAGATTTTCTCAGATTAGCTTCGTAGTGAAACTGAGTTGTATTTGGTTGAATATAAAAACATTGATACAATGTTTTACCATGATTATTCAAATGTCAATTTATTGATTGTTTGGTTTGTAAAAATCCAGGAAAATATTGGAAAATTACCCAGAAGTCAGCAGCACAAACTTTTGAAATAAAACCAGGAAATTCTCACCTGTCAACTAGTCATCGCAACTTTCCCGCAACTTTCAACCAGTCATTGTCGTTTCCAGTGAAACGTTGATCCACGTCAGTGAACTCACTTTTTGAAACTGCTTCAGACCATGAGAACTGTTGTTGCTTTTCTTAAAAAGTTGCGCAACCAAGTGAAAGTTGCGGTTTTCGTCCTTCGTCCGGCGAATGTGATTTTAGCAGTTTTAAGACCATTGCAAACGACATAGATCGTCAAGTTTGATGTGTGCAGATTGTACGATGACCAGACATACGTCAACATGCAACGTCATCAACATACGTCGTCCATCTGTGCCACCATAGTTACCAAGGCAACCGTGTCACGTGTCCATTGTGTCATTTCTATTGGCTGATTAGTAGACGTAGGTCGTAACAGCTGTCACACTGTGAGATAGTTGTGCTGAATTTCTGACACCGCTGGAAATGTATTATCTTTAGTTGCAAGATGCTGACAACAGCCTTGAACCTGTCTTACAGCTCGATGTCAGACCACCGCTTTAGAGCCACGACCACTGATATCTCTACGTTTCTCCTACGATGGTCGTCTTTAATCTGACAGTCCAAAATCATACAGTGTAAATCAGCCATTACAAACAACAGTCTTGTGTTGGGAGCTGCTGTGTCTTGATTAATTGTCCAAATGACACTAATTGTTGAAATAAAGCGATGGTAACATAAAATAAACTAAGATAAACCAAACTTCTTTATTACCTGTTTAAGTGACACCTAGTTATTAACTCTAGTTGTTGGAGTGAACATGGGAGTTTATTGTTCTTAAAAATGTTCATGATTAAATTTCTGTTAATAAAACATCATATGTTTCTATGTTTCTAAACTAAATCCTGTTTCCTCAGCTCCGTCTCTTTCTCTGAAGACGAGAGCTCCAGAGCCAGAGATTTACTCGCCACTGTCGCTCGTCTGCAGCCGCTGGTGTTCGGTCTCGCCGAGGAGCTGCTGTCCGTCTGTGCCGAGCTGAGCGGCGCCCGCCTGCAGGAGGTGTTGGACAGTTTGACCCGAGAGGTGAGAGGATGAACGGACGGAGGACGGATGAACGGAGGCAGGTGACACGTTACCTACAGCGACGTCTGACTTCTTCACTTCTTCACGCAGACGAATCTGTTCGTTCACGCGCTCAAAGACGAGCTGGTGAAAAACGCCCTGATGACCGTCCACGACCAGGTCGTCGCCCAATCCAACAGCAGCCACGTCCATGACAACGGGCTGGTCTGTGACGTCATGGCAACAGAACACGACAGCCACCCGTCGCTGGGGTTGGACGGCGTTTGGCGCCATGAGTACGACGAGGAGGAGTGGGCAAGTGTTCCTGACACATCGATTCATCGGACGCTGAGTCATACGCCTACCGTCCTCACACGTGTGTGTGTGTCTGTGTGTGTGTAGGACAGGACGTGGGCCAATGTCACCATGAGCCTCAGCTGCATCGTGGCCATGGTGGATCGGCTGCAGGGGCGAGAGCGGCGAGCGTCTATGGAGGCCACGAACCCTCACACCGGTACGACGACAAGTGACGTAAATAGAAAAACGTCTCTCATCAAGTCACATGATTAAAATCTTCCTCTTCCTCCTCCAGCGTCTCCTGCTTCCTCCTCTTCCTCCTCTTCGTCGTGGCAGGAGCAGCTGCTTCCTCTGGTCGTGACGCTCCGTGAGTGTGTTCGTGAGGCGGTGTCTCTGGCACGAACCGCCATGACCTTCGTTCTCCTGCAGGCGGCGGCGACTCTGACCATCGGTCAGGGTCCAACGCACATCATCCAGAGACGCCACGCCGTCTTCAGCCAGGCGGTGAGACGGACTGACAAACAACTTTATATCATTTGTTGTTTTAGTTTATTGATTAGATGTCGTATCAAAGCTGTACCACCAACGGGAAAATCGATTGAATGAATAAAGTTAAGATCTTTATCTTTAAGTTAAATTAAAGTTTCTCTCTCTCTGGTCCAGCTCGCCGCCGTGGCGTGTGGCTTCATGTTGAAACTCTACGGCGGTCTGGAGGATCCTGACTTCCTGCAGCAGCTTGTGTCCGTCGGCATCCTCGCTCAGTTCGAGAGTCTGCTCAGCACCTACGGTACAAACACACACACAGACACACACAAATACACACAAACAGGCAGTGTGTGGTCATACGTGTGTGTGTGTGTCACAGGTGATGAGCTGGGGATGCTGGAGGACATGGAGGTGGGCGTGGCCGACCTCAGCCAGGTGGCGTTCGCCGTCATCGAGGCGAAATCGGAGCAACCGAACGACCTGCTGCCGATTCTCACGGGGACCTGGTGGGAGACAAAACACACACAGAAACACACACTAAACACACACACACACGCTCTAACAGGATGTGTGTGTGTGTCCAATCAGGGGCCGGTTCATCGTCAAGGTCCCGTTGACACCGGAGACGTTCGAGTCGTTGCCATGGCAACTGAAAGAGGGGCGTTTGATCCGAGTTCATCCGGTTCTGTTCAACATCGGGATCAACCAGCAGCAGAGTCTGGCTGAGAGGTGAAACAAAACTGGGCTTTTATTCTGAAAGGGAAATTCTCACAGGAAGTCTCAAACCAAACTTTTTGTTTATTTGTTTGTTTGTTTGTTTGTTTGTTTACAGGTTTGGAGACAGTTCTCTACAGGAGAGAGTGAACCAGCAGAGCTGTGAGAAACTCAGAGATTATTGTCACAAACTGATGCGGACGGGTACGACCGGGTTCAGCGTATTTACAGTATTTTTTTAAGTATTCGCAGAAAGAATTCATCGTACATTTTTCGTAGCTTTAGCTTTTACTGAACCGCCTGCGTTGCAATGCATCATGGGATACGTCCTCTGTCTGTGTCTCAGCCGGTGTCCAGTCTCTGTCCGACCTGTTGACGTCTCTGGACCGAAGCGTCGACGCTAAAAAGAGGAAGAACGTGGAGGTTCTGTGGACCGCCGCCACGGTAACGCCTGTTTCAACGGCAGCCATGTTGGTGATGTAGCATGAAGAAGGGGGCGGGGCCACTGACATGTTTCTGTGTGTGTGTGTGTGTGTGTGTGCAGGTGTGTCGCAGGGTGAACGGCGTCCGTCTGACGAGTTGTAAAAGCGCCAAAGATCGAACGGCGATGTCAGTGACGCTGGAGCAGTGTGTGTTGCTACGGGAACGACACACGCTGAGTCAGCAGCAGTTCAACACGGCGCTCGACTCCATGAGGAGGTGTGTGTGTGTGTGTGTGTGTGTTTTTTACCCGCAAAAAAACCCGCCCTCCCATCCACCCTGGCCTCTTTCCTTTCCTTTTTTTTCATTTCCTCACCTTTTTCCTTTCTCTTCCTTTCCTCTTATTTCTAAGTTTCTGAACATTTTCAGTTTAAATTTCTGTCTTGTTTCCTTCCTTCTTTTCTCATCGTATCACCATCCTCCATCTTTTCTCGTCTGTTCTTGTCTTTTCCTCCTCTCGACCTCCTCCAGGTCTCGCGTGTCGTGGCGGCAGCTCGTCGGTTGTTATTCTCCGTCAGACGTCGTCCGACGTCCGTCCGGTCTTCACTTGTATCCGGTCGTCGTCTTGTTGGTGACGTCACATCTGCTGGTGTTGTGGCTCATCGTCAGTCTGGTCGTCCTGACGACGCAGCACCACTGATGATGATGATGATGATGATGTGTTTGTGTGTGTGTGTGTGTGTGTGTGTGTGCAGGGACGGCTGCAGGATGGAGAACGTGCAGAAAAACATCGGCAGCAGGAAATTTGCCTTCAGCAGCGTTCAGCTCCTCACGTTCCCCAAACTGTACCGACCTCCAGACGGCAGCTACGGATAAACACCTGCTCTCTGTTTATTTGTTTGTTTGTTTGTTTAGCTGCTGTACAGGTTGTTGTTGTTTATTATGTATAAAGTGTAAAATGTATAGAATTTTATTTACTGTTCGCCTGCAGATGTTTAATTCAAAAACATGATTCTGCAATAAATTGATATTTGATTCTTTTTCTGATGAACTTTCTCCATTTTTATTTGTTTTTAACTATTACTGACACAAACAAACAAACAAAAATAATCAAATCACAACAAAGTTATTGTAGAAACAAACAACCGTTGTTGTTGTTGACCAAAAATGTCAGAAACTCCCAGGTTGTGACGACTATAAATACCACAATAAAACCACAGAGGAAGACGTTTACGCTACAGACATTATATATATATATATATATATATATATATATATATATATATATATATGAACGTATATATGTATTTTTTCATTCCGGTTCAGGTTCAGGTTCAACAGCAGCAGTTTTCCCGCCAAGCCGCTTGGTGACGCTGCTCAAGTTCACAGAACGTTCAGCTGCGTCACAGCGAAGACACGTTCGAGACGGAAATGAGAAACTTCATCTGTCAAAATAAAAGCTACTTTGTTTAATTTAGTTTAAAATAAGCCTAATGTGGATGAAAATAATAATAATAATAAAAAAAGAAACAATTAAGTTTAATTTAGTTGTTTTAAACTGCAGTTATTTACCTTCTAAATTATGTAATTTCAATTTTATTGTGTTGTTGTGTCCACATTTTTAAGACTTTTGGTTATTTAATGTATAATAATGTATTATTTTGTATAAATTGATCATATGACGATGTGAAAATACTACACAAAATAAACTTTAATAATCGAGAGATTAAGAAATTAATGATTAATCCATCATGAAATCAGCTGACGTGACTTCTCAAACAATCCACCCTGAAAATTAGTCACTTTAATGTTTAAAAGCTGCTGTAAAAACCAAACTATCAGTGACTGAACTTTAACCAGGGTGTGACGACTATAAATACCACAGAAGAAGACGTTTTGATGACCTTTGGACGGGAAAATAATGCAGGAAAAACAACAATAAAACTTCATATTTAATTTATATCAAGACACGGTTATATATATATATATATATATATATATATATATATATATATATATATATATATATATATATATATATATTATGGCGTTAAAAAGGAGACTTTTATTTTGAAGCGCCACCGCTGGACACATTCCTTCCTGTGCGCACGGGCCCAGTCAAAACAATGCAGCTTAGCCACTGGCCGCGTTCGGCTAACGTTTAATTCTCAACATTCTATCAACCGTTAACTCCTCCGGGCTGTTAAAATAAATCTCCCCGCTCCTCCGGGGCTTCTCTTCGGCCTGGTCCGGTCCACTCGCCTCCCTCTCTCCTCCTCCTCTTCGCCGGGCCGCTTCGTCCGGAGCCGTGTCTCTGCGCGGAGGCTTCTCCCGTGGGTGTTTGTGTTTTGTTCTCGCTGGTGACGGAGAAATGGAGGCGGCTAACAGGCTGCTGCTGCCGGAGAGGAGCGGCTAAAGACACGGAGGAAATATTAATTTAAAACCCCGGAGCAGGAGGTTTACAAGTGAATAAATACGGATTAAAAACGGATTACGGATCGGTTGTGAGGTGGGTTCGGTTAGCATGGTGGAGTAGGCGGCTCCGGGGTTGTTGACGCTATCGGGCTCCCGAGACCGATCGACCCCCGCGGACGGTTAGCTCTCCCCCGGTCAGGCTCACCATGGCCCCGGGCTCTCTGGTGGCGGCCTGCCGCAGCCTGGCCCTCTCTACGTGGCTGCTCTCCTTCTGCTTCGTCCACCTGCTGTGCCTGGACTTCACCGTGGCCGAGCGGGAGGAGTGGTACACCGCCTTCGTCAACATCACCTACGTGGACCCGGCCACCTCGGAGCTACGCACCGAGAAGACGGAGTGCGGCCGCTACGGGGAACACTCGCCTAAACGGGACGCGAAGGGTCTGGTGGCGCTGCCCGCGGCGCCGCACGATCGCCAGGCCTGCGACCCCAACACGCGGTTCGCGGTGCCAGCGCAGGCCGGGGCCTGGATCGCTCTGGTGGCCCGAGGAAACTGCACCTACAAGGACAAGATCCTCCACGCCGCCGACCACAACGCCTCGGCGGTGGTCATCTTCAACGTGGGCTCCGCCAACGTGAACGACACCCTCACCATGCCCCACTCAGGTACCGACACTTTTATCACTAAAATGTTAAAATTTACGTTTTGTTACGATTCACTTTTCATTTCACTACTATTGTTATTAAATGTAGAAAATCAATAACAATTGATTTTTGACAATTCAATCTTTGTTGTGGTGGTTTTTTTTGCAATAAAGTTGCGATTTTAAAAACACCGACTCTCTCCCGCAACTTTATCACAACTAAATGGCTACATTTTTTTGCGTTTTAAAGGGGGGAAAAAGTCGTAATATTAAACCATGAACATTTATTATACGTACTTATTGATAAGATTTTTTTTACGTTTAATGTTGCGATTACAACTTTTAACACAAATTCAACCAATCGTGTTTTCTCTTTCTGCAACTTTTCTGCAATTTTTGACCAATCATCATTGTCATAGGTTTATTTAGCTGGAAAAATCGTAACTTTTACTTGCTCTTGCAACTTTATGGCAACAATCAGATAGAACATCGCAACTTTCACTGCAACTTTAAAAAAAAAGAAAGAGAAGTTGACATAAAATCAGCAAAGTTACATTTTCGGCTTAAAAATGAACCAAAACAAAGGTGTAATGGTCAAATTAATGGATCAGTTTTGTAAAAACTGAGTTTTATTTAAGTGTTTTTTGTAAAACTCATAACAGTGACGTATGTTGTAGCTGATATGTCTGTTTTTGAATCATTTGTTTGATGTCATGTTGTTTGTTTTAACATGTATACGTTGGTACAGAAACAATAAATCTGTGATTTCAGCTACAAATCGATTGACAACCTGAAATCAGTCGAGTTCATGAGTTGTTGAGGTTCAAAGCTTCAACTGATGGAAATATTCAACCAGTTTGGAAACGGACAAAAATGTTTAAAAAAAAAACTATGTTTTTAGTCGAAAAAATTCATGTTTTTGTTCATGTTTGGAGTTGTTTGAGTAAAGCTGATTGATTAATCCCTCGTTGTTCAGATTGATTGATACTAGAAACCACCGTCTGCTGCTGATCGCTCTGGTCTGGGACCAGCAGACAGCAGATTAAAACCTGCTGACTGCTGGTTTGAACGGCGTCAGGATTGATTTACTGTTATTTTATACACTAGATGAAATTATTGATGAAATATAGTCGATGAGCTGATGATGGGATCTGTTATGTAATCAATAACAATGAAGTCGTCGTGTTTTTTTTTTAATCGCCTTGTTAGTGAATTAACAGTCTTACAGCTGTTTGGAGCAGCAGCTGGAAACCAGATCAGGGAGTCCAGGGACCAGACTCCGTCTCTCTAATGAATGTGTGTTTTTTTTTTTTTTTTTTTAACGTTCTCATGACAGTTTTTTTTCTAGGGTCAATGTCGTTCGTTTTATTCTAACAAGCTCGATCTTGGCGGTTTTCCACAAACTCTGTGGGAATATTTTCATCATTTCCCCTCAGAAATAACATCTGTTCTGGTTTCATCCACAGCTTTCAGTCTTTCAGTCCAAACGGGTTTTAGGTTTCTTCCTACAAACTGAACAAACATGAAGCCAAAATATACAAAATACGAGCGGTGACGTCTGAACGCTAGTGGCGACGTTCGGAGCTAGAAAGTTTGAAAATACGATGGTCAATTTCGTCTTGTTACGTATCCAAGATGGCAACTAACTAGTTTATTAGCTGTTAAATAGTTAGCATGCTAACTGTAGCCTGGTTAGCTTTGGTGTTGCAACCTTCAAGATTTTTACCAAAATGCCAGTCCCACCTGTTAGCCTAGCCTTTTAGCTTTAGCGTAGCGGACAATGTGGAATTGATTTAGCCAACATTGCTAACAATGTTTGGTATTTTCATATTATCTTATTGGATGTTTTAAATATAACGGACAGACACATATTCAGTAACCAGCTAGCATGCTAACTTCAGCTCAATGAGTCATGAAATGTAGAAATTATTGTTGCTGATTATGTTTGTAAATTGTTACAAGTTTGAAAGTACAGTCGTCTTTTTCCCTCTTGTTAAATATCCAAGATGGCAGCTGTTGGACTAATTATGACTTTGCATTGGATGATTTATTGAGTAGCATTGTGTCGCTGCTAATTAGCTTGTTGTTAGCAGTTATATTGCTATCATGCTAATGGCATCTCGTTTAGCTTTGGTGTAGTAACTTTCATGTCATATAACTTTTTACCAAAATGTCAGTGCCCCTTGTTGGATGTGACATTTTGCTGGAGTCCAGCTAGCCTTTTAGCGTTAGTGTTAGCGTAGCAGACAAGGTGGAATTGATTTAGCCAACATTTGCTAACAGTGTTTGGTGTTTTCATGACATCTCAGACATCTCACGACTAAGTTTCCAATTGCTGCTGATAAACCAGTCACCAAGTCTCAACTGTCAATTAAATACTTTTAAACTGTTGAAATACTGACTTTTTGAAACGCTAACTAGCCTGTTGTTGGCTGTCAGACAGCTAGCATGCTAACCTGGTGGTCCCACACTGCCTGTTATGAAGCTAAAGTGGCTTTTCGTTGTCGCATTTGATGCTAAACTGAATTTCTAAGGTATGTGAGCGTTGACGAGAACCAGTCACGGTTACGTGACTTGAACTGGTCCGAGTTCTGGCCTCTCAGGTCCGGCAGGGTCCAGTCCAGCTTTTCATGTGTGACAGAAGCGTTAATCCGCATCTGTTGGACTCAGCTGGTTTCTATCGTTCCACCGTTCATCCCTCAGATTAGTCCAGAACTGCTGATCAACCAGTTCAGGGGTAGAGGTTTGGGTCGGGTCGTCACAGAGACACGCTGATCCCAGAGGGATTATTTTTAGTTAAGAGACAAATCGATTTTTTTGTTCTTGTGTGAGTGTTTTTGTTGGGAGGTGAAAACAGTTCAGATCAGTTCAGTTCAGGCCTCGAGGGCGGAGTTTATACAACTCGTGTCCGGACAAAAACTAAACACACTCAGACCAAGCAAGTTCAACAAGTTTTTTTTTTTTTTTTTCCAAACAAATAGACAAAAGGTTACGACTCAGTTTCCTGGAGCGCATCCTGTTCAACTACAAACTGTAAAACAAAACAAACAAAGCTGTATTTTCCTTGATGGGACCCTCCAGTAGGGGGCGATCTAACAGGAACGTTACATTATAACGATATTTTACATTTATCTGAGCTGATTTGATCATAAAATAATGGACAAACAGGAAAACGTCTTAACCAGAAGTTGTGCAAAAACTTATATGAGGTTTAAACATTTGGAAAACAAGTTGTTACATATTTAAAAGCTGTTACATTTTAAGTGTTTTAATTGTCCTGTTCAGGTGTCATGCTGATGTGGCGTTACGCTAAGCTAGTTTAGCAAGCTAATTTCAAGAGAGTTTTTATGTTGGTTGAAGTAACATCCAGTTTGACCGTCTTTTGTTTTTACAACCAAATAGTTAACAATGAAAGTAAATGGGGCAGTCAGCCAAACGTATCTAAATTGTCATTTTTTAACCACTAATAAAGCTCAAAATATCACTTAACTTCAGCAGTAGCATGAATAGGGTCCCTACACATAAACTTGTTTTACATGATGCTAACCAGCTAGCATGATGCTAACTGCAGCTCGTCACACAATATGGAAACTATTCTGCCAACTTTGCTAACAACATTTAGTGTTTTAATGACATTATTTAATGGTTCATTGACTTTTGTAACATTTAGTCCCACCTAACTAGCATGTTGTTAGCTGTCAAACAGCTAGCATGCTAACCTGCTTGGTCCTTTGCTTCCAGTTACGTAGCTAAAATGGCTTTTTGTTGTCGTATTTGATGGTAAACTGAATTTTAAAGGAATTTGAGTTTTGTTCAGACACAGTTATGTGACTCTAAACTTACCAGAACTGGGTCCTAGGTTGTTCTAGATCAGCAGATTCATCATTTTCATCGCTCTTCATGGACACATCGACCTGTTGTTCAGGAAAATGATGAATCTGCTGATGTGGAACAACCTTCATCACCAGTTGTTATAAAACCAGACGTTGGGTAAGTCTTGTAAAACAGTGTTTTTAATAAACTCTGGGTTCACTTACTAAGTTATCAGTACTTCAGTTTATGTGTAGGGACCCTATTCATGCTACTGCTGAAGTCAAGTGATTTTTTGAGCTTTATTAGTGGTTAAAAAATGACAATTTAGATACGTTTGGCTGACTACCCCATTTACTTTCATTACAGAACAGTTGTCAGTAGCAGCTTCACCCACACTTTTTATTCCAGTCCATGTTTACAGACACTTTGATACGAATCGTCTCGTGGGAGATGGTTTTTTTTTCCTTCCACCTTTTTTGAGGTTATGTGAGGATGTTTTTAAACTGAGTCAGGCCACAGTCACAAGGAAGAAAAAAAAAACCTCAAATTCCCAAATTACCACATTTGAATCAAAGCTCTGCAGAGTTGAAGGGAGGAGGTTGTGTTCATACTTGCTGAGTTTGTCACAGATACAGAAACAGTTTGTGTTTTAATGTTTTTTAGAGGTGAAATGACCCTTTTAACCCCGTTTTCTCAAAAACAAACAATAAAACACTTTATTAACTATGATTGTGGCTTTTACAACCCCCAGATGTGAAAATCTCACTTTAACTTTAAATTTAGTCAGTTTTTCTTCCTTTGAAAAAGTTTTGTCAAGAGTTTGTTGTGTCTCTTCTTGTGTTTCTTCTTTTCGTGAACTTGTTGTTTTTGTTACGTTTAGCTTCGTGAATGTCCGATGAACGCAGCTTTAACGCTTTTGTTTGTTACAAATGTAACAATCGAGAAAAGTGACAACTTGTTCTGTTTATCTGCAACCAATCAGCGTGAAAGTGTGGGGTCATGTGACTGAGTCATGTTGACCAGCTAGCGCTTCTCTCTGCCGTCAGATCTTTGCACTACATCAAGTACAGACAGGAAGCTCTAGACCAGAACCAGAACGAGGGTCTGGACCTGGACTTGGACAAAGGATGAGTCCTAGTAAGACTCAGGAAGTAGCTCGGTCAAACTTAAGATACAGCGTCTGACTTTATTTAATAGCTGAGCATCGGCTAGCATGTTAGCATAAGATTGTAAATGTCAGACACAGGTTAGTTCGCAACAAAAGTAAGAAATAATTAAACCGTCGTCCCCTGGTGGTTAAACCAGATGTGTTGCTTCTTGTGTTTTCATGGATTTTAATCGTATCGACTTCCTGCGTCGTCCTCAGGTACAGGTGAGGTCGTCGCCATCATGATCCCGGAGCCGAAGGGTCGCGAGGTGACGTCGCTGCTGGAACGCAACGTGACGGTCACCATGACGATCACCATCGGGACGAGGAACCTGCAGAAGTACGTGAGCAGGACGTCGGTGGTGTTCGTGTCCATCTCCTTCATCGTGTTGATGATCATCTCCCTCGCTTGGCTCGTCTTCTACTACATCCAGAGGTTCAGATACGCCAACGCCCGCGACCGCAACCAGGTGACTTCGCACGTTTCCTGTCGATTAGCCCGGACGGAATAATAGAAACGGCCTCCAGGACTAAATCTTGTCTCGTTATTTATTTTCCTCCTACAGCGGCGACTTGGCGACGCGGCGAAGAAAGCGATCAGCAAACTGCAGGTTCGGACCATCAGGAAAGGAGACCAGGAGACGGAGGCCGACTTCGACAACTGCGCCGTCTGCATCGAAGGCTACAAGGCTAACGACGTGGTCCGCATCCTGCCCTGCAGGTAAACACGTCAAATGAAAGCTCTCTGATGTCCTGTCGTGAATGAACGACTGATGGATTAAATTGATTAAAATGAATCATTAGATTAGTTTTCAGCTAATTTATATTGTAGCTAATGTAGCGTTATTAGCTAATGCAGCAAAGTATGCAGGAGTAGCAATGTAGCCAAGTTAGCTAACATTGCTAAGTTAGCTAATGTAGCCAAGGTAGCTAGGTAATAGGAGCAGAGGACCAGGTTGTTACAATAGAAGAGACTAACGTTAGCTTAGCGCTAACTGAGAAACTTTACATTGAAGCCTTCAGGACAGAAGGTTTTTCTGTTTGTTACTTTGGTTTTTAAATAGTTTTTAAAACGTCAAAACGGACACAAATCTGGTGGAAGCGGCCGTAGATTTATTTGAGGATAATTATGTGAAATGAGGTCGGAGAAACGCTGGAGTTTAACAACATAATATCATCAGAGTTTGTTTGAAGTGAATCTTTTGTTGCATCTCTACACATTAACTGTCAAACTTCAGACAAACTTGTTCCCTCTTGACGAAGGAAGAACAAATATTTGAGGAATGTGAAGGAACAAACCAAACCAACGAGATTGAGAAATGAGTTTCATAAGATAAAGAATCAGATTCTTGTCTTGTCCTTGTGTAACTGAACAAACTGGAAGCAGCTGTGAAGTTGATTCTGCTCCAACATTTTTATTTTAATTCAGAACAACTGCTTCTACTTGTTGTTTTCAGACATTTGTTCCATAAAAGCTGCGTGGACCCGTGGCTGCTGGATCATCGCACGTGTCCGATGTGTAAGATGAACATCCTGAAGGCTCTGGGCATCGCTGTGAGTCACTTTTCTTTTTTGGTCTGTAATTTAAACTTTGAGCCACAGTTTGTGTCAACAGCTGCTGCGACGACGTGATGATACGTTATAATTTTATAAAATCAAGTCCAACACAAACCACAACAGCCAATATAGCTAACGTAGCTGCTTCAACTAGCCAGTAGTCTGCTAGCACAAAGCACACGTACATAATGGGAAACGCCATAGACGAGCTAACACAATTAGCCATCGAGATGATTTTAACTCCACAAATGATCTTAATGATGTTACATTTTGCTTTTTTTTTTCATCTTGTAAAGAGAAAACGTTGTGACGATTTGTCAAAATTCGTCATGCAGAAAAAAACTGAGCAGAAAGTGTTTTAAGTGTTTTGTTTTTGGGCTAAAATTATTAGCGATCGTGGTCAACAAACAATCTGAACATAAAACAACATGTTACAATGTTACATTATGTGATTTTTAAAAAAGGAATAAAGTTGCAGTGATTGGTCAAAATTGCAAAGTTGCGCAGATTTTTTCCTCATTTAAAAGTTAAACAAATAGCGATGAAAGTTGAATGTTTTTTTCCTTTAAAGGGCAAAAAAAAAAAAACCTTTGCAACTTTTTTTTGTTAAAAAGGGAAAAAATTCACAAATTCACTTTGACTTGTTGCACCTGCAACTTAATTGCAACAAAACGCAACTTTCGCTGCAGTTTCTTCATCTGTTAAAAGGGAAAAAAAATGTGCACAACTTTGCAATTTTGACCAATTATCGCAACTTTATTACCGTTTAAAAAGAAAATGGCAAAATGTAACGTAGTTATATGTTCAGATCGTTTGTTGACAAAACGCCTGAAAACATCGCAACTTTTATCCCAGTTTTTTTTTACGATGATCGTAATTTTATTAACGTTCTCATTTTTATTGTAAAAGTTAGCTGTGCTAACGATAGTTAGCTATCGTAGCCAAGTTAAATAAATAATTAAGTCACTTCTTCTTCTGCTGCAGCTGAACGCCGACTGCCTCGACGACCTCCCACTAGACTACGACCTGGCCCTGGGGGGCATGGTTGGAGTCGGCGGCGTGGGCGGAGTCGGCGCCTTGGCCCTGGAGGCCGTGGTGTCCGGGGCGTCGAGCGACGGCACGTTGAGCGAGGCCGGCTCCTCGGTGGTGCTGGACCCCGGCGTTCGACGGGTCGGCCTCCCGCAGGATTACCAGGACCCCGACACCCTGAGGGACAGTCCGCTGACGGCCACCACCGACACACACACGGGTAACGGACGGCGGGGGGGTTGGACTGACGCCTGGTGGGGGATCTGTGACATCACCGTTTTTATTTATGACATCAGTGCTTTTGTTTCTAATGGGTTTTATGAGAAACAAGAATAAAAAAGCAAAAAAAAACAAAACAAAAGATGTTTGATTCATAATCTGAGATCTGAAAGTGGCTAAATTATAAGAAAAAACTGGATAATTTAGATTAAAATGGCAAATTTATGGGAAACATGTTTGATAATCTATATTTACTATCTATAATAATCTATAATTACGAGGAAAGACAAAATAATCTGAGATTAAGTTTATGAATTTATGAGAAATAAACATTGATAATCTCTGAGATTAAAATTCAGTGTTCGCTTGTTGAGGTTCTGGTCTTGGTCTCGGTCTAATCCGACCTTCCTTCCTCTTCTCGTAGGTGATCTTCAGCCAATGGCGAGCAGCGCCTCGGTGGCGTCGTTGGTCATCGCCGTGGAAACGGGTCTGTCGGACGAGGAGGGGTCCATGGATCCGTCTCAACTGGGGGACAAATCCTGAGATGAGCAGAACTGGACCAAACCAGAACCCGGGCCAAAGCAGACTCCACTATTGGACCTGAAGGTCCAGACGAGGGGAGGCGGGGACTTGACTAGAACCAGATCTGAACCAAAACTGATAACACTAGACTTCAATATGACCCACGACAGGCCCAGGACTGGTTCTGGTTCTGGTTTGAACTAAGGTTCTAAGTGGAAGCTTAAACCCAGAACCAGCACCAGGGTTTGACAGGAGTTTGACAAAATTATAACCAAACCAACTTGCTCGAACCCTCAGGTGGACTCCTGACTCGGTTTGGTTTGGTTTTCAGTCCAAGTCCTCGAGTCTAAACCCTGAATCTGTCGTCACCGTGTCTCAGTCAACCATCGCTTCCCTCCGTTCGTTCTCGGTCCTACGTTCAGTCGAGTCCGTCTCATTTCCAGTATCGTTGGAGCTTAATCGCCTTGACTCTCGTCTCCAGACTTGAAGGACTCGGAGACGAGAGACTACATGTGGGAACTTGAACTCGCCTCGGTACTCGCGCCAACAGGGTAGAACCTGAGAGAAAAAAAGTCTGCTGCCAAGAAGAGGAAACGCCGACCTGCTTCTTCTTCGAGACTCTTGATGAATCCTTGAGAACTTGCGTCGTATTTCTACCTGTTGTTCTTCAGTCAGGACTGATCTCGTCTCTGGACCTTTTTTCTTTTCTTTTTTCTTCTTGTGAAATAATCTGGTACCTGGTTTTTCTCCAGGTTGGAGGCACAACGACTAAGCGGACTTCTGACAACAGACGGTGACGATCACTTCCCGTCTCGGTCAAAGTCCTTGGGAGGATTTAAATTTTTTTTTTTTTTTTCTTGATGTTGAAAGGAAGACATTTATTTTGAAAGGACACACCAGCTAATCTTTTAGCATGGGAATCAATCCTCTTTTTCTTTTTTTTTTTTTAACTTTCACTTTCGTTTTTCTTCTTTTGCTTCAACAGTGGACTCACCCCGGCAGTATTTCAGCCACAGTTTTAACTGCAGTATTGAAAAGCAACTACACAGTATTTTGGTTTTTATTTTCTTCTTCTCTTGTTGAATTTCTCTTTCATCTTTAACGATACTCTCACAATATTTGGTTTCTTTTATCGTCCCGCGGCTTCAAACAGGGTTCCTATGGTCGTTCCCAGGATATGCTCCCGGACGGGAAGTAAGATCTGACGAAACGTTCGGGGGAAGAACTGGTTGAGATCTTTCAACAGCTTTTACCTGTTCCTGTTAAACTAGTTTGTCTGTTTAGATAATTTTACTGAGAAAACATCCTCAACTCCAGACAGACGCCGTTTCTTCCCGATCAGACTTTGATCCGTTTTGTCCAATTTTTGACAAAGAATGAAAAGAACGAAGGGTTAAAATCAGTCAACTTCTCCTGGACCAACAGTTGACCAAAACTTCTGACCTGCCAGAATCCAACCGATCGTCCGAGATCCAGATTATTGATCTGTAACTGCCCGTCGAGCGGACGTCAATCAGTAAATCGAACGAGTTCAAGGTTTTTAAGAGTCGACACGGCGTCTGTTTGGTTTTGTTTTTAGACGATGCCAAGATTTTTCCTCGTCCGTCTTCCACCGTGTCGTCCGGCCTCGTAGGAACCCTGTCCATAGTGTCGCCGTGTTTCATTCGTTTCGTCACACAGGTTTGGTACCGTGGCCTCATGCTGCCTTTTTTTTTTTTAAAAAAAAAAAAAAAAAAGAAAGAGAAACATCTTCACCTTTAACCCCGACAATCAAGGATCGGATCTTTCTACTTGCCAGATCCTTTTCTCTGAACTTTAATCTAAACCTAAGAGGCGTTTCTCAAAACCCCGGTTAGGTTGTTAGCTGCCATTTTGAAAATTTACACTTAACGACGTCACGGAAATCTGTGAGAAAAGCTGTGAAAAAGAGACAAAAGCAAACTAAAACTTAAAGAAGTTACCCAAGTTTCATAGTTGTAGACGGACATGTTTCCTCCCCACTTTCTCTGGACGTGTGCGTCAGCTCGAAGCCAAACGTGTTAATATTAAAAAAAAAAAAAAAAAAAAAGTATATTCCACTAGTTCACGTCGCTACGTGGCATCGCTGTCGGTTTTGCCAAACTTGGCGCGACGGACTGCGCCGGCCTCCGGTCAAGTTTCCCGATGAACGGAGAGAGATAAAGATTGTCGTCTATTTTGATACCAGAGGAGACGTTTATTTTTGTAACGAAGACACCCAGCAGCAAAAGACTGACCTCCCCTCTGTCCCCTCCTTCGGTTGCCCCGTCGCCCGACCGTCCTCAATGTGATTGAGCGTCGGTCGGGCGGGTTTGAGTGTCCATTATTTGTGTAATTGTACAGGAACAAAAAAAACAAAAGAAAAGAAAAAGAAAAAAAAAAAAAAAAACGGTGCAAAAAGGACTTTGTTGGTTTGTCCGTTGACATTTTGGGATCTGACTGTCAATGAAAGTTGACGGAAACCGAATTATAAGCTGAAGAACCGGTGCTGTGCTGACTTTAGTTCTTGGTTTCACTCTCTTTATCTCTAAGCTCAAACAAAAGAAAACACAACCTGTCTCATTGGCGACAAGACATAACTTTAATTTGTGCAACTAGCAAATAAGCTAACGTGAGGAACGTAACATCCAGCTGTAAATATCAGTGTTTAACACAGAATCACATCGGTTTCTAGTGATGAAAAGTTGAATTTCAGATAATTAGAGCTGGTATCGCTGTTCCCGTTCTTTACCTTTAGTTTTTTCTCAGACTGTCAGAAACCAGATCAACTTCTTCGGCTTCATCTTCTCGTCCTCGTCTCGCCACGGTTCAGGACCAGCGGTCCGCTTAAAAACACTAAAACGTAACAAAACACGTGTCAGTTTAAAATAGTTTGAGCTTCTTTGATGTAAAATGCGAACACGATCAACGTGTTCGCCTCGTCTGAGTTATGAGCTTTATTTTCAGTGGGTTTAGTCGAGTGTCAAGTTATTTTCACTTTTGCACTGTTTCATTCTCTTTACGTTGTTTTTTTTTTTCTTATTTCTATTTTTTTTTTTTTTACGTGACTGCAGTTCTGTCGTCACGGTGGTGAAAGTGAACTGAACTCAACCTCTCGCTTCGAATCCAGTAAAGACTGAAGCTGCTGTGGCGCGATGGTCCACTAGAGGGCGGCGCATCGAAAAATCAATTAAGAAAAAGTTGCCTTTGATACATTTTGTATCAACGAATCACATCGGTGAAGTGACGATGTTGCAAGTACGAAACTCAATCTGAGACTAACTCTAGAACTATGAATTCCGTATTTTGTAAATATGATCGGAACAACAAAGTTTTGTGTTTTGATGAATTGTAACTCAAATGCCGTCTGAGATCTAGAATTGCGTAATTACAAAATTGGAGATTAAAACTTGCGTCATTGCAAAGTCAGAGATTCGTACTTGCGTAATTAAGAAATCGGACATCCGAAATTCCATAATTACAAAATCTGAGACTTGTAATTCCATAGTTACGATAAGTTATTTTGTAATGCGAAAGATATAGATCTTGTACTAATGAGATAATTATTCGTAAGTATGATAAAAGGAAAGATCGGAACGCAAAAGATAAAAGTTACGTTAGTTATTTCTGATTTCGTACGGTTAATTTTTAGTCAAATCGGCCGTATTACGAGATGTAAGATGTTTACGTCTAAATCTTTTTCGTACAACTAACTTCGGACCGCTGCGATCATCTCGTCACAGCTCAGTAATGACGTCTGATTGGTTCTTTGATCCTGTTTTCCCTCAATGCTGTGTTTTGATTGGTTGCTCGGCCTGTTTTTTTTTTTTTTTGTTGATGCACTTTAATACCGTTTCTCTGGAAGGTTCTTGAAAAGTCTTTTCTCGTCTCTTCTTAAACGTACCTTTCGTGTTTCTACGTTCTTTTCGTATCGTTTCCGTTTCGCTCGTTTCGTTCGTTTTCTCTCGTCTGTCGTCAGTTTTTGTGTCGGGATCGTTACGTATTCATTTACAAATCATACGTATTTGTAGAGCGACTGCCTTTTTACCACGTATTGTAAATCTTTGTGTTGTAGTTTCTGATCTCTTTAAGGAATCGGGTGAATCCTGAGCTGTATAATCCCACTGGGATTATCCCGTTTTAATCTCCAAAAATGTCCGACGTCGGGCTGTGGAAGCGGCGACGCAACGTTAACGGTCGCTCGTTTTAAACGCCGTTGAAGGAACGTCGCCGGCGTTCCGGTCACAGCCGCAGGAGAAGGAATCAGAGGCGGAAAATAAAGGGAAAGAAGAATGAAAGAGGAAACTCTGATCCTTCCAGAGAGACGGCGAGAGTCTGATCGATCATGTTTGTTTCTGCGATAATAATTGTTTTTAGAACGTCTGTTTTGTGCGATTGTCCTGTGCACGCGAACACAAAATACACACACACACACACACACACACACGCATCCAGACATACATCCGTGTAAATACAAGACGGCGTCACGCCATGTTGTTTCTGTGTTTCAGTTGTTGCACGTGTTCTGATTCAGGACAGAATTTAAATAAAATTTTATTGCAAGTTTTTGTTTTTATTCCAGTCGTGTGTGTGTGTGTGTGTGTGTGTGTGTGTGTGTGTGTGTCAAAGTCTTGGGAAACAAATGTTTTTTCACCAGGTTTTTGGAAAATATTCCACAGTTAAAGTTACAGAAGTCAAATTTTTTATGGAATTCTGAAACTTGATTTTAAAGGTAGAATTCTGACATCACAAACTTGAATTAAAGTTCCAATTATTATAATACTAAGATGTTGAACTTTAATTAAAGTTAGAATTCTTAACCTTAAATGGGAATATGGACATCAAAGAATTCTTAAAGTCGGAATTAAAGTTAGAATTCTAACTCTTTTGTAGTTCTAACATTTACTTTTGTTTTTGACTTTAGATAAAGTTAAAATCCTGGAATTGTTTCAGGTATTCAAAGTATTCCAAGAATTCACTGAGTTCTAACTTTAAGTTTACGGTTTATGTTAGAATTCTAAGAAAACTTCACAATCTAAGAACTGGAACTGTGACATTTACCTTTGACTTTAACCTTAAATAAAGTTAGAATTCTAGAATTGTTTACGTTCTCAGATTCTAGAATTCCAACTGTAGTTTTTGCTTAAATTAAAGTTAAAATTTAATTCAAGACATTTAGTGGAAAAAAAAAAACATTCCTAGAGTTAACTTTAAGACATAAAGGAGGCGAGGTAAATCACAGAGAAGTTCTTTTTACTGAACAACAAACAACTTTATCAACATCTGAAGCTAAACGGGAACTAAAACTAGACAAAGTACGTAAACAACAGATACGTCGAGGAATGTCTAACAGACAAATGAGAGAAAATAAAAATAGATTTTTATCATCAACTAACTTTGTAACGACAGAAAAAACCTCTAGAGGGCAACAGTGGCCGGATGCTTACGTACTTCTAGATGACATCTGAGCTAACGTTAGCATGTTTCACTCTGTTTCAATGTTCACGCTATGAAAACGTCCTTTTTCATTTATTCACTTGGACGTCATTTGCAAAATTAGATCACGTATTCTTACTTTTTATCTTCGAAAACGTAAATGTTCGTCCGAACTTTTGTGGCATTTTATTTGTCCGACACAAGGAAAACGAAAGTAAAGATGTGCGATGCTAACAAGGCTGACTGTCTAATGTAATTATGTCATCTAATTGATAATGTTTGTATAAATTAACTCTTTCACTTATCGTATTACTTATTTAAACTTTAGCTACCTAGCTAGCAGTCACTATTAGCGTGGGTTTTCAAACTACTTTTTAAGCTAGTTGCTAATTTACCATGAACAAGTCTTAAAACGATGGTAGAAAATGGCCGCCGTTGGTGCTGCACCACTATTAACAACTTATTGTTTACCAGCAGAACTGTTCAGCCTGAATGACAGTGATATAAATGAAAATATCTTACGTTTTATTTATGTCGTAAAACTTAAATTATGTGCATTTTTAAGCGGCTTTGTAATCAAGAAACCTAATCGACATCTCAGTGCTGCTCTAGTTTAACATGAGTTCGGAGCTGCAGACAGTTCCTGCTACTTTAGCTCAGTTAGCTTATAGCATGTAGCGTGTTTATCTCCGTAGTGTTTCAGTTCTACTACAATTTGATTTCATAGCATAATAGCTATTAGCATAATAATCATAAAATTCAGACTTTAAATGGAATTTCAAAAAAGTCCAATTTTAGTCAAAATGTAGCATCACTTTATTTTTCATCTAAAAACTTTTTTTGTAATTTTTGAGGAATTTTCAAGAACATTTTTTATTAATTTAGGAGACTACTGGCATGAAGTAATTAATTATTTCTTATTATCAGTTTTATTTAGACCTAGAACAAGTATTTTCTTAATGTTTTCTCTTTCTATACCGACATTTTTTACATTTCCAGGTTTGACTCTACGGGTAAAAACACATGAAATCAGTTTTGGACAAATGTTTTCAGTGGATTTGATGCTTTAACTGTTAATAAACGGCAGCAGAACAGAAACTACACAGCAGCAGTAGACGTCAGACACAATTACATTTCCAACCAGTTGAAGCTTTAAAGATTCAGATTTTTTTTTTTGAAGCTACTGATTTAAAATTGCAGAACAAGGTAAAGTCGTAGAGGTTTGTCTCGGTCTTCAGGGAACGTGTGAGCAGTCGTCTCCGGATCTGAAGCTCCATCCTGTCGCTCTGAGAAACAGAAAACCTGAAAAATGGATCCAACCAAAGAGATTTTGTTTATTATCAATAAATTTTGTCATTTTTACATGAGACAGTCACACGATTGTTAGAGTTAAATACCTGCAGACCTCATCGTGTGCAAGAGTTGGTGCTGCAGAGACACAAGAACATTAGTTTAATCGTTGGTAAATCGGTCGTTTGTTCTATAGCTCGTCAGCAGACGTATTTAATACTTAGATATTTAACCTCCTGGTTTCTCTTCTGGCTTCGGCAAACTTGTGTCTCAACAGGAAGGAGGCCACAGCTTCAGCCACCTAGAAATGGAAATAAATTCAATAAACATCAAATTAAAAATGAAGACATGTTTTGACAAAACATAGAAAATTCAACTGATGAAATAATTAAATAAAATATCTGTTATTTTATAGCAAACATTACTCAAACATCAGTATATTTACAGTTAAAAACAGTGGATAAATCCATGTTTGTTGGTCTGGTTCTTGATTAATGTCATTGATAATTTATGGACAAATTTGAGTGAATTTTGAATTTGTAGAAAATGCTTTACCTTTATTTATAATGACTGATAATCGATAGAGAGTTTTATTAAACAGATTGTTAATTGTCAGTTGATGTTTTCTTACTTTGTCTGGTTTGTCTTCTTGCACTGCGTGACCACAAGGGGGCAGCACCTGCATCATGAATTTACCTGGAGGCAAAACAGCACATTGAACCTCTCAAACACGCACATATTTATATATGTATACATATACATATACATATACGCATCGATGTCGGATGCCATTTTGTCAAACACACACGTGGACACACACTCTTTGCCTGTCACTTCCAGCGTGTTGTTGACTGACAGCAGCAGCTGTCTCTGGAGAGGAACTGCCGCCTCAAGGTGTGTGTATCTGTGTTAATCTGAGTGTGTGTGTGTGTGTGAGTGACTGTTCAGCAGCGAAGACGTTCTTCACCTTTTCTTTTTGCAGTTAGTGTTGAAACCTAGCGTGAGATAAATGTCAACTATTCCCAGCATCACAGCGTTTCTCTCTAAACTCCACATGTGGCATCTCATCTCTCTAAAACTACATTTCCCATCAGCCCTTCTCACATTTTAATATCTTTTATATATTAAATGTGATATTTTTCCATCTTCTGTTGCAAAAACTATCTAGAACAACAATGAATTAGTACAATTTTCAGGCAATTTTCTTGTATCGATTGCACTCGGAGTCCGATTCTGCCAAAAGAATGAAAGTGTGACTGTGCGTTTGTACAAATCTGTACCAACTGGATTGTTAACATGCGAGTCAGATAGTTGCTTTGGTGTTCGCTGTTGTCAGTGATTCTCTAACATCCTTTAAAAATGAGCAACAATCAACACAAGAATCACTTCAAAATCTTGTGAGTTCCTTCCTAAGTCTGACAACGTGATGTAACAGCCCAGGCTAGTGATTCAGGCCACTACCTTCTATGTTTTTTGTGCCGTAAAGCGATGCTCTTCTGAAACCCAGTGTGTTTTGGCAAGTTAAAGTTGTGACTGATTCACTAAAAGACATTTCTAAGATCATGTGAGATGTATTTGTGTGTTGAGGAACAGTCCCAGGAACAAATGTCAACATTTCCTCCACAAACTGTCGCACAAATTGAAATTTATCTTGGAGGTGTTGATCTCATGTTTCCATCTTGGACCATTTCCAGCGTCTTACCTTGCATCTGGCCGATCGTCAGATCTCTGTCCAGCCGGTCGATTCCTAAAAAGAGGAAGTTGCTTTAGGTAAATGTGCGAGTCTCTCTCAAAGAGACTCTTTGTTTATTTCCTCGAGTTAATATTTTAAAAGTTAGGGCAGAGGTCTCGAAATACCTGCTAATAACAGGAGCTTGGGCAGGTTGCAGGCCAGGAAGAGGTTGGAAGTTCCTCTAAACCAACCATCCCAGTACTTTTCTGATTTTGACAGATCTATACGCCACTTGTACACACTCTGGCATGAATACCCACAGATAAACAGAGGGAGTTGGTGAATAAACGTAGTAATAATCACAGGAAAAAGCAGAGAAAAAACACTGGACTAGTATTGGTGGTGTGTGGAAGATGGTTAGTAAAAGTTGAGATACTTGATAATTAATACAAGTCAATGAAATATTACTTTACCATCAGTGTTTCTGTGCAGACGTTTTCATACCTGGCCTTCGCTGAGGCTCACCTCTGAGGCAGCGTTTTCTTTGTCATTTACGTAGCTCTGATCGTAAAACTCTTCGTTGCGCTCCACGACCACATCGGTCACTGGGCTGGCCTGCTCCAGAGTGTCCACCTCCTCCACCTCGCATCTAAAACACCAGGAGACCAGCAAGAAAATGATTTGTCTTAAATGTATCTCAACTTTGCGTTTCACATGTGTTAAATTAACTCAATCCTGTGCCTGGACTTGAGAATGTGAATGACAGGAGACCAAACACCAATCAGATCAGTCCTACCTTTTGATTTGACCAACCATGGAAACTCTGGCAGATTCCAGGTTTCTGATTTGTCCACTCTTTACACTGAAACAAAACAAAGAAGTAAAATGATGAATTTGTGTCAACTTATGTTTAAAACAGATTTCACAGCAGCATCAAATCATTTTCACAATTTATTAGATAAAAAAGTGTCTGTGACTTTCAGAATTACATCACTCATAAAGTGCTGGACCATCTGGTGGAGGCATGGAGAATGGACCAGGGAAGAACATTACGTTTTGGTGCTGATCCAGTTAAAAGAGCAGATCCAGGAATTTAATATCCCTTTTCTTAACATTTTAGAAACTAGTGTTGGTGGAATCAGAGTTATACAACAACAAATTACAACCCCACTGTTGTTTTTCCACTGCAGCAGATGGATCCAAGCAGCTCTCGGGCCAAGTTTTCTTTCTCTCTCTGTAAATTATATTGTTACCAGATCCAGCAGGACTCTGACCAACCAGCTGGAGCATCTGATGGTTAAATCATTTGGTAAACCACATCTCTGCATAACTTACCAACACTGGCTTAGTTCTGACTGTTTCTGCATTTTTCTAAAAACCAGCAACTCCACTTCTCTTCTCTCTGAACTTAAACAACATGTCTGCTGTTTTGTCCCATTTTCATTTGGCCACTTCGTGCATCTTAAGTTGTCTGGACAGGCTAATAGTTTATAAACTGCAGCTAACATCTATTTTATTGGGACGTGAGACACTTGAAATGGCATCTGGCATCACCTCCACTCTATAGCGTGGTCCATGGACTTGAAGGACTTGGGTCTTCCCTTCAGGAAGTTCTGTATGCTGTGGAGCGCATCCATCGCACTACCTACAGAGGATTAATTCAGTTTAGAAAATTACCAAAATAGAAATATTTGACGTCATACTCTCGCTCAGATGTGTCTAATCTAATGTTGACATATTTACCTTCCACGACGTCTATGGCCACCAGACCCACCGTGGTCGGTAGCAGTGCGTTGCTGGCGGTGTGCACTGCGATCGCCCCGCCGACGCCATGACCGATCAGGACGATGGGGGGTGGGGTCTCACCATAACAGGCTCGAATCACGTTGGCCACGTCACTGAGAGGGAAACCAGCGATAGTCAGAGTGGTAATTGTATGAACTGCGGAGTAGTTTGTGTTTGTGTCGTACGCTGTTACCTCGACATAGTTTGAGTTGAGAAGTCATCTGACTGACGGACTAGGGTGGCGCCTTGATGGAGAATAAATTCCAATAATATTAGTACTAGAAACGTTGCAAAAGATGTTTGTCTTTTGGTGAAGAGCTTCCAATTATTCTCAAATCCTGTAGAACTTTAAAAAACACAATCCTTAAACACAACAACCCAACTTCCTTGAAGTTACCTCAAGAGTCTAAGTTTATCAAGGAGATAACAAAACCCGTCTTTTCTCACCGTGACCCCTGAGGTCCATAGCAAGTACCCTGCAGGTCACTCTGCTGGCGATGGCTGTCTGCAACACATAAAGAAAACAAGCTAATAAAAGTGTTTCTAATATCAACCAGTCATTCAATCGACTGGTCAACTGTTAAATCAGACACTCACGGTGAAGACGGCCCAGGACAGAGCCGAGTGTCCTCCTCCGTGCAGCAGAACCAGCAGAGGGCCGTCACTTCCTGCTTTATAGATCCTGAAGACGTCCCTGCTGTCTGCCAGCCCCACGCTCACGTCCTCCATCTGGTCAAAATACTCTCGCCACGACACCGGCGAGTAGTCAAGCTTACGGCCAACCTCACTGGTCGACATGTAGGTAAACAGGAACACACACACTGTATACCACCTACACGAGCTGTACGCGTTAAGTAACAGGACATCCAAGTAGATCATCACTTTACCAAACATTTCAAACACAATCTAATTCAGATTTGGTAAAATAAATTTAATCATTCATGAACCTGAAAGATAACACATTGGCTTGTTGACTAGCTAACCTAGCTAGCTAAATGCTACTAAAGCTAGTCTTAACAAGCTAGCATAGAGAGGTAAAATCATCAGCAGACTGTGATGTGGCGTAATTTTAGCACCTTCTTCTTATTTGTGTTGAATATAAATGTGATGTTGCTTAGTCAGGTTGTAGAAGAGTTCAACCAAGTTTAGCAGCTGTTTGGATTAAACTAGTGTCTTGTGGCTCATAAAGTTCTTAGTGAGTTGGCTTGATAATTTATTCCATTTGAGGAAACTGGCTACAAATTTAGTATCTGGCTACATGTCTTGTTTGATTTATATTGAAACTGAAAGTTCAGATTAAAAATCAAATACAGGAAAACCTCATGAAGTCATCAACACAGAACCAACGTTAACTGAATGTGAATTTGTGGTGAAACTAGAGAACAATTTGATGTTGTATTATCAACATATGATTATAGCAGCTGGATATTGTACAGTCACATTCAGAGTCAAAGATTTACTTGAAGCTTCTGGTTAAATGAGTTTTTTCTTTTGTTTCGGAGAGGTGACTTACTGCTCTGTATCAAAGTTCTCCTCCCACATGCTGCGTCTCAGCAGGAAGACGTCCGAACGGCAGCTGCTTATCTTCAGCCCGGTGTGTTATTGTGTGTGTCAGCAGCGTATTAATGAGTTTTGAAGAAGTGCGTGTCTTCCCTCAACGAGCACCACGCTCCTCTACACATCCACCACCTCCCACGTCCATCGACCAAATGGCGAGGGGAGGCGGCTGACTGCTGGTGTAAGTACAAACACACACAATAGGACAATACCGAGTCATCTGTTGTTGTCAGGTGGCATCACTGCTGCAGCATCTCATTGGCTATGACAGCTAAAGTGAGTGGAAGAGACAAGTCTGAACTCTTTCTTCCTTAAATGTGTCTAATCTATAGATGCTTCAGCTACGTCACTTACCTGCCAGCATCTTCAGTTTGTGAGAAGTTTCTTGTAGTTAAAGGTTCATTATGACAAATAAAAGGGTTTGTAACTTTAGTTTTTACAGGTTAAAGACCAAAACTCAGATATGCTGCACAAAGAATAACTAAAAGTCTTGGCCAACAACACGACTGACAGATTCTCATTCAGCTCAGGACGTCATGTTTGTCTTATATTTAAACTGAAAATGTCAGTGTGTCAAAGTACCATCTCTCTCTTTGTCAAACACACACACACACACACACACACACAATCAACCCTCAGGTGGCAGTGACAGACAGCTATAGTATCCAGGTAACCAGCAGTGTGCTCTTGTAAATAAAATGAGCCTGAATGTAATTCAGAAAAAAAAAAAAAAAACTTTAAAATCCGTGTTTTATAGTTTTGGTAAAAATAGATACACTGTGCAGAAATATACTTTGTTGTTTTTGTTTTAGAAAAGTGATGCAGCATTGGTTTTCCATAAAAAAAAATCTTTGGATTCAGACATAAAAAAAAAGAAGAAACACATTGAATCAAACACAACAAACATTGAATCCTACAGATCCAATAATGCGAATGATGAATAAACTTGACGAAATTCATCTCAAAAGGGTTAAACCATCTTTAATTTGAAGATAAAGTTTTATCGATTGAAATGTTTTTTCAGGTGAACACCATTTAACATACACTGCTTGGCCAAAAAACAGTCACCCCCTAATGAAGTGATGCATCCATCTTGTCTAATGACGCTGTACCAGCCTGTGGGGGCAGTGCTATGATCTGGGGCTGCTGCAGTTGATCAGGTCTGGGTTCATCAACATTATGTGTCCAAAGAATGAGGTCAGCTGACCTGAATATACTGAATGACCAGGTTGTTTGTTCTTCTCTGATGACACAGACATATACAAGATGACAACACCAGGATTCATGGGTCTCAGACTGTGAAAGTAGAGCATGAGAGCATGAGACATCATTTCTACACATGGATCAACCACAACAGAGTCCAGACCTTAACCCCACTGAGAGTCTTTGGGATGTGCTGGAGAAGACGTTGTGCAGTGGTCTGACTCTCATCAATACAAGATCTTTAATGCAACACTGGACAGAAATAATGTGATGCTGCAGAAGCTTATTGTAGCAATGTGACAGGGAACGCTGCTGTAATCAAAGCTAAAGGGTCGCTCAAGGAAATATATGAGTGTGACTTTTTTTTTTTTTGACCAGGCTGTAGATAATACCTATACTTGACACATAAGAAGAAAATATTGTGACTCCACAATAACTATAGTGTTGACAATCAACATAATAAATGAATATCTAATCAAAATGACATAATCAGTGATAGTTTGGCTCAAAAGTGACTCAATGTGTCATTGAGCTGGTTGTTGTAGCCAGCAGAGAGATGATCACAGTAAGAGGTTTAATTTATTCATTTTGCACTAATGTCGTCCAAAATTTTGTTTGTATTTCAGACTAAATGAAGCGCTGCTGTTCGTCGTGGACATAAACATCCTCAGCTCAACTTGTGTCTGTCTCCAGAGCTCGTCTCATGTTCATCCAGAACACCCCGGTATGTTGTCTGGCCTTTGGCCAGCTCAGGTAGGTGAATTTCTTTACCAGGCTCCTCATGCGGTAGTAGACCGTCAGCTGCCAGGATGGGATGTCCTCCAGAAACAGCAGGATCAACACGTCTTCCTGCTCATCAAACAGACGGAAGCTGCAGACAAAAAACACATGAGGCAGATGCTTGAATCGGTCGGTGATTAACGTCTGAGGTGCAAAAGGGACGTAAAGACGGCGACCCCACCTGGCCATCTGGATCTCCTTGGAGCACCACTCGCTCTGCAGATATTGTTGGCTGATGACGCAGATCGTCTTCCTGCTTCCATAGATAGCATCAGTGATGTTTTCTACGATGGGTTTACCTGTGAAATCAAGGTCCGCTTTCAGAGAAGCAGCTATAAAAAAGACATTTCCTAAAGGAACAATTGACGATACAAGTTTAAAGTCAAATAAAAAGTGTTTGCACCTGGTTCAAAGTCTCTGTGGTGCAGACAAAGTCTCCAGCCTTGTTGTCCCTCCAGCTCTGGAAGCAGCTCTTTGTAAACCCAGTCCTCATTGTGAATGTTGTAGGAAACAAATGCATCAAACTGGTGAGGAGTTCCTCTCTTCTTCTTTTTATCATACAGGAAGGCCAGAAAGAGGTAGTAGGCGTAAGTGAGGTGCCACCTCAAGAAGTGGTAGATAAAGGATGTGAGGAGAATAAGCAGAACCAGAGAAGAGCTGGAAATAAAGCAGAGGAAGCTGACATCTACCCAACAGGAGTTAATATCAAAATCCAGGAACTTGGTTCCCTGTTTGCTCACAGGAAAGGCACAGTTATACTGGTGGCCGTCAACCACCTGCACCTCGTTGTTACTCAGCACCCATTTGTAAAAGCCGGAGTTGGAGCACTCGCATATTAAAGTGTTGTCATTCAGGTCCAGATATCTCAAGGCAGGGAGGGAGTCAAAGACCTTTTCATTGATTATTGACAACTTATTCCCACTGAATTTAAACCACCTGAGTGCCCGCATGTTAGCTTGAACCAGGAAATCTAAAGACTTGAAATTATTATTGGAGAGATCGAGTTCCTGGAGGTTTGGGATTGGCCAGAAGAGTGCAGGGTTTATATATGACAGATTACAGTGGATCATCTGAAGATTCATCAGTTTGGGAGTGTATTTAAATGTGTCTGGGTGAATTGACCGGATGCAATTGAAGAATTTATCAGCCACGAGGGACTCTAAAGATTTGAGACCCATGAAGAGCTCTGGCTCACAGAAATGTTGTTTTTTGTCATGAGCTTTCAATACAAGTGTCTTCAAGTTGGGTAAGTAATAAAATGGTGGCTCAGCATTTTGTTGAGAATTCCTGCGCAACCAGTTTTGATGAAGATGCAGTGTGAGATTTTCTAGCTGAGTTAGACCTTTGAACGGATCGTTGTAGTAGTTAGCAAGGGACACAACCATAGTTCGGAGGTTGTTGAGTCCTTCGAAAGCCCAGTCAGACAAATCGTATTGTATGTCTGATTCTAAATCTAAAAACCAGAGGGAGGACAGGTTTCTAAACTCTCCTTGTGTGATCTTTAAAAGACCATTCTTGCGTAAATCCAGAGATTCAAGTTTCCACAAACTAACCCTGAAGGTATTGTCAAAGACAAAAATAGAATTTTTTTTAATATTTAGGACTTTTAGATTGTTCAAACTTTCAAAGACGCATCCTTGAAGTTTTGAAATGTGGTTGTTGTTGAGACTAAGGGACGTCAACCTTGTCAGATTCTGGAAGTCGAGGCAGTCGAGCTCCATGATGAGGTTGACGTTGAGATTCAGTTTTTCCAGCGTGGAAAGTCCTCGGAGCGCGAGTGGCACTTTGGACAGATAGTTGTAGTCCAACTCCAGATGTCTGAGCTTTGTCAGTGAGGTGAGCGAATGCTCAGAAATGTCAGGCAGATAATTAAAGGATAAAATGAGTTTAGTAAGTTGTGAACAAGACCGCAGCAGATTATCATCTACAGTGTGAATTACAGCATAATTTAAATCTAGAGTTCTTACAGAACGAATCTGGCAGCCAATACCTATGAGACCTTTAGGGATGAACTCCTCCACAAATGACAGACGAAGCTCGTGTAATGAGTCAGCGGTTTGCAGCATCGCTGTATATGACTCAAACGTGATAGAAGTTCCACTCACTAACAATGTAGTCAGGCTCCTCAGAAACATCTTGTTTGAAACGTCCCACTCCATGTCATCGCCGCTGTTTAATAAGCGCAGAGTTTGCAAATGAGGAAAAATGTCTTTTTTAATGCTGAACTTCTTCAGTTGGGTCATACTTAGGTCCAGTACCCTGAGGTTTGAGACGTTCAGATGCAGATCATCTAACTGAAAACAAATGTTCAGCCAGTTGTTCGAAAGGTCCAAGATGTGTAAGCTTGGTAGTTTAAAAAGTGGTGCAATATCTGTGATATGTCGTAGGGAATTAGTGCCTAGTATCACTTCCTTTATGTTCACCAGGGGCTGAAAGGTCAGAGGATTAATATGTGAGATGTGGTTCATATCCAGACGCAGACTTACTAAGTTGGACAGTCCTAGAAACATGTTGCTTGTCAGCTCCGTAAATCTATTTGCGCTCAGGATGAGAACATTTAACATAGCCAAGTCTGTAAAAGCTCCATCATCAATGTGGGACAGTAAATTTCTCGAGGCTTCTAAAATGATGAGCCTTGATAAACCTCTTAAATCTGTTGTGGTGATATTCCAAATTTGATTTGAGGAGAGGTCTAAACTTGTTGTATTTTTGGGAATGTCATCTGGAATCATGAGAAGGTAACGATTAGAGCACGAGATCGACACGTTAATCAAGTTTTCAGGATAACTGATTGTGCAGTGTTTCAGTGAAAAGGCCAGTGATGGATCAGTGTAAAAAAGAGAGAGAAGTGAAAGAAGAAACAGAGGCCAACTTCCTGTTGCTTGCATGTTGTCTTTTTGTTGTTTTTTACTGAAACTGAAACTGAGGCAGCTGAGAAGAAAGACATAAATTTTAAACATAAAATGTTAAAATGTTAATTTTCTCCATCTCCATTCTATTATATTGCATAATCTATCGTATTAATTTTGATCCTCTGACTTTACAGGTAGAACTTTCAGAGGGTTAATTCTGTTTTTTCTGGCCATTTTAATAACATTTTTATTTCAGTTTATAGGTGGTTTGCCACAAATGTTATAGCTGTGTTAACATGAGGATTCGTCCTGGTTGGTGATCCTCCGAATTTTTAGTCTATTAACAATAAACTGGCACAAAATTTGCAAAGACATTTATGGTTTTCTAGATGCGATTAACTGCTATTAACTGTTAAAACTGTAATACTTTAATGATTGTAAATACAAACCTTCTCTTATAACAGTGTTGTAGTTTGCTGTATTGCTGTTTATTGTTTATTGTTTAAACAGGGCAAGTTTCAGTAGTGACAAGGTAAAAGTTGTGTTAATTTTACTGGGACTTCACCACCGGACATGACAATGTTTTTTTTCAAACATTTCACTATTTATATTTCCAAAGTATGTTTGATCCGTGCAGATGAACTCACCAGCCTCCTGCTTTATGTTGTTTTCAGCCAAGTTCTTCAAGTTTCGGAGATTCAGACCAAATTTGACCCCCGATCATCAGGAAGATTTTAGATTGATGTGTGATGCTGCAGTGACTGAAGTCACAAGATAAAAAACAGGAAGAGAAAGATGGTCTATTTTAACCCAGTGAGATCAGATACAATACGGAGGCGTTAACCCTTTTTAAAATTATTGTCCTGGTGTTTTTTTGTTTTTCTGTTTGTTTGTTTTTTTCCTTTAGAGCCAAATACGACCTGAACAAGTTTTATGTGAAGTCGTTTTAGTCTGACACATGTGACCACAGGTACACCGATAATGAAGCAGAAAACAAAAATATGTGACAAAATGTGACAAAAATAACAACAACGACCACCTAGAAGATTTAGACTCAATCTGTGAAAAAGATAAACAACAATAAAAATATTAAGAGGCAAACAAAACGATTGTTGATGTAGGAGGAGACAAAAGCGTGATGATGGTGATGATGTCCCCCTCTCTCCTCCCTCTCTCCTCCTTTTATTTATTCATAAATGCCTCCTCTGGTAGAGCAGCGAACACGCAGCAGCTGAAGCTTTCCTCTTCTCTCGACAGGCAGATGTCAGATAACAACATGGGATTTTACACGACCGACGGCCTCCGAATAGGTATGTGCAGACAGAGCAAGGAGGGAATGAATAATGTGTAATGTGTGTTATAAGGTGTAATGATTTGCGTAGAAGTAGACTGATGTGAGGTGTCTGTGGTGAGTTGTCTCTGAGACCCAGTTGTGATTTTATGACGACTTAATCCTGTTTTGTGTTGTTGAAGTCTCATTTACTCTCATAAAATCACTAAACCACAAAACTGTGATGATAATCCTGTAGCGATGTTCTGTGTTTTTGGTGATTCATATGTGAATTTAGATATATAAGATACTTTACCAACCAAAAAAGGAAAATGAAGTGAAATAATTATGATTTCATGCATTTGTGATGTCATTAGATAGATAGTAAATTGGTGTGTACCTGCTGTGCTTCAGTAGTAAACATGTGTTACTGACATTTTACAATCCAGTTATAAATTTGAAAGTGTCAAAAAACAAACAGGAATTGACACTGGTTCCTGAGAGGATTCATTAACTTGGCAAAGAAAAAGCCATCACAACCTGAGTTGAAGTGTTCATTGTAATAATGACTTGTTTCTCTGTCTATCCAGTCAGTTGTTGACCTTCAGTTTCAAAACTCGACAAACAATATTCTGGTTGTTTCCCTGATTTCTACTGGACAGACAGTTACCATCATCATCATCATCATCATCATCATCATCATCATGATGCAAACCTCCCCAAATGTTTCTAAGCATGGGAAGGATCTCATCCAATCTGAATGCTTGAATCCAGAAGAGGAGGGTTTTCCAGACGCCCTCAACAACACGGATCCAAATGCCAACTGGGGGGCGGAGCCTAACTTCAACCTCAACCTCAATGTAACTCCACCAAGCAACCCCCGCCCAACCAGAGAGACCACAAAGCTGCATGGAGGGAACAAAAAGGGCGATGGGATTAAAGGAGGTGTGAAACCTGGAGCGAGAGGAGCAGTTACCACAGAAACCGGCAAATCATCAAGTAGCCTAACAACCACCGTGATGTCATCAAGGGAGAGAGATGATCCAACGCAGCAAAAAAGCAAAATCCCAGCTTTGTGCCACTCACAAAGAGCTGAGGCACCTTTAAACATCAGGGGCGACCAAAAGCTGAAATCCCCGAATCCGAGACGAGCGTCAACACTCAGCCCCAAGACGCAACCGCACGGTAACATGGCACCAAGTCCAAAACCACAGCAGATAGATCAAACAACGAATGCTGCAAGCCCCAGAGTGACCAAAACAGTCAAAACACAAGAGGTAGGGGCAGAATCTGCAAGAGTCTCCAGCCCCAGTCCACATATTGGTCTGACAACAGAAAAGACTACAAACGTGGTGAACCTAAAAATGCAAACAAATGAGAGAGAAGATGGTGGAAAAGAAACTGGACGTGAGACACAAAAAGTGCTCTATCTCCCTGTAAGCTCAAAAGTCCAAAATAAAAAAGGAGAGTCAAATGTTATCAGTCCAAAACTTGCTAATCGAACTCCAACAATGACAACTAAAACACAAAAACCAGAACCAGAACCAGAGAGCAGAACTACCAAGCTGAGTAATCACGTCGACCAAGAGACACGAACCCACAAAACATCTGAGCAGAGAAAATCTAACGGGGCCAAAAATGGTAACATATCAGGGTCTAAGGAGAAACTAGATGGTAAAGACTCCTATATTGGGTCTGGTTCTAAAGCTAGTACCAAATCCAGTTCAAGTTCTAAATCCACAACAGTGATGAAGGACAGTTTGGATTCCAAATCTGGCACAAACACCAAAGCCAGTCTCGGTACTAAAACCTCAATGGGGTCCAAAGATAGTCTAGATTCTAAGAGTGGTTCAGCTTCCAAAAGTTTTGGATCAAAAGACAGTTTAGACTCTAAATCCGGGTCCAGTTCCAGGGCCAGTCCTAGTTGTAAGTCAAGGACTGGTTCTAGAGACAGCTTTGACTCTAAAATGGACAAAACTGACGTCAAAGTAAGTCCAGGATCTAAAACAAGTCTTGATTCTAGGGCTGTTGTAGGTTTTAAATCTGGTGTCGTGTCAAAGAAAGACCCAAATACTAAACCTGTGCCTCCTGACAAAGACACTTCTAAACCTGGTCCAGCACCATCAACTTTAAAACCTACCCCGGTGGCCTGTATTGGATCTACTTCCCTATCGTTCGCTAGAACTGTTTTTTCTGGGTCCAAAGAAGGCAACCACAAGGCTACAGGCTCAGATACCAAACCCAGTCCAGGTCCTAAAACTGGATCAGAGCCTTCCAAACCTCCTAGTCAAGCTGGACCAGGACAGGAGATCCAGAAGAGTCCTGGTACGACTCCAAGTAAGTATCTGCACGCTTCATTCAAGGGTACAGTTTGGGAATCATCAACCCAAACAAACAATGGACACAGGAACAGTTATATTTATGTGACATTTCCACAAATACTCATTGATTCTTTCTGGTTGTCCAGTTGTCAAGTGTCTCAAGTCAGAGTGTTTAAAGAATTAAAGTAAAATAAAATAAACATTGATAGAAAAAAAAGCCAGTTATATGTTCTTTTACATTTGTTTCTCTTGGGTTGATTTCAGGTCCTCTGGTCACCTCCAGCCCCAAAACAAAGGGAGAACTTTCATCAGAGCCGACATCATCTGCTGTTGTGCAAATCGATCTCAGCAGCACATCCCATAATACAACTCTGACCCGAGGTCTGACCTTTGACTCTATTAGCAAAACACCAGCAAAAAGCGGTGCTGCCATTGAGGAGGAACATTTAAAACTGCCGGAGACAAAACTGGCGGTATCCCAGGGGGCTGTGCGAGGGGTAGGTGTGACTGACAACGCAGGGTGGTCGCCAGGAGATACTAGATGGATATCAGGAACCCCATCGAGCAAACTGGGTCACCTGGGAGACGCAAATACCATCACTGCTGGTAGCAACATCACATCATCAAGGGTAACAGGAGTAGAGAGTAAGAAGGGAGAGAAGACGAAGCAGGAGAGAGGGAGAGAGAAAGAAAATCTGGGCAGTTCTTCCTCACCTCAGCCTCCTCTTCCTTCATCTTCCACTCATCCAGCAAGATCCAAGGGGGTCAGGGAGACAGCGACCATGACGGACGTCGATCACACATGTGATCAGAGAGAGGTGGGTGTCCAGGTGGAGGTGGAAGTGGCCGAACGCTCGGTTTCCACCAGCCCCAGTTTCCACAGGGAAGCTCCCACCCCCTCCCTGATTTACTCCACCAGCTGCCAGTCGGGTAGTTTGACCTCGGCGACTATGCCGTCGTTGTGCTGCGTTCCTGCCGACCAACCGTCGCTCAAACACGTCTGCAAGATCGACATCGAGCTGCGAAGCCAATCGGTGCTTCCCCCGGCTGTGACCGACAAGGCAAGTTCCCTCCCCGCCTGCCTGCGGACGTACAGCTTCCAGCAGAGCCCCGGCCTCACGTCACAGCTGCACGTAGGACGAAATCAAGACAGAGATGTCAGCGCTGAGAGCATCTGGGAGAAAGACGAGGAGGAGAAAGAGGGTGATGAAGCAGGAACAGAGTCAAAAGAGGAAGAAGAAGAGATGGTGAAGCCACAGGAAGTGGTGTGGGATGAGCAGGGAATGACCTGGGAGGTGTATGGCGCCTCGGTTGACCTGGAGTCCCTCGGCACCGCGATCCAGTCCCACCTGGAGTCCAAGATCCGGGAGCAGGAAAGGCACATCAGCACCCTGAGGAAGTCCATCTGCTCTAACAGCAGCCTGGGAGGATTTAAGATGAAAAAAAGGAAGAAGAAGACAGGAGGCATCCTGGGATGCTGCAGGAAGGCGCCCGCTGTGGCCGACTGAGTCCAGAAAGTTCAAAGTCAACTTAAAACCGTTTTTAAAACGCATGTATTCACAGATGAGATGTTTACACTGAGACACTTACAGCTCAAATGAAGTCAGGAATCAGTTCACATCTATGGTCCAACGATCGAACGATCTTTATTTTAAAACGAGAAGCCTCCGCTGAGAAAAGAGTCGTCACGTTTGAAGACTTTTCTGACAAACGTAAAACACAAAGGACAGAATCCTGTCAGACTGTTGAATCATTTCCCTACAGTTTTTCAGAGCTTGTGGTTGATAGATTTTCCTCCTGGTTTATTTCTGCAGTAAAGACGTTGGGAGGTGCTGTAGACACGGTGATGGACGTGTTTAAAAACACTAAATGATGGACTAAAAACACAATAGACAATAGACACAACAATAGACTACAATGGTCACAGCCGAGTTATCAGTGTTCGGAAAAGTTGCTGCTGATCCAGAGAACAGTGGACGTGGCTGCACAGCTGTAACAGTGAGTGTGTGTCTTTTATAACGGAAAAACAAACAACAACAACATCGCTGATCGGCACAAGCCTCTAGTCACCGACACTCAGAGCATTCTAATCTTTTCGGTTCAGGCACCGATCTACCAGGCTATTGTTAGCACGGCCTGCGTTATAGTTCATATATACGACATGAAAAATGTAAATTACACTATCGCAGCATTTCTCTATATATATATACTGTGAACAATACTATGTGTGCAAGTGATTTAGTGCGACAACTAGTCAGAAGTGCTAATAAACACAATATTACAGGGGCTTCTACTACTGTTTACACTTGGGGCGGCCATCTTTGATTCATCTTGGAGTCAACTGGGAGGTGGTGAGGATTTTCTGACTTTCCGAGTTGGAAATCCGACTTTGAGTTCAACTGGAACACAGCCTAAGTCACCTGAAGGCCACCGGACGTTTGTCCACATAACAAGGTGGATTCAGTTAGATACAATCTGCAGCTTCACCACTGAAGCTGAACCTTTATTACCAAGCTCTTCTCCATTTAACACATACATGAATTATTTACCGTATTGATCCGAATATAAGACGGTATTTTTCCTCTAGAAAAAAGTCAGGTCGTCTTATATTCAGGGTCCAGAGACCCGGGGTCTAAACCACCAGGTGGCGTCAAACGTCTTCTCCCCAAATGAGTCAGAGCTTCTTCTTCTTCTTCTTCTTCTTCTTCTTCTCTCACACCAGTGACCGCGACACACAGACTCACTAGAAAACAGCGACTTAAACGTTGAGCAAGTTAACAAACATCAGAGGAGACAGTGTTTCTAGACGTTGACAAAAATGGGCCATTTTCATTTATTGCATAACACAATGCTAATGCTAATGCTAATTCTCGTGCACATGTTAAACACCGTTCCTATGCGAGACCTGGACCGCTGAGTGGTCACGTCGTACTACACGTTGGTGTGTATATGACGTGCAGCTGTTCACCAGTTCAAATCCCCACCTGGACTAACTTTCCTGAGTGTGTTTCCTCCATTCATGTCTCTCAACAACAAAAAAAATCCCCTCCTAGATGATGCATGCTTGCTACTACAGGTCATATGTTCATTCTGGGTCTGGGTCTTGTAAAAGAGCGGTCGTCTTATACTCGGGTCAGTACGGTATCTAACATTGGTTGGTGATGATTTCTCAGGGCGTATGTGGTCGTCATTGTTCTTATAAAACACTGTAGTTGTTTGTACACTGATGGTATCACGGTATTTGCTAGCTGCTGCTAGCGGTCCACACAGTTGTGTCTGGGAGCTGATATTTCACTCACTGATGGTACAGCAGCTTTTTGCTTTTCATTGGTGGTAAATATTTAATCTACTTTCACTTCTTTTTTTATACAAAGTGCAGCACAAAGCACTCACAAAGCCAGGAAACCCTGGTTGAGTGAGAGTTGAATCCGTTCTGTCCTTTTCTTTCCTTCCAGGTCACTACACTTCACACTAATTACTGCGTTAGTGAGACTTGCTGATGTGAAGCAACACAAGCATGAAATTAAATTTGATGTCATCTTTATATGCACTTAATCTGTTTTTGTGGGATTTTGTTGTTGTAGTTGAGGCTCCAGTGGGAAAACTCGTCCAACTTATTGACCTTAATGTTTTTTTTTTTTTTTTTTTTTTTACATCTCACATCCTGTCCATGACCTCTTCATCTGTAGTGGAGTCATTTTGTTTATGGAGCACTGGATTGTTCCTCTGAATAATTCAGACACATTAAAGTCACGTTTGTGTTAACAACAGAGTCTCTCTACCGTGTTTTATTCAGTCAGATACGCTAAAAAGATGTTGCTTAGAAATAAAACCTTTAAAAGTTCCTGATATATTGATTGTCAGTGTTAATAAATAATCACACTGACCCATGGATGACAGCGGTGAGGAGTTTGGTAAATGTGCAATGTTGCCAGTTGGCCTCTAGGTGGAGCTCTACAATCACAGAAAACACTACTGGAAACTGGCAGAGCTGCAACGTGTCACAACAGATAATATTATGTTATATTTATTGTTAATTAAATTATTATGAACTATTGATTTATAATTTTTACAATTATATATCATATTATATTGACAATTAATTAAACTATTATTACATTTATTGAAACAATCTACTAATTCATATTTTTATAATTATATATTATATCATTTTATAATTATTAGATTTTTTTATTTTTATTTTATTTAAACACTTTAATCAAATATTTATATTTATATTTAAACTTCTACTACAATTTTCTGACTTTTCGGATCAATTGTGAATAAACACAGTTATTTACTCTATTTAACGTTTTTATTAACATTTTGTTGATAATTCGTTTGTATCCGTCTCTTGTAACAGTTTGAATTACTTTTATTCTAATAAGTTAATTGAACACTTTATATAAATATAAATAAAAAAACTTCGTCCTCAGTCACTTTCCACCACGTTTTCAACGTTTCACTTTACTATTAATGTTTATCAAAGTAACTAAAGTTTGATGAGGCTCATGTTTCCTTCACCTCTGATCTGATGTGATCTGACAGACACACCCCGTCCCTCAGTGACATCAGCACCTGTCAGCGTCTGATTGGACGGTAGCTCAGTTTAAATGCCCCCTCCCTCGTGTGATCGACCACAGCTCGTGGTCGACTGACGACTCGAGGCAGCTGCTGGAGCTCTGTAACCTGTTGCCACGGAGACAGTGCCGGCGGGAAAATTAGTGATAAAACAGGTGACTTTTATTCTCTTTTTAACTTATTAACTTTTATTTCTCGTAGTAAATTTACATTATTCCTGTCACATCATTTATAAATGTTTATTTATTTATTAAAATGTATTTAACTCATTTATTTTTCTTATAATTTTATCATATTTTTAAAAATTTTTTCCACATTTATTTTCCTGTAATTTAACCTGCAGGAAGTACAGACCCAAAAAATTTAACAAAATAAAGTTTTCTCTGATTCAGATACAAAATGTATCAGTTGCATTTATATTTTCTGATTTTTAAAAAAATTCTAACATTAATTTTATGTATATTCTTACTTTTATTTTAGTTGTAAATTTCATTTTGAAATCTGATCCCAGTCAACACAAAACAGAAAAAACAGCATCATCCTGAGCTTGTATGACGACGTTCAGTCTCTTCATGTCTCTCGTGTGTTTGTGTGTGAATTGTTATATTTTGACAAGAAGAAGAAGAAGTCGTATGGGTTTTAATATGTACGTGTTGTCCTGTAGCTCCATGTAAAGCTCCTACACACTCAGTGCAGAAAAGTTTCATCTCCAGAAATGATTGTAATGAAAGATTGCAAAATTCGTCTCCCTACTTACATTTATTTAATCTGGCACATGACGTTTTATTTACTATGATGACACGGTGAAAGAAGCGTGTCACAGGATGAAAAAGTGGAGAAAAGGTGACAACACCACCTTTAATGTGGAAGTATTGTGTTTCAAACTTATAACAAAAAAGTGAACTTTAATAAAGTATAACTTCATATATAATAAAACGAGGTTAGACTCAGTATTTTTAGAGTTTGAACTGGTGAATCTTACAAACTTGTGACAGATGGAAGATGATACTTTATATAAAACATAGAGCAGGAGATGAAATGGCTATTTGTGGACTACACACACACACACACACACACACATTCAACACGGTAAAGGAGGTTAGAGAGAGAATGAGGAAGCTCATCCTTTAGAAAGATTAAACCTCAAACTGTTGCCAGGTGCTTCAGTCAGCCTTCACTTTGATGTGTTGTACCAGATACGCTCCAACACAGCTGCTGGTGGTAGTATGCACCCTGGTTTGTTGATCCTGTACTGGGAACTGCATATTCAAGACCATCATTTTTAAGTGGATCTGGGTTTATTGATCTGTTTTCCAGCGACTCGTGAGTCATGTTGGAGACCACTTTTCTAAGTGGACTCTGGCATTAGTTGTTGACCTTTTCTTGGGTGCACTTCAACAAACTTGAGACTTGGAGGCAGTTTGGTGATTCGTTCTTTAAGACGACCTTTCCACGTGGACCTGGGCCCAATTTGTTGATCAACTCCTGGATGCACATGAAACAGGTTGAAGACCACCTTTTCAAGTGTTCCTGGTCTTGGGTTGTTGATTCATTCTTGGGTACACATGACCCATCGTTGTCACCACCTGTTCAAGTGAACTTTAGCACTGTTTATTCATCCATTTTCCAGGTTCACCTGCACCACATTCAAGGTCACCTTTACAACTGGACCTGGGACCAGTTTGTTGATCCATTTTATGCACATAGACCGGCTTTTTAACCATTCCTGGTCCACATTTGTTGAATGATTCTCAAGTTCCCATGTCCTGTATTTGTTTTGACCACCTTTTTAATTGAACCTGGTCCTGGTTTGTTGATCTGTTCCCAGAGTTTGACCTCTGTTATGTCACTCATAGTAAAATAAATTGGTTTTTTGATTGTTGGTTGGTCGAAACAAGGAGTTCGAAGACAATTTTTGGCTCTGGGACAAAGAGTTGAGTTGTTGAAAAGTTGCAAGTTAAATTAATTTTCCTGTTCTCTCTTTATTTTCAGAAACCCGCTTGTCCAGCCAAATCCTCCACAGCTGTTAAAGACAGTCAGCCATGTCGTCTACGGTGCTGATGAACCTGCTTCGCTGCAGTCGCTCTGCCATCGCCAGACAAACCTTCCTCGCTGCACGACCCTCAACAGAAACCTCCACAGCTTCTGTGCAGGTAAATCTATTTGGATTTGTTTGACCAAACTTCACACTCACCCACTACCAGTTTCTGAACTGTGAGTTTCTTAAAATAATCTTTCATAAACTGACCGTACTGTTCATATCATGTTCATGTGGCTGAATTGTTGCCCTGCAGGTGAACGGGACTTTGTTGGGGGCGGCTGGCGTGCGGCGAGTCAGCGGTGCAATCCGCTTTGACACTGACAGCAGCGGGCAGCTGGTGACCTGGGACTCATTTGGGATCTGGGACAACAGAATAGAGGAACCGGTACTGTTGCCCTCCAGTATCAGATATGGGAAACAGATTCCACAGGTAACTGGGAAGGTTGGATGGATGATTTCACTAACCCAAAAAAAGGAGTGATAAACTGATGACTGATCGATTGTTTTTGGATCAAATTCGACAGGTCAGCTTGTCTCGGGTGGGGAGTACGTCTGTTTTGGGTCTCAGGAAGCAAAACGAGGACCGACTCCGTGTCGCTCGTATCAATGACAACCTGCTGTACTTCGCTGTGTTTGACGGCCATGGCGGTCCACACGCCGCCGACTACTGCTACACCTTCATGGAGAAATTCATCAGGTTTACATATGTAGTTATTATTTTTCACCATCGTGTTTCACCTGATGAATGTTTCTAACTAAACACTGATTGAATGTTTTTGCTTAGAGATGCTCTGGAGGAAGAAGATGATCTGGAGAAAGTTTTAAAAAAAGCCTTTTTGAACACTGACAAAGCTCTGCACACACACCTGAGCTACTTCAACAATGGTGAGATACTCATGGTACTTTAAAGTTGCTACCTCCTAGAACTGTATAAAAAGCACTTAAATTGCTGAAAATCATGAAATGCTACACATTTCATCCTCTTTTTCTTCCTCCCAGCTTCCTTCCTGACAACCGGCACCACGGCGACGGTCGCTCTGCTACATGACGGTGTAGAGTTGGTGGTCGGCAGCGTCGGTGACAGCCGGGCGATGGTGTGCCGGAAGGGACAAGCCAACAAACTCACCAAAGACCACACACCGGATCTGAAGGACGAGAGAGAAAGGTAAACACTGTCGGAAGTTGCAAATTTACGAGAAAAATGCTCAGATATGCTTAAAGTTAATTTGGTAAATCAACAGAAAGAAAAAAGAAAAGAAAAATCCCAGAGTTTTCTGACTCTTGGCATCTGTCATGTTGTCATTCTTGAGAATTGAACCTTTTTTGATGAAAAGTTTGTTGTTTCACAGGTTAAATATCTGCAGGTTTCTGATTTTAAAACAGTTAAAGATGTTTTTTTTTTTTTTTTACCAGGTTTCTGGGTATTCTGGGTTATATACAGATTCACTGATAATAAAAGTAAATCTGTGTTTAGTCATAATTTTTAACATTTCACTTCTCCACCACGTCACACGTTACAACTCTCAACGTTACATCGTAACATTTGTGTCTGACACCGACCAGACTGTTAACGTCAGCTGAAGCAGTGAGTTAGTGTTACCCTGTTATGTAACTATTACCATGATGAATTTCTACCACTTGTGTGACAGTTACAGCCACTATTTTATGTAATTATCACTACTATCATTGCTTTTATTTCTACAGTTCATACTTGTAAAGTCTCATCAAACAGACCAGAGAACTGATGACTTCTTTAAAATCTTGAAAACACTCTTGTTTCATACAAGAAGAAAACTTCCTTGTTAGCAAATCCAACAAGGAAGAACAACAATGACAAAGCTTTAAGGCAGCGATCAGGCTGACTGAGCATTATTCAGCATTTAATTTAAGAGCTCTATTGTTTCAACGGAGCTTTTTGTTCTTCCTCTTCTGGCTGCTGAGTCACGGGTGCAGCTGTGCAACTTGCACAAACAAGACAATCACCGGTTTCATCAGTGAAAGTGTTGATTGTATTGTCGGTGCAAGTTTGTACGTCTCCTCAGCATTCGGTTGCAGATTTGGTCAAAAATCTCTAGAGGTCTGAAGATAAATCTGGTCCAGAGTAACCTGAGGCAGAAGAAAGTCAGTGGAGCAGCAGGGTCAGGTTTCCCACCAGCAGCCGAGGGGGTCGCCGTGTATAAATAGACTCTAAAGTGCGTTAGACTGTAGCCGTCAGCTACCGATGCGTGTCCAAATCATCCAGAGGATTAATGAGAGCAGAGATGAATGTGGATCGCTTTGGGTTCCCCTTTATCAAGGCAGCTGGTGTTATGTAACAGTGGAGCAGGGCTATGTTTAACCCCGGGCATCACCAAATCATAAATTCACACCAAAACTCAAATGTGGCTGGTTTGTCTCAGAGGAACAATACTGGTCTGAAGCCAGTGACCACAAGATGGAAACTAACGACGTTTGTGTTTGGTTTCAGGGTCGAGAGGTTTGGCGGCTTCGTGACATGGAACAGTGTAGGTCAGGCCAACGTCAATGGACGACTCGCTATGACGCGCAGCATCGGAGATTTCCACCTGAAAAGCAGCGGCGTCATCGCTGAGCCAGATACGCAACGACTAATGGTGAGTCCCAGTGCAGCTTCGACTGACCTTTGACCTGTCGGCAGTCAGGGAGAAGTGGAGGTCTGGACGACAATAACGACAACTGATCTTGGACAAAAAGAGGCTGATCTTTGTTGACTTTAGTTTGCTTTGAGGATGCATATAGCAAAGTGGTGTCATCTGCTTCTGATGACGATGCTACTTGGACTCTTGCAGACATAAAATAGACAGATTTTGACCAATGAAAAGAGTTGTTCCTCTACATGGTTTGTAAATCTACTTCACCACTGAATGTGGTCTGTTTTTAATCATTGTGTATTTGAAAGAAACAAGATTGCATCTCGCCCTCTGAGTAGAACTATGTCTACAGCCAACTGGATGCTACCATAACCTGCTACGTAGCTAGTTAGCATGCTAACATCAGTAGAGGCAAAACAAGGGTTAATGTTGGTCTTGTTTTCTACCAATGGAGACATTCGTGGTGTGTAAAGGATTGAAATTTAATGATGAATTCCTTTAGATTGTTAAGTAAACCACTGATGATGCCAATGTTGACTATGTAGCAATAGCTCAAAGTATCTTCAGTGGTTTGTTCTCTACTTTATAGTTGCCAAAGGATGTGAAATGGTCAATCACATTTGAAAATTAGAAAAAAAAAAAAAACTGTACTTCACCTCTTATTTGGATCCTCGATCTGTCGCTGGTTATTGGACTGATGACTTCTCTTGGAGACTTCATCTCTGTGTCTTTTCAGGTCCAGCACGTCAACGACTCGTTCCTCGCTCTGACCACCGACGGCATCAACTTCCTGCTGAGCGACCAGGAGATCTGTGACATCATCAACCAGTGCCAAGACCCGACAGAGGCTGCAGACGTCATCGCTCAGCAGGTAGACACCTCTCTCTCTCTCTCTCTCTCTCTCTCTCTCTGTTCTTTAGTTGCAATCGATTGATGACGAAGAGGGAAGTAAACGTTAACACCACGTGTTTTGTGTGTTTTTTGTCTCAAGGCGCTACAGTACGGCTCGGAGGACAACGCCACCATCGTCATCATCCCACTCGGAGCGTGGGGGAACCATCAGAGCTCCACCGCTGTTTACAGCATGAGCAGAAACTTTGCCTCCAGTGGGAGATGGGCGTAGTCGTCACATAAACACTTTCCATCTTTTCCAAACTTTTCTTGAATTCATTCGACGAGGCCCCCCTCACCCTCAATAGTCCTGTTTGTTCCTGTTGGCCCCCGGCTCTCCAGTCGTCAGTGTATATATATATATAGTGAATATGAATATAGTGTACATACATATGTCTGATTTAATTTGGGTTCTTTGCCTCTAAATGAAACAATTTAACATCCTTTTTCAGACTGACGGCGACGACTTCCTGCCTTCATGGAAATTTAACCTGTGAAATGTCGACTTGTCCGGAAATAAAACGCAGGTTTAGTTTCACGTCGACGGCGAGGAGCCGTTCATTCACAATAAAACTAACAACAACACATATTTATACATAAAAACACACAGAGCTTCCCACCGTTAAACACCTTGGGTTATATTTAACAATAAGTGGCACTTTATTATGGTTTTAGTCAAATAAAATTAAAATTACTTTTGTAAAAATTCTCTTTGTTGAACATGTGCTCCGACTGGATGTTGGAGGAGGGTGATGAAAGATATTTTATTAAAGATTATGAAATAAATAACAGTAACATGTCAACGTCCACATGATGTCACCAATGTTCTGACATTAACAGCCAAGTTTGATCAAAGAAAAAAAAAAAAAAGTTTTACATTTTTTACCGAATAAAATGATTCCTTGTCCTTATATTTCAAAAAGTATTTTTATATATTTTCACCAGGTTTCTCCACCAAAAGAAAACACCACAGGATGAATAAAGTTTGACATGTTACACATGATCACGATCTGAGTCAGTTTGTATTAAAAAGACACAGAAATGTGTTTGGTTGGTTATTTTTGTAGTTGCCTCATTATAGTTCATTGTAAACTGAATATTTGATGGTTTGTGAGTTTTTTTATGGTTCTGTTGAACAAACTATCGAACATGTTGGGTTATTAATGTATAAAAAAAACATAAACACGAATTTTATAGTTGTTGTTTGCTACAGTTTAAACATACGTCAAAATGACAACAAATAAAACTTAAATGGGCTGAATAAACCTGAACACAGCAGCGTATCCGTCACTAAACCAATAACAAGAAAGATTCCTGGTCAATACATTTTGTTACGATAAAATACCGGATGTTGTTACTTCTGACCAAAGGTTGAATATAAAAATGGACGACAAGACGGCGAGAACGAAGCTAAACCATCACGGATACAAGCGCCGCCATGTTGTACAGGAAGTGGAACTTTTATAAAATCATCTAATTGAGACAAAACTGATCAGAAAATGAAAACGCTGTCGTGTTTGTGATAACTTGGGCGTTGTTTATGACCTGTACTGCAACCGGCCACCAGGGGGCGATACAGATGTTCTGGTTTCACTTTGATGAGCTGTCGATGATCTTTAAATACAGTCTGTGGTCTGACACAGTTCATGTGTTGTGGAAAGTTACTGCAGGTTTGATTGACAGCTGATCTTCCTGTCAAACGTCCAATAGCATCAGAGGAATTTCCTTCATGACGCATAAGGAGGCGTTCAGGCGTCAGTAGGTAAATTTAGTCTCTGCTCAGTCTTCACATTTAATCATGTGACCACGGACGACAACACACAGTCACACAACACGTCTGCTGATGTAGTGACACATGAACCAGTGACACAATCCAGAACTTGACCCACAAAACAGCCTGACTGACTGACTGACTGTGTGTGTGTCGACCTTCAATGAAATGTTGTGAAATCGCCAACTGTGTGTGTGTGTGTGTTGTTTCTCAACCAGCAACCAGGTTAAACAAACTGTGCTTCATGTGAAGGGTTAAAAGCTGCAAGTGATCATAAGTTTCCAATTTAAATGTTAAAACTGTCACTAAACAATTTATTTAAAAAAAAAAAAAAAAAGATCAGAAATCAACAGGTTTTGTGTCGTTAGTTTTCACCAGCAGGGGGAGATAATTTCATGTATATCAAACATGTACATTTAGATCAAATATAATAATAATTAACAAGTTCGTTTCCAGTGGTTTTGACAAATGATACTATGATATAATTAAAAATAATTTTCTTCAAAGATAGATTTGACCTTTGACCCACTTTTATTTTATATAAAAATCAAAAAGATGATAAAGTCATTCTAATATAAGAGGCAGAGAGTTAACAAGGAAGATTTGTTTAGGATTTTTTTTATTTTGTCAAAATTGTCATTGGTTCATTTGCAGTTTTTTTTTTTTTTGTCTTGTATTTATCTATTTTTATCAGTTACTGTTACATCTTCAACCAAAGACAGGAGAGGGAGACGGGGATATGGGTGCAAGACACATAATGTTTATTTTACAATATAACGAAACAAAGCTCATAAAGTGTGGAGGAGGGTAGCGGGAGAAGGGCGTGTGGCAAACAAATGAAATTAATAAACTAAAAGCAGACCTGTCTCATTAGCAGTAACTAACAAGGAAATCAAACAACAAAAATGCGTCACTATCTCGTCTACAAAAAGGTCTAATTAAAACATACAGGTGGCTATACCCTCCTGGCTGCTGATTTGATTATAAAGTTATTCTCCTGTGAAGAATAATAGATAACTTTATGTTGCCGTTGTTCTTTCTTGTCAGAAAGAATCTTGTTTTTATTTGTTTTAAATCATTTCTTCTTGTTGCAGATTGACTCAGTCAGGTGCAGTACTGAGGTTTGACCAGCGGAGGGAGCCGCCGCAGCACAACAACAGCTGATCCTGATCAGTGAATCAGATGGTAAGTTAAAAAAAAAAAAACAATGAGGGAAACGTTTTCATCTGCTTCAGTTACTTTTAATTTGAAGTTAATGTCAGAAGCTTTTAAAACTCAATTCGCTGTGAAACTTTAAATTTAGTTTCCAACTTTTTTTGCCGTTTGAAGTTTTACAGAAGTGAGTGAATTTGTTGGGATGAAGCTGAACATTTCTAAACTGGCTCCTGAGTGAAACGTTTAATTATAAGAGAAAGAAAACAACACAATGTTCAAATGATTAGTTTTACTTTAACTCGCTGATGTAAACTGCTCAATCTGTTTCCACTTCCTGCTTCTGAAATATCAAATCTATAAAGTAAAATCATTGATATGATGTGAACAGATGTTGCTGTTTCCAGTGACACAGTGAGATTTCTGATGTGTCTGATTGTGACTGTTCCCTCCGTCCATTTAACATCTGTGGTTATTGTTCTTATAAAAACAACATGTGACGAGCTTGTAACCGGCTCCTTAAAGATCCTGACTTCATACCGCCAGGATCATAAATATATTATACATCCAGGAGCTTCCTGTTGGACGTTTTCCAGAGACGTCCAACTTGGTGAGAGACTTCAGACGCCTCAGGACCCCGGGGAGGAGCTGGACGGCCTCAGTCGACCTGGTGCCGACGTGACTGGACCCTGGATGAACAGACTAACCTTTATATTGATTTTTATAGAAAACAGAAAGAAAAGGCACAAGTTTGACTGTTGAACTTGTGTTTAGAGAAACAATCCAAGAGAAACATAAAATAAAGAAAAATGAATCAAAACCTGTTTGAAATCTGGTGTTTTATAAGAAAAACAAAGGTTCTTGGACCAGATTAGTGGATTAGTTTCACATTGATGCATCAGATACTTTAACTCTGTGATATTTCCGGTTGATAATTGCATGTGAGTGAGTTTTTTTTTTAAAGCTGTGCACAGAGGAAGTGCAGCTTTAAACTCTCTCTCTCTCTCTCTCTCCTCCAGAGCTGAGTCGCTGCACTTCTGCCTACTTCTCTTATCGAGCTTCAGTCATAAAACGAGGCTTAAAGCAAACACGCTCACACTGATCCCTGCAGACTCCTCCTGGTCGGTGGATGTGTCCGTCAGCAGCTGCTTTCACAGGGATTTTCTGTCTGTGGCAGGTAAGTGATGAGGAGATTGACATTAACTGACATCAGGTTCAATCAGGATGATGTTATAGAGCACTGATTTGTGATTGATTAGGATTGTTGGAGCTGACGTCTGACTGGGTTAAACTCCACTGATGTTAGAAATCAACTTTTTACATAATGTAAATATACAATATTTACACTCATGGAAGCTTTTACATAGCAGCTGGATTTGTGCATGAACAGTCAAAGGTTGAAACTGCAGCGACCAGATAAACAACCATGTTTGTTAAATGTCCAAAATCATACACAGGCACTTGTTTTAAAAAGTTTTGATTTTTGACGCCGGAGTCAATAAATGTAAAAGTAAAAGTAGCATTTGTGCCAAATCAATCGTATTAATAAAGTAAGTTATGAAGATTTTTGGAAGAACAATTGTAACAAAAAAAAGCTTCTAAGTCAAATAGATAAAGTTTTTATCATGTGACCTGATCAGTCACCGGTTGGATCCTCCAGTGATTCAAGGACTTGTTATCTAATTTCTCTTGACCTTGGAAACAGCAGGAAAGTTTTGAAACTGTTTTGAAACTTTCATTGCTTTCTAGGTCTTTTATGGAGTTTTTATTGCAGGGCAATAGACAGTCTTCACATGCCATCATACGAGTCTCAGAGGTCAACAGAAAAACTGATTAGTCACAATCTGTTGTTGAGTTAGACACGTTGATATTGGCTCATTTGGTTGTGTCATTGTTGTTTGATTTAACCGGTTTTGTTGTTGTGTTGGTGAAAGCCCAGGTTTTGATTCAGACCAGACTTGGACCTGTATAGATCAGGTCCATCAGTTTTTCTAGGGTACCAGCCTCATCTGATACTACTGGTTCAGTCTCAGCAGCTATTACCAGGTCGGTGTGTTTGGGTCAATTCTGAGGCTTCATTGAAACCAGATTCGGCACATTTTATTTATTCTGACCTGCTGGATTTGGCCACTTGGGAGATAAGAAGCATATTTCATCCATTAACCCATTTCCTAAGAGGAACTTAAGTAAACAGAGTCATCATTTTGTGAATATGTAAAAAATCTTAAGAGTGTTTTTCTTAAAAAGTGTTTCTAACTGTATCATGTTTCTTCAGGATGTCAGAGACCCGAGTCACGATGGAGTCCGAGTTTAATGGACCCACTAAAGACCAGGTACCTTTCCACCGTTATTAGGATTTTGTTTGTTTCTGGTACCAGTCTTTTTTATATCTTCTTTATATGTGTATCTTTATAAATATGTTGGTGTATTTCTGGGTTTCAGGGTGAATTAATTGTTTCTCAGTCTGCAGGTTTGGGACAACAGCAACACGGTGCCTACGTCAGCTTCCACAACATTAATTACAAGGTGACACAAGGAGGAAACTGCCTTTGCCGTAAGAAAGCCACGACTAAAGACATCCTCATCGACCTCAAGTGAGTACAATCTGAGTCTAAAGCTCTGATATCACTGTCTGTTTTGGGCACAGACCATCTGGGAACAAAAGAAACTGGCTTCTCATTATATTATTGAGTCCAAAACCAAAAATGCGTTCCTGTTGTCTAGCTTGGAAGTAGCTACAATTGTTAACTTCTTTAATCATCCCTTTAAATAGCCACTGTGTCACATGTCTATAGACGTGCTTATTCAATCTCAGAAATATTTCTAATGTGTTGTCATATACTGAACTGGAAATGAACCTCCTTACCTTCACGCATCGACTACGGTAATTCTCTCTTTATGTGTCTCAGCAAAACCTCAGTTGACTCCCTTCAAATGATGCAAAATACCACAGTCAGACCGTTAACAAAATCAACCAAAAACTGCCACATCACCACCGTCTTGTCCTCCCTACACTGGCTTCCTGTCAGCTACAGGATCCAGTTTAAAATCTTCGTTCTTACTTGAACGATCTGCAGATCTTGATCTGCTGGTTGTCCCACACACTGGATTAAAAATGAAAGGTGGTCCAGCTTCGAATCTGCTGCACCCAGACTGTAGAGGACTCTCCTACAGAATCTGAGAGCTGCTGAATCGGTCGAGGGCTTTAAGAAGCTCCTAAAAACCAACCTGTTTATGCAGCCTTTCCCTGATGTTCCCTGTAATGTAAAACACTTTGTGAGTACATCTCAGTCAAGTGCAATATAAATGAACTTTACTTACATACTTAGTCACATGTTTTGTAAAGATCTATGAGCCTGTCTTTCCTTTGGTTGCAAACAAAAAGATCACCAGCAACTGATTCTGGTCTGACATCTACACCTCCAGTTAACCAAGACCAGCACACAACAGTCTGTTTGAGCCTTCAGGTGACTCAAACTGAAGCTGTACAGCTGCACAGTGGACATGTGTGGTTATTGTATCTTTATTTGTCTACGTGCGGATGAGAATCCACCTGGGACGTCAACGTGACTCCATCAAAGCCTGTTTGGATCAAATACAAATACGAACTCACACTCAGGTTTCGGAGGCACAAGAGGAAGGAAGTTGGCTTTGTCAGGAGACTCCCACTTTCCTTCTGTGATACACATTTATACAGAAGCTTGTAACAGAACACAATGACTCTCAGATTAAACCAACAAACAGACACAGCGGCAGGATGCTGACTTGCCTTTATACCTATGAAACTTACTGAGAAAGTTCAGGGTGATAAATTCTGAGAAACACGTCGCCACTTGTACTCTAGTGACCTGAAGAAATCTAGTTAACCTCTGAGACATCAGTCTTTATTGGTCTAATATTTTAATGGGTGAATTAACACAGTTTAGCCTTGGATGGATGGATGGACCCACTTCAGTGATCCAACATTGATTGGGCGCAATAGGATGAAACTTGGTACATGCATTCGATCTGTTGTAGGTTTGATGATTCTCTGGCCTTTTTTTTTTTGACAACCATCTTGCTCCAGTCCAGTTAAACTGTCTTGTCATTCTCTCATAGTGAGTTTCTGTATCATCTGTTCTGTACTTAAGTGACTTAAGTTTCAGCAGCTGAGAAAACGTTCATCTGGCCTCTATAATAACACTTGATCTGCTTGTTACTGGTTTCCCATTTAGTCTCATACAAAAACAATTTATTTACAAACCAAATCAAAGCTACGTTACAACTCATCGACAGATCATCTTATTGGCTCTGTGGCACCAACATGTGACCACAAACGATCAAAGTCTGTGCTTACGTATAAATGTTATGAAAAATGCAATTGGTTCAAAGTGCAGCATGTGTGTTTGCAGTTTACAGTGGATGGTATCTGTGGTATTTTATTGTAGAGTGTGTGTAATCATTGACCAGTGTGAGTCAAAGTTGAAGGCAGATGAAGCTGCTGCAGCGTGAGCAGAGAGTTTTACACAAACTGTGGAGCTTCAGTTAATCCGTTTATGTGTGAACAACATCTTCAAACGGACAAGTCGTCCAACCCAGAAATGATGTATATTTACTTTACCATCATTTAAAATGTTGAATATATTTACCATTGTTTTTTTTTTTTTGTTTTGGGAAACTAAACTACTTTAGCTCATCTGGACTCTGGAGTCAGAAAGAGTCAAAAGCTAGAAGTTTTGTTGTTTTTTTATCGTGGGGTGATACCGTCACATAACTGACTGAAGTTTGAAAAGAACTGCTGTTCTTTTATCAGGAGAAGGAAGGAAGTTAAACATGGTTTGTATATGTAGGTTAAATATGAGGAGGTGGGTGAACTTAGAGCTGCTGCTACTTGACAGGAAGTTTAGAGGTTTGTGTTTTTATACCACAGTAACTTTTGATTCATCGGTTGAACTTATTTATAACTTATTTTAACTACTTTGACATTTTGAGCTTTTGAAATATATATATATATATATATATATATATATATATATATATATATATATACATATATACACATATATATATATATATATATATATATATATATATATATATATATATATATATATATATATATATATATATATCAGAGGTTTGATCAGAAGATATATATATATATATATAAGAACAGGGAAATAAACACGGGATAAAAATACTAAAGAATTAAGAGACACGTGGGAAAAATGTGAAATGCTTGTGTCATGGTTTCAGTGAATAAAAAGAAGCACATTTCCCGACGATGAGGACGTCTCCTAGTGTTTGTCTGAATCAGCAAAATGACAAAAGGTTTCTCAAGAGTTTCATAAAAAACTGGAACACTGTCCTCCTCAGTTTCACTGCCTTTAGAAACCTCTGATGAAAAGACATAAAAAATATTTACCAAGACACTTAAACTGTACACTCTTTATTTACTCAGTTTGCTGGACATAAGACATAACATCAGTATGTTGACAAAGAGTTAAAATCTTCTACGAGTCTACGATTAAAACTGCAGCGTCATGGTTGCAGAGTGGCAACAGATTTGTATGAAATTTGATGAGTAATGATCTGGACGGTTTAATGTGCAGGAAGTCTCAACCCAGTGTTCGTAGGAATAAGCAATGAGATGAGTCATGTTATTGCAAAACAACGTCACAAAAACCCAAACTTGGCCACAAAAAAGAAAAAAAAAAAAGATCAGTTCCTGTGATTGCAAATGTCACCAACAGTCACGGCAAAAAACAGAAATGAAAGTGCTGCGTCACGGTAGAACATAGAGAGAAGAGGTGATTGTGCAGGTTGAGCTTAGCTCAGCACAAAGACCGACAGCAAAGGAAGCAATGAATGAAAACTAGAAATCATGGTTTTCACTTTGGGTCTATGCTAAGCTAAGCTAACACGTTGCTGCTCAGACGCTCGTGTAACATCATCTGGACGAGCACATGTGCTCACGGTGCAGTCATGTAGACGCCTCAGTAACTAAACATTATTCCTTTTCTTTCTGTTTTTCAGTGGGATCATGAAACCGGGGCTGAACGCCATCATGGGAGCAACGGGAAGCGGCAAGTCATCGTGAGTGTTACAAATCTGTTTGAGTCAGGTTTTCAATCCAAATATGTTTTCATGGAGGAAAACAGCCGGTGAAGCAGATTGTCCAGTCGAAGGACCATTAAAAGAGAAGAGGATGTAACAACGTGAAGCATCAGCAGCAGCTTATCTGGGGTTGGGTCATGATGGCAGCAGATCAAGATTGGCGACCCTGATGTCCTGATCTAACTCACCCTTGTGGATCCCAAGACTGGATCAGACCAATACCAGACTGGATCCAGAGGATTCCTACCAGTTGGATTTATCTGGAAAACCTCCGATGAGCAGCACTGAGGAGGCATCTTGACGAGACAATGATCCTTCTACTCACAAGCAACATTTCACCAACCCAACCTCAAGGGAGCAATCAAAGCCTTTCTGGCAGAGAACAACGACTCGTTGAACTTGAAGGAGCTAATTCTTATCCCAGTCACTTCCTACTTGGTTGCAAAATGTATTTATCTTCAGCACAGAGTGTTCACTGTTCTTGTCATGGACAATACTGTAGTATAAATTGTTATATTATTATTTATTACAGTGATGGTGTTTTTAATAAAGCTCACTTATGAATGAAGTGAGCTGACGTGTAAACAAAAGCTTCCTGTTGGAAGTTTGGAATCGTTAACAGGAGCTGTTTTTCCTTCATTAGGTTCCTGGATGTTTTGGCAGCCAGGAAGGATCCTGCAGGCCTGTCAGGAGAAGTCCTGATCGACGGAGCTCCTCAGCCTCCGAACTTTAAGTGTCTGTCTGGATATGTGGTGCAGGTGGGTGAGTCAGGCAGGAAGCCAAACCTTCAGTAGCTGGCTGCAATTCAGGACAGTTTCCTGGTCAAAGCAGGAAACGTTTGCACATAACAATGGGGACAGGCCTCTTAGGCCAATTTAGACACATGCATCACATTATTGTTAGAAAACTGTGGTCAAAAGTCACAACGCCAGTAGTAAAAATCAAGCATGTCCCTGAAGTGAAAACTGTTTCAGTGATTTAGCTGTTTATGGTTTTATGTCTTTAGGATGATGTGGTGATGGGAACTCTGACGGTCCGAGAAAACTTCAGCTTTTCAGCTGCGCTGCGCCTCCCGTCGACCGTCTCTCAGGAGGAGAAGGAGCAGAAAGTCAACAAACTGATCCAGGAGCTGGGACTGGGTCGAGTGGCCGACTCCAAGGTGAGTAAAGAGGAAAGAGGTTGTTATGAGAATATCAACGTGGGTCCTCACAAGTATAAAGGTACAAATCTGTTTTGTGTGTTCAGGTGGGCACCCAGCTGATCCGTGGGATCTCTGGCGGCGAGAGGAAGAGGACGAACATCGGCATGGAGCTGATCATCGACCCGCCCGTCCTCTTCCTGGACGAACCCACCACAGGCCTCGACGCCAGCACCGCCAACTCTGTGCTGCTGCTGCTCAAGAGGTTTGTTTGAGTCCTTCAACATGACACATCTGAACATTTTCTAATTTTCAATCTGGAATAAATAATCTTTTTAGCCACTTATGTGTTCAGGTTTTACATAAAAAAAAAAAAAATCTAAAATCATCAACAGAATGTGAGCAAGGAACAGTTTTAAGATGTTGATTGATTTTGGCTTTCTGACGTCTCGATCTGAACATCGAGACTTATTACTTCACTAAGTCCAACAATTCAAGTTATGTTTTGAGAGTTTTCTTTTCCAACAAACAGAAGCAGGTGGAGGTCAGTCAGACCCAAGCTAGCTGGTTAGCATGCTAACCTCATTAGAGAAGAGGTGTAGTAATAGAAAAAGAACTAAAACACATGATAACATCTGTGTTGCTCTCTGATAAGCGATAAGATGTTTTCAATCAATCATCACAACAGAAACGTGGTATCTTATATAGTTTCCTCGGCTTCAAACCTTAGTGATCATGTTTAAAAGAAACCAGGCATAGAACGTTTGTTGGTGTTAACATTAGAATATTTGTCATTCTTCTCTTCCTGTTTGATCAGGATGGCAAACCAAGGTCGTAACATCATCATGTCCATCCACCAGCCTCGTTACTCCATCTACCGCCTGTTTGACAGCCTCACCCTGCTGGTCACCGGCAAACAGGTCAAACCCTCATAAACACATCCTCATTCTCATTATAATATATTGCGTATTAACTTATTTAAAGATGTAGTACTAACTCCCAACATGAAACGTCATCAGGTTTACCACGGGCCAGCACAGAGTGCACTGGAGTATTTCTCAAACATCGGTAAGAACATGTCATTAACTACTACAACTTAATCCAAATACGACACAAGCAGGAAATGAAGGTGACGTTGATCATTTGATTTGGATCCTCATTTCCCAGGATACACCTGTGAAGCCCATAACAACCCAGCAGACTTCTTCTTGGATGTCATCAACGGCGACTCAACTGCGGTCATCTGCAACAGCAACGACAAAGGTTTGTTGTGTTGTTTGCATCTGTGATACAGATGATATACAAAGATGTGTCAAAGCTAAATCTTAGTATAAGAAGTAACTGGTCACTGTAGCTAACAAAGTCTAGTTTCTCTCTGGTATAAGTTACAGTCGAAGTGTGAAGTATCATCACAATGGAAATAACCCAGTAAAGTAGATGTACCTCACTTAGTTAACTTAGTTAAAGTGTTTAGTTAATCTACAAAACTGCAAACTGTTAGTTTAGTTTGAAATAATTTGGATAAACAAATAGAAACATGGATCCATCTCTCTCTTGCATTGTTAATTTGCACATATGCACAGAAAGATTTGTCTTTCCATGTTACGATTGATTAAAGTGTTTATTGTTTTTACAGGAGTTGATTTGTGGCCTCACTTTATCCTCTCATTGGACATTTTCTTTCTTTTTCCAGATCTGGATCCAGATTCAGACTCGGTGACGATGTCCAGACGAGGGATCGAAGAGAAACTGGTGGACGAGTATAGAAACAGTCAGCACCACAAACAGACCAAAGAAGAACTGGGTGGGTAGAAAAATCATTTAACACGTTTTTAATAGAAGAATGTGACATTTTAGTTCAGATCATCATTTGACTTTGTCTTCCAAGAGGTATCAGTGTTGGGGTTATATTTTATCAACTTCACAATTAATCCAAGTATAAAAACATCTAAACTGAAACTCTGTCACCATCTTCATCTGTCAGAACGGATAATCCAGGGCAAACCGAAGGTCACCAAGAAGATCACGTCCAGAACCATCACATACAACACCGGCTTCCTGACCCAGTTCAGATGGGTTCTCAAGAGAACGTTTCGCAACCTCATGTTGAACCCTCAGACGTCCGTCGCTCAGGTGAGAACATAGGCAAGAAAGCCGAGGTGCCACAGCCCCGGTGGCCGTTGTAGGAACTGCAGCTTCTGATATTTGAGTTTAAGAGACCGGTGTTGATTCCTGTGTTTTCATCCCGTTCAGGTGGCAGTGACGTTTCTCCTCGCTCTGATCGTAGGAGCCATTTTCTTCGACGTCCAGGAGAATCGGAGTGGAATGCAGAACAGGTACTCGACTCGACTTGACTCGACTCGACTCGGCACCATGAAAATTCAGTCCACACTTCGACCATGTTGATCGTGTCGTGTTTTTCAGGCTCGGCGCTCTCTTCTTCATCACAGTGAATCAGTGTTTCAGTTCTCTGTCGGCGGCTGAACTCTTCATCTCTGAGAGAAAAATCTTTGTGTGAGTTTGGCACAAAAACAGACACAGACTCATAAGGATGTAACGTTGTATGAAGTGTCTCAAATTATCCTCTAATCTGTGAAATTAGAAGATATGACATGTAAATGTTTTACATTTTCATGCTCAACAAGACATGTAAACAATTTATTGACCACATGTCCTAGTAGCAACATTTCTCAGCATTTTGCAACAAGAATAACAATTTGGAAAATACAAATTTGCTTTCATAAAAATCAAATGTGTTTAAGAGTTTGCAGTAAGAGTATGGGACTATTGATCATGTCATTGGGAATATTAAAGTAACATTCTATAACCAGCCACTATAATAGAAATGTTGTTTTATTTGGAATAAGATCAGTATTGAGAACATTGATGTCCATGTAAATGTAGTCATTGTGGGATCAAAAACAAGTTAAACAAGCTAAAAAGTTTCTATTGGAAAATGTAGATATGTCTGAGAGTCAGGGTGTAGCTTAATGTAGCATGGAAGTGACAGTTCAGAAATTTAGCCACTAATAACTCTTAGTAGGAGAGTAATTTATGCTTTTCTGGTTGTTATGCTAAGCTAGGCTAACCATGCTTCAACTTGACTTCTATATGAGATCGATCTTCTGTCTTCTCTCTTTCTCTTCAGTCATGAGTACATCAGCGGTTACTACCGTGTGTCCGTCTACTTCCTGTCTAAGATCCTGTCTGACATCATCACTCTGAGGACCATCCCCGCCATCATCTTCAGCTGCGTGGCGTACTTCATGATCGGTTCGATCTTCTCCTTTATGTCAACGTTGTTTGGGCGTAAATTTTTATTTGTACGCGTTGATGAATATTAAAAATGTGCTTGTACGTGCGACGTGTGCAGGTCTGAAACCGACGGCCGAGGCCTTCTTCCTCTTCATGTTCACCGTCATGCTCGTCTCCTACACCGCCACCTCCATGGCTCTGGCCATCTCCGCCGACCAGACGGTCGTGGCCATCGCCAACATCTTCATGACCATCGCCTGCATCTTCATGATGGTGACGCACTCACAATTCACTTAGCTCCGCCCCCAATTCCAACCTTCCCTTCTAGAACTGGAAAAGTAACTTTTGTTTCTTTCCTGCAGATCTTTGCAGGTTTGTTGGTGAATGTTCCCTCCATCGTCGACTGGCTCGCTTGGTTGAAATACCTCAGTCTAGTGAGATACGGCCTCAGTGTGAGTAAACTCACTTCCTGTGTTTACCGCCTTTGTGTGAACATACCGTCGTGTTTGTCAGGAAGTTGTTGATGTACCTTTGTGTCTCTCCAGGCTTTGCAGGTTAATGAGTTTACTGGGCTGAACTTCTGTCAGGACATAAATGTTACCATACCTGGATTAGTGTAAGAAACACTCACACACCATCAAGAATATACATTTCTAACATTAGCTAACTAGCTAACAAGCTAGCACAGAGGGCGAATTACTGCAATAACAGTTGAAGTTGTTGGTGAGTCACCATCACTTCCAACAAAGCCCCTTTAATTATTGTTGTTGGTTGATTAAGAAGTTAAAATTAATTTGCTTTACTAGAATGTGAACCGTCAACGTCAACATAATAACTTGGTATTTTACTTGTGAACTTGTTAATACATTTGTGATGGTTGTGTTTGTCACTTACTGACAAGATGAAGTTTTCATTTACTGATATTTATCCTTTATGAACGTTTGTGCTGTTTCAGTTGTACGGGGGAGGAGTTCCTGACGGACCAGGGTGTGGATTACACAACTTGGGGCTTTTGGCAGAATCACATGGCGTTGAGCATCATGACCATCTGCTTCCTCGCCATCACTTACCTCAAACTGCGCTTCATCAGGAAGTTCACCTAGACCTTCACCATCGTCGTCGCTGTCACTGAACAACTTTGTTAATTCGAACGCACGATAAAATAAGAACCTGTAATCTTCCAGATCTCTTATACGATCATCTTTTTTGTTGTTTACGTTATAATTTATTCACTCCGTACTAACACTGCCACACTGTTTTGTTGAAAACAAAGGAATCCTATGCTGAAATATAAGAAGTTTATATTTATGAATTTTTACAAAATAAAATACTGAATTTGCATCAGTTCAGACAGTTTTATGAAATGTTCAATCTTGAACTTCCTTCAATAAATAGAAGAAATGGAAAGTTTCCCATCAACTGTTTAAAAATACGATAAATCATTTTCTTTAGTCCAAGAAATCCAAAAAAAGATCAAGAGTCACCTCTTTGTTTGTCTACACCAACAAGTCAAGATACAGTTAGTGTGTGAAGTTGTTGTCTCAGTGACCTTTGACCTCTGACCACCAAACTCCAATCAGTTCACTCTCAAAGTGAATGAAAACGGTTGTGAAAAGTCCGTCCACAAGGACAAAATGTATCTTATGACGTCACATCTTTGATATTTTACTTCCTGACGATATGTTCTGTGAATCCTTGAGTCCAAGTGAAAGTTTGTACCAAATTTGAAAACATTTCCTCACATAACACTGACGTATGAAACAAACATGAATTCATTTGATGATTTTGTTTTTTTAAATAACTCATAACAGTTGGTCATTAACGTCGTAGCTCAAGTTGAAAGTTAAGGAACAATCCACTTTATTCTGTCACATGACTGAGCTACAATGAAATGTAGCAGATTAAAGCAACTGGCAACAATAATAATGTAAATGCATGAAGCTGTAATGTCTTTTACTTTGTTTCAAGTCTCAAAAAAAAAAAAAAAAAACTTTTTGTTTAGATAAGACGGGATAATGAGAGAGGATCAGGAAAACACACACACACACACTGACTGTACAGTGGGTGTGTATGAAAGTAGACACTCGCTTCTATGACAACCACAGGTGTAAACAGTAACGGTGTGAGCATGTGTGTGTGTGTCTGTGTGTGTGTGTGTGTGAAGTGTTGGGAAATGTGTAGCTCCACGTGACCCAGAGGGTTGGACACACACCTTAATGTGTGTGTTTTTAATTTGCCTCTGGGTGAAGTACGACAAGATTTATCTTCCAAAAGAAACCAAATGTCTCTTCTCTTTATTAATCTGACACAATGATATAATAATTATAGTTAATTATAACGATCCAACTGGTGATAAAATATAATAGTGCATCATAATAATTTATATTGGAACTAAACTGTGACTGAGGTGATACTTCTCTCTGTGTCTTGAGAATAATCAGATGAAGATCAGTGGTTTTAACAGTCAGTCTGATGTCGTCAGACACTAACAGAGATTAAACAACTTGAAACAGGGAAACTCCAACTCTCGCCCACAACAGCTGATGTCAAGGTGAGAAAGCGCAATTAAATGATGAAAACAAACGAATGAGTCACCGACATCAAGAGAAAACACATCGTTGTCAAAATGATTTCATTATGATATGAGACGTTAAAAGACGTGACCTGAAATTAGACTTTCACACTGATGTTATCAATACTCACGATCTAGACATAATCTGTTCTACTGCGATTAAAAAAAAAATCAGATTTCACAATAAATTAAAGCTGCTACATGTTCGCTTCTTTTAATAAACCAATTCTGCTACTAAATTAAAAACTACCAAAAAACTTGAGCAATAGCAAACGTGCTAACATTTATTTAAACTATTTAACACTCTCAGCCCATAGTTAATTAACTAACTAATTATCTAACTAATCAACTAACTAGCTAGCTAATTATTTAGTTAGTTAGTTTGTTAGTGAACAAATATACTATTTCTGCTACTAAATAACAACCAACAAACTTGACCAATAACAAATATGGTATCATTTAGTTTAAATAATTAACATTAGTTCACTAGCTATCAAGCTAACTAGCTAACTAACTGTCTCAACTTTTAAATAACAAAATAACCAACAATCTAACCATCAAACCGACATCATCAGACTTTAACTACAAAAGTAACCAACCAACAACTGACCAGTTTATGATTACTTTCCCAAAAAATTAAAAACATCGACCCGGGGCTAGCTAGTTAGCATGCTAACTTAAGTAGAAATAAGAAATAAATAAGAAATAAAAGAAGTGACCACTGAACGTTCTTGAAGTGTAAAGAAATCAAGTTTGATGCTGAACTTGCAAAGTTTCTGCAAAACTTCTATGTTTACACATGCTAATGCTAACGCTAACGCTGGCTATGTAGCAATAGCAAAAAACAAAACAAAACAAAACAAAAAAACATATGTGGCATGTGGCACCTTGAAAGCTCAGCAGAAAAGATGTGTTGACATAAATCAAAACAACATGAGCTGGAAAGTGAATCATTTGTTCCGTCTTCCAGCTGCTGTTCAACCCCTCAGGATAAGAAGGACGTTTTTGTAAAAAAGCAACAAAGATTAACTGGGTTTTTCTCTCTGTTGCAATTCACAACCGCAGATCTCATCAGATCTGCTCTGACTAAACTTTACAGTCTAGACATCAACCACCTTTTCCCTCCATTCCTCCTCCCTCCTCTTCAATCATTCCCTCCCTTGTGTTTTAAATCCTGCACCTTCATCAGTCAATCTTCAGTCTGTTGTTGTCTGTCTTCGTCTAAAGTCATGTCCCGCAGGTCGACACTTCTGTCCGTCCTCGTCCTCCTCTCGGTTCAGATCATCGATCTGACTCAGGGTGAGTACAAACAATCTGTTTATAATTTGTAGCTTAGATGAAAAATAAACCAACCTCCGTAATTGCACCTCTGTGATTGTGTTTGGAACGAGGCGTTATCTTCCAGGCAGGAAACAAAAGACAAAAGAAAAAAAAAAACACACACCTTAGACCTGTCATCATAAAAAATGCAACGCAGACTGACAGATCAGATGACAACGCAGACATGCACATAAAGACGACAGTAGCTGCTGACCTGGGTACAGATAACTGAGAGGTTCACTGTCCGACAGCGTGAAGGACACTAGTTACAAAACAGGAGGATGTAAATTTAATCAGGGATATGAAGGTTCGATCTCAAATGACAAGAATCCAAACTTGTCACAGGATTCTCTTGTTTTTTAAGACAGAAGTTAGAGCCGCTGAGGGATTTACTAAATCCAGTTACACCAAAGACACATTTAACCTCTAAACTTCTTTGTTTGTTTCTGATCGAGTCACTGTGGGATGTGAAGATTACGTACAATTAACTAGAATTTCAGAAAACAGGAGAAACTTTCTTCTTGTTTCCACCGGTCGTCGATGATCTCAGGACATCTCTGATTCATCTGGAAACACTTTGTGAAGCTTACGTCTTTTGAAGGTTTTGATCTTTAATAAAGATGTTTCTGTCTCTAAAAGAGACGATAGATGTTGTTTAGTAATTGAAACGTGAAAACTCTCGTCATGAAAACCAGTGTAAGAGAACCTCTAAGACCTCCAAATCAAATTACAAGTTGGACAAGTTGCTGTTATTTGTAGCTAAACATTAGATTTTCTCCTTCTGATGTTTGTTTTTAAGCGTGTTGATTGGTTGATTGGTAATCTTATCCAATCTGTTGCTGTTTTACTTGACGTGTAAACACCTGTTGTATCAGTAAATGTGTCTACTTGTCAGTGTCCGTTATCTAACAGTCTAATTTCCCTCCGTCAGCTCTGCCTCTGTACGTGGATTACGAGCTCCCAGAGATCGATGGCTCTGCTGTGGGCGACTGCATGTTTTTACCTGTGACTACAACGGACCCGGTCACCGAGCCCCCACCCATCACCAAAAAGGTTCCTTTGCTTTTTCGAATAAAAGTTGATATTGTTGATCATTTGTCCCCAGTGTGTTGACACAACTGACTGTCTTTACAGCAGGATGTGGTCACAGCTAAAAAGCCAATCATCAAGACGACGCCAAAGAAACAGAAAACCGAACACGTCAAACCGCCAATCCGACCACAGCCGGCGCCGGCAGGACCGAGCACTAACAACCACGCGGACGTGGCAGCCAGCCTCCTCCGCTACCTCCTGACCATCAGCAGAGCATCGTCAGACAGCGACGAATCGGCGGAGAAGATGTTGAGGAGAACAGTCGCAACGAGGTGGAACTTGGGCTCCTTCTCGTCAGAAGACTCCAGCGACGAGTCCTGAAATTACACCGGTTTTCTTGTTTGTTTTTGTTTTTGCTGTAGATATTTCTGTGCATGTAAAATGAACGTTAGTTTAGAAATGAACCAACCAACCAATCTTCTTTTTAAAAAGCTTCTTTATTTTCATAATGTGCAGTAATGTGCGATTTGTTAAAGATTTAAAAAGTAATTACATGTGAACAACTGGTTTTTAAAAACTTGTAACATAATAAAACAAACCTAAAATGTTTTGATTAACTGCAATGAATTAAATATTCACACATTATAGTTCTCTTATATGACTAAAAGTGCTCAAGTCTTAATTTTAGTCTTATATTTATATTTTATTATTTGGTTTAACATTTGACACCAACAACAAGATGTAAATAGAACGACTGATTCTACAAAACTTATTTAGAGTCAGTGAAGATTAAATCAGGTGTGTTAGGATGTGTGTGGTTGGTGTTTATCAGTGATGTCGTGTCCGTTCTCCTGTGGTTCAGATGGAGAAATGGAAGGAACTGGTTGTTTATCTTTCCTCTGGTCCTTGGTGATGCTTTTGTTGTGTTTGCCTGGAAAAACACAGGAGGAATCATGACTAGTCACAGTGTTTCAACAGCTTGGTCATGAGATAATTTGCACGAATTAACTACCTAGAAACAGGTACAGATGTTTACATGTTGACCACAAAGAACATCAGGAACCTCCCTTTATATATATATATATATATATATATATATATATATATATCTTAAAGGGGTCAAAACCCTCTCATTTGTTATGTTTCCCACTAAAATGTTGGTACTTTCTCTATGATATGAAATGACCTGAAACTAGACATTATTTTTTGTTGTGCTGATGTTTTTGTATCGACACTTCTCACAAATGTGCCATAGGTTTTTGTTATTGCTAATGCCCCGTCACTAGCTAGTTAGCATGCTAACGTCACTAAAGGGACATTTCATAGAAATGGAAGCAAATCAAGAGTTAAACCGTTGTTACTTTCAGCTGTTCTTGATGAATTTGATTCTGAACTTGTAATATTTTTGTAAATTAGGCAAATTATACTGATACTAACACACATAGCAAAAATGTACATAAAGCATCTTTAATGATCTTTCTCACTCTTTAGCAATAACCAACATACTCGCATCTACTTGAACAAGCGAGAGTTAAAACCTTCTTGTACATTCGCTTCTAAAATGTCAGTGTTACATTCAGGTTCATTTCTGTGTTTGTGTTTTGGTGCGTACCATCTCTTCCTTTGAGCTCTGACAGCATCGAGCCTTTTAAATCTGGGAAATGGATGTCCGACTTCTTTTTGGTCCCTGTAAAGCTGCTGCCGTTACCACAGTTGAAGCGATCAGACGGGAAAGGCCGGTCGCACATCAGACTCCTATCTGACACCTGAAAGGAAAATGTTGTAGCATTGTAGCAGTATATGTTTTTCTATGTTGTAAAGTGAAAAAACACAAGCCCACTGTTACCTGTGCTGGTAATGATGCAACATGGCTTGACAGAGACTGTTGGGCCAATCGACTGTAAGTGCCACCATGATGTCTTGACTTGTCGATACACCTGTAATATACACATTAGTTGACAGGCCAGGATGAAACAAGGTGTACACCAGAATAAAAATGCAATTACATGGAGGAATCACTTGTAATTTAATGTTATCTTGGACTTTAGTACCTTAGACTCTGGTGCCCAAGATGGACGCCTGCCCCCGGGGTAAGATGATCGCTGAAAGCTGGACTGTTGAGACAGATTGAAGGGGTAAGGTTTGGGGAGGAAGGAGGGAGCAGAGGAGTGGAGGAGGGCGGAGGAGGTGGAGGAGGTGTAGATGAAGGGGATACAGGGATATCAAAGTCATGAAGGTCGGCCGTGTCCATGTTGTGTAGGATGAGGCCTCTCTTCACAGCTCTGTGGTCGGACGTCGCTGTAGAAGGGACTGAAGTCAACTCTGTGACAGTTGAAACATTTGTTGAGTCACTTTTCTTCCATGATTCTGTAGGAAATGTGGTTTTCTGAGTCTTTTGAGTCACTGTGGCAGTGGATGTACTGATGAAATATTTGGAGGAAGTAAATTTCACTGATTTTACAACAGATTCAACTTCACGGTTGATAAACATTTGCTTATCAATTGATATTATAGAGGTTTGATTCACTTGAGACTTGGTTGTTTCGCTGCTTGACACTGAAAGAGTTAAATCGTCTCTGTTTTCTTTATCTGAGACCTGGTGGTTGCTTTGGGGGATTTCACTCAGTATCAAGGCTGAGGTTCTGGACTCGTCCGTCGTCTTGGAGGATTCATGGTTCTCCTTGTGATCGTTTCCTGAAGTGAGGGATATGGGTATGTGGTTTCCAACTGTTTCAGCTGCTGGACTTTTCTTCAAGTATCGATGATCTTCCTTCATAACTTGATATGAATCATTTAAAGTATCCTCCTGGTTTTTGGTTTCAGTAGATACTTCGGTAAGTTCCCTGTCTTTTGGACGTCCCTTTGTAGATTTGTTGAATACACATGTTGCGTCACTGGCGGGTTCAGCGATCGATTTCAAGCCCATTTTAGACAGTTTTGGATATGAGAGTCTTTTGGGTAGAGTCGGTGTGAAGGACTGTGTCGGCCTGGAGTTTGCTGGTAAGACTTTTGGACACTCTGATGTCCTTTGCTCTGGGTCAGGGGTCAATAAACTGACTATTGACTCTAAAGACGCTTTCAAAGGTGAACTCTCATTTTTGTGGTCAGTGGTTGAGCTTTTAGCCAACTTGGACACTTTCATGTTTGCATTGTTGGAGCTTTCCCAATACTCTTGGCTTGTCTTCACTTTAGAAGATCGATATATGTCCAACGCATTTTTCTCAGTCTCACTTGACACAGCTGTTTCTGAGCAGCTAGAATGCAGGCCACTTGGATATACATCTTTTGTACTTTTGGTACTTTCTAAATAGTCTTCTCTTGTCTCTTTCCCCTGTTTATTATCCTTCACACTTATAACAGTCTTGGGATGCTCTGATGGATCAGTGAAAAGTGTCTTAGCTGATTTAGAAATCTCAACTTCCTTTCTTAAGTCTGCACAAGTTGCTTTTCCTGGTTTACTTCTCATGGCCACTGAAACTCTTGCTGCATTATCAACTACTTTAGCGCCGCCTGTCTTCGACGGTTTGGTGGACATTAAAGGTTCTGAGATGTTGCGTGTAGTTTTAGAAAGTTTTGAAGTCTGCTTTGCCTTTGTTTTCTCCATCTTCTCTTCTTCTTTCTTACCTTTCTTGTCTCTTTCCTTGTTAACTTTCTCATCTACACCTTCCAGTTGTGTTTTGTCTTTGCCTCGCTGTTTTTTCTCATTCCCTTCATCCCTCTCTCGTCTTGGCATTTTGGTTATTTTGGGAAGGGTCGAGTTTTCTCTGTGGTCTTGTTGGATCTTTGCATTTAGCTCATTTAAGAACCTGTATTGACACAACAGATAAAGCACATTAATTATGGAAACTATCCAAGAGTCAAAGGGGTGATTAATGGTATCACTTTTGCTCAACAAATGGCGATTGTTAAACTATCGGATGTTAATCGCATAGATACCTGATGTGGAAAGAGTCATGTGTGAACAGTGGATGTTCAAGAAGCTCTGAACACTGAGCTCGTCTGTCTGGATCCATCTGGAGACAACTCTGGGAACGGAAAAGTGCCAAAAGCCAAACAACAGTGGACAAATGAACAGCTAATGTCGTTTATCAGCTTTCTGGCTGGTAATTACTAGAGCTAACTTGGAGACTGTGTATTTTACTGTGCTCTGGTAAAGGCTGCTGTCACTGCCAGTGTCCAAAAAAAAAAAAAAAACAAGAAAAACTATATGTAAAGTCACAGATTGAAGGCAACAATGTCACAAAGTATGGAAACCAGCGACGCTTATGATAACTATAGGAGAAAAAACTATATTCAAAATATGACTGAAAGTCCAAACAAATCAAACAATGCAAAGTAAAACTCATTTCTAAAAAAGGTAGTAGGAAGCTCAGGAAAAACACGACAGGAAGTACAGGACAGTGTAGAGAAAAAACAGGACAAGAACAGGGACAAACACAGTAACTAACTAATTTAAACACACTCAAATGAACCTAAATACACAAAGACACTGGTGGAAACAATCAGAGAGGCAGGAAATAAAACGGGAGGGAAAACAAAAGAATGTGTGAGGAAACCAAACTTTAAAAAGCAAAAAATAAAACCAAGACCGAACATGACACATAACTGTACCTGAGCCAGATCTAGAGCAGTGGATGTAACTGTAGAAAAACGCTGCTGCAGAGAAACTTGGTTGTAACATTCAGGCAATCTGACTCCAGAAAAGACGGGATTCCTGTGAAACAGGTCCTGGTGATGAGCCGTCAGGTTACCTGTGATAGAAAGAGAAGAAGCTAAGTTAGAAGATGACGCTTATTTTTTATTATATAAAGTGTTGTGGTGTTTTCTTACCAAAGCACCTGATGATGTGGTGAATCTGATCGAGGTCTGAGTCTCCAGGAAACAGAGGCTGACCTGTTAACATCTCCAACAACAGACAACCTACCGCCCACACATCTACCGGTCTGCACCGATACACACAAACATCTGTCAGTGTCTTTATCAGACAGCGCAGCATTAACATCAACAGTTCCACATGTAGACACTTACTTTCCGTATTTAATGTCTCCCACCAGCAGCTCCGGCGCTCTGTACCAGCGAGTGGCGACGTAGTCGGTGTAGACGCCGACGTCACCGGGTGACGCGACGATCCGGGCGAAGCCAAAATCGCACAGCTTGACGACGCCGCCGTGAGAGATGAGAATGTTCTCTGGTTTGATGTCACGGTGGATGATCTGTGAAGGAAGCAGACGAATAAAAATAAAACTCTGTGGTTCTGTCAATGGGTCCAACTACTGTGGTTTCCCTCACGTTCTGCTGGTGGCAGAAAGCCGCGGCCCTCAGGATCTGGTACAGGTATTTCCGGACCGTGTTCTGGTCGAGTCCGTTCGGGTTTTGTTCCAAGTCGTCCAGAAGCGTCCGCTCGACGAACTCGAACACCAGATACCAGCGACGACGGCGCTTCCACACCTCCAGAAGGTTCACCAGGTTGCCGTGACGCAGTTGCTTTACGATTAGAAACATGAAAGAAAGTTTTACTTTTATATCTGACGAAGACCAGAACTTTTCTTTCATCGTGTTTTGCTCCCAACAACAACAGCAGCTGATATCTCCTCTTCTAAGTTTCCCATAAACAAAGTATAAGAATATGACTCTGACTTGTTTTGGTTTGGTTCGTCTTGTGACTGACAGCTCGCTTTTGTTGTTTTGCTTCACTCAGGTTTCAGGCTCATACAGACGCAGTGACTGACAGACAGATACCCTGAGCAGCTTGATCTCCCTCAGGGCGATCTTCTTCACCGTCTTGTCATCGTCCGAGTCCACGAACTTCTTGATGGCGACGAGTCGACCGGAGTCTCGGTGGCGACACTTCAGCACGGTACCGTAACTGCCCTCCCCGACCAGACCCAGGGACTCGTAACGCTCCATGTCACAGTCTGGAGGATACACAACTAAACATATCACATATGTGTCTGTGGAGACTCATTCAACCAGGTCATCGTATCAAACAGTTGAATCTGAGACAACTGGACTGATGTAACGTCCAGAAACGTCTTGAAGAAAGTACAACAGTCTAAGATTCAACTATGTATTACATGTTTTTACACACATGTTGTTAATAAAATGAAACACTAACAAATGAGAAGAAACTCAAAGAACAAGTGAAAGATCAGTCTAGAATTTACAGAACAATAAAAAGTATCATTTGTAACATTTTAGATGAGTAAAGCAACATTAGTGTGTAAACAGATTCTACATATATTTACTGTCTGTCTTCAATCATATTATACAAATGATTAATAAACAACAACAACAACAAAACAACAACACACTGACCTTCCTCCTCTGAACGATTTAATCCGCGCGGCGCGAGCTTCCGTTATCAACGTAAACACTGGAGTAACGTGTGTGTGTGTGTGTGTGTGTGTGTGTGTGTGTGTGTGTGTGTGTGTGTGTGTGTGTGTGTGTGTGTGTGTGTGTGAAGTCACCGGAGAAGAAAACAACTTGACTCTTGTGTCTCGAAAGAAAAGTGTGCGTGTGTATGTGCGCGCGCGTGCAATTACCACTCCAAGCGTTGCCATGGTGACGGCCCCCGCCACGCGAACGTCCGCGTCTGGAGCCATGGAACGTTACGTCATCTCCTGTTTTATTCTGACACTGTAAAAAAATATTGAGCTTAAAATTTTTATGTATATTGGCATAAAGATGTATTTTGAGCAAGGCATTGTGGGTAAAAGACAGGAAATAGTGTGGAAACATTCTTCACTAAGTTAAAACGGTTGAAATATAAGCTCTTGATTTTAATTTATTGAAATTAATTTAAATAATGCAGAAAAATAACAAATTATATCCTATTTACAACCAATCTCTCCTGTAATTATACATTTTTTAGTCTTTTAGAACTAAATGTTAATTGTTCAGTTCAGATTTGTGTCTGTACATTGAAGGAAACCGTTTCTCTGTGTATCTGTGTGACTACAGCGCCTCCTAGAGGACAGGAAGTAAAGAGATTTACAGAAACATGCAGGTTTAGAGTCTAAGGTTCTTTATTAACACCATTTATACCATTTCTCTTGATCGCAGGACTTTATTGTGTTTTTAAAATGTTACGTTAGAAACATTGAATATTGTTAAAGTTAAATAATTAAAATGTTCTGTATTTATCACTGTGGTCGTATGAAATTAATTTTCAAACAAGGGCTTTGTTTTTAACTCTTGACTCAATTAATAAATAATGAGAACTCACACTTCATAAGAAACTAAAATGTGAGTATAAGCAGTAATAAATTGTTTTATTACAATATTGATTTACATTAATAAATAAACTATATACTCAAGAGATAATAACTTCTGATAATCACTTCTGTTCTTTTATCTCCTGAGCAGCCTCATCTGGTCTCAGCAGCAGGTCTCTACCGCCGCCTACTGTCATTTCTAGTCACTGCACCACTTTTACATCAACATCAGCATCTCTGTTCCCATCTGTTAATAAAGTCAAAAGGACAACTCACGTTTCTAAAAACAGGTAAAAATATTTTAATGAAAATATATTTATTTACAATGACAACATACAGTTTGTTTACATTCAAAACAGGTTTGAACAGTTTGAATTTCACAGATATTTTGTGTCCTTGTGTATTTGTGAGTCCTAATCTGGATTTTCTGCCAGTTTTCTGATTTCCTCCAGCAGCTCAGAGAACGTCGGACGACCGTCAGGCCTCTACGCCACGAAGAAGGAGAAGAAGAAGAGAAGAGACCAGAGTTTTAGAAACTAACTTTCAACCTGTGATTGTGTAGCTGTTGTCGAGCTGTTTGTGAATACCTCGTGCCAGCAGCGGTACATGATGGCGTACAACGGCTGCGACGCTCGATGTGGTCGGTACAACCGGATCCCTCTGGTGATGTCATTAACAACCTCCAAGTTTGAGCGGTTTTCAAACGGCGTCCTTCCCTCTGAGTAGATCTCCCACATCACCACACCTGCACACGGACACATTAATGCGATAACTGCTATGTCTGCTACGTCTGCTATGTCTGCTAGGACCGTGTGGGTGGACAAACTGTGGTTTCTCACCGAAGGACCAGACGTCAGACTTGCTGCTGTATTTACTGTAGTGGAGAACTTCAGGTGGAGACCATTTCACAGGGAACTTGGCTCCGCTGGAGCTGGTGTACTGGTTGTCTAGAACGTACCTGAGAAACAAATACAACTGTTACAAACTAACAAAATATAGTTTTAAACCTGAATCCCAGTAAACACTTTGGTTTTCTCTTTATGTACAAAAAACCCAAGATGGCGTCGAACTGTTTCAGCTTATTGGAACCTAACACCCTGAATCTCTGTTGCTCTGTTGTGAGCTGCTGAGATGCTGTTTGGAGAATTTTGTTGCCTTTCAACTGAGCCAATGAAGCTGTTTCTTGAGCTTCCCCATAATATCTCTGTGCTAAGCTATGCTAACCAGAGCTTCATCCATTGTTGCTCAAACAAAACAGGAGGCAACAATAAGAGTGACCAGACAGGCCCTGGCTAGCTGGTTAGCATGCTAACTTCAGTAGAAGCAAAACAAGAGTTAGCATCAGTAAACTACTGTAGTTGAATTTAAGGCAACTGGACTTGTAGAGACTTGTAAAAATGTTTAGTGACTCAAGTGGCCTCTGGCCAAAATACCTAAGCTCATTAACAACTGATGTTAAAACACCTTTGAATCTTAGATATCTGGCATCCACCCCAGAGGATAACCTCTATCCATCAGAACGGAACAAGACAGGATGAAGGTGAAACACTGTCAAGAACCTGCAACTGTCCAATTGCCTTTGATTCAACTACAATAGATACTAAAAACAATAGCAGACAGCTTTGGCAAAGTTATCTTGGTGAGAAAATGAGTTTAAAGTTTGATGCTGAACTCACAATGTTTGTTGTAGACTGGAAAACAGACGGCTACTAACTCTAAAGTTGGATATGTAGCTATAAACACTTGACAGGAAGTAACAGTCCTACCTGGTCATTCCAAAGTCGCTGACCTTCACCATGTTGTGTTCATTAACCAGACAGTTCCTGGCTGCCTGGGTGAGAAAAAATAACCAGAAAACTATGATCAATAACTTTGTGAAGTTGAGAAACATGTCAGTGAGTTAATGTACTAAATGAACCCTTGTTGTTTGATCAGCAACAGTGATTGGTTAAATCATCTGCTCAGCCTTTTGTATTTGACAGTTTCTTCAAATGCACTTCAAAAACCAGTCAGCCGTGTCCCTCTTCCTCAATCACTGGTTTCATTATTAACAACAGTGACTCACCAGGTCTCTGTGGATGAAGCGGTGAGCCTCCAGATACTCCATCCCCTCGCACACGTCCTGACACATGGACAGAAGCCATGCTTCCCTCAGACCTCGACTCCTCTGCCTCAAGTGGTTCAGCAGGCAGCCGTTCTCCATGAACTCGGCCACGATCAGCAGAGGGCGCTGTTGCAAACAAACTCCATACAGCTGCACCAGTTTGGGGTGGCACAGTCTCCTGGGTAGAGACAACACAGACAGTTTTACTTCCTCATGTTGGAAAGAGGGAAGTTTGATAGAATTCGTAGAAATCTGGTCCTGTGCGTCCTTACATCATGACCTTTGCCTCCTCGATGAAGTCCTCCTCGTACATGGCTCCTTCTCTGATGGCCTTTATGGCCACTCGCTGCTGAGCTCGCCACTTCCCGAGGCGAACGATGCCAAACTGGCCGCAGCCCAGCTCCTTCATGAAGGTCAGCTCGCTGGGGTTGATCTCCCACTTTTCTGGAGGGAAGAGGAGATGCTGACTGTTGTTGTTTTTTTTTTTTTTTTTTTTTGATAAACTACATAAATTTAATTTAAACAATGAACAGTTTGATTCAGTTTACAAATTCCTGGATGTTTAACACTTACAATATGGAAGAAAGGAGCCACCAGTCTCACAGTAAAGACAAGTGATACTGTACAAAAATCCATGAAATAGTTGTTGTGCATTTGTCAACGAGGCCATAAGAAATTCACAATTTCCCCAAAATTTCTCTCAGTTTTAGGACAGTTTTTTTTTTTATGAGTTTTTAGGAAACATTTCTGAAGACTGAGATTTAATTTTCAACCAAAAAAGTCTGACAAAGTGAAAAAGGATCTGAAACGTAAAGCGACATGTCGCCGACATGTATAGACACTTTTGGCTTATTCTTAGTATGAAACTTAATAACAAATAAAAAAAGTAGGGGAAGCCAGAGACAGCTCTGTCTGCTGCTAATAACTATGTTTTTATAATCATTTGTTTCCTGTCATAGTGTCTTACCAACTAGACTTCATGTAACTGTGTGTGTTTGTTTCTTTACCTGAGCTGAATCCTGATGTAGCCGGTGCACATCGTCCCATCGGACCGACTGCATATCGCAACCGTGTCACTAAACCTGAACGTCCAAGAGAAGAAGCATCACTTTATTGTTGCTCTGTTGCTTCAGTCGTATAATAACATGAATGGAAGTGACACAGACCTGCTGCGTTGTGTTCATGGTAGTGTATGACGTCAGGGATGGAGCTGAAGGTGTATTTCTCAGCCAAGAAAAACTGACCAGTGTCACTGACTTTGATCTGGTAATGTCTAATATCTCCACTAGAGCTGAACACACACACACACACAATAAGTGAGTGACCTCTTCAGTAAACAGGTTTAAATTCACTGATTTATGTTATTAAATCTTTAGTCCAGATGTTGAGTGATTTACCTTAATGTCTTAGTGTAAACAGAGACGGTGTAGACTCCTTTCTGACTGGATTCACGCACCACAAAACCTCCCTCTTTGTCCTGGAAAACAACAACATCATAGCTAATTATGTTGTTTTATATAATAATTAATTGTTTGTGACACATGAACAGTTGATACCTCTTGTCTCAGCAGCTGCTCAGCTTCTGTCCTGGTGATGTTCTTGCAGTACCACCTCCACGTAGGAAAGAAAATGACCAATAAACTGTTTGTTTCATTAACATTAAAAAAAAAAAAATCATATTAATGTTGATATGTGCAGAACTAAACTCACGAATTTGCCTCGATTCTGTTTTTTTCTGTCACGTAGTTACTGGGGATGAAACCTTTGTTCCTGAAAGAAACAAAAACTTACATTTTTTTTTTGAACATTTGACAATAAAATTTAAAACAAAAATCATTGGCACAAGTGAAATAAAATAACGTTAAATCAATTTCTGCAAATGAATTTATCAAACACAAGTAAAATAGAGACAATTTACTTAAATCAAAAACAATAAAATGAATAAAATAAAAATTCATATATTAAATTAATTAATATTAATTTCTATAAAGTATTAAGAAAAAAATATTTTAAATTAATTTATTTTAAATTACTAAATTAAATTGAATTATTTCTAAATTATTTTTTAAAAATAAAATATAATTACCCGTGTTTGTCCTGCGCTCGCCACCATAACTGGTCCTGTTTGTGGAGGATGATGTATTCTTCACCCTGGAGACAACAACAATGTTGACATATAATATAACATTTAATATATATATATATATATATATATATATATATATATATATATATATATATTACATTAAATTAGTTCACAAAAACAAAATGTCATCTAATCTGAAAACTTCAAAATCAAATAATCAATGTTTCACCTTGTTAAAAAATTAACGAAGCCTCAAAAACTAAAATATTTCGAAGTAAATAAAAATGATTCTGCATGTTCAGGATTCACGTTTTAGTCGCCAACGACAGTTTCAGTCTGTTTCTGTTGTCACTTTGTTGATGACGTCATCATAAATGTTGGTAATAATTAAAAAAAGGGTCAAAGTCGGTTGGAGCAGCTGGACGTGTTTTTGCGACTGCAGTGTTTTATTCTGAACTTTTACTTTGTTAGCGTCAGATTTTATTAGTTGTGATGAGGAAGCGTTTCCTGTTTGAACCTGTTTGAGCGTGAGGTCGGTGTCTTCCTTGGCGACGAAGTCGTACATGGCGACGACCGTCGGCAACGACGCCCCTTCACCGTCCTCGCTCTCGGGAGGAGGAAGAGGAAGCTTCTTTCTCGACCTGTCCACCTGAGAGACGAGAGAAGCAAAAATTAACAACTTAACAGATAAAAAAAACACTTGTTTTTATTCTCGACGTGTTTTGTTTGTGATCGTACCCGACTGGCGCGACCTGGCGATCGTCTGGTCTGGAAACACAGCGAGGTGTTGACCTCCACCTCCATGTGGGTGCTGACCTCGCTGAAATCGATCAGTCGACTGATGAGTCAGTGTATCACACATGTTATAGTTTTGTTTTTTGAAGTATTTTAATGTTAGAGCTGTTTACCTGGTCTGAACTGCACAGCAGCAGCAGCAGAAGATTGAATGGATGGAGTGATCTGGACGTGAGAAGAAACAGAGAAAGAAAGAAAGTTTCTGTGATCTGAGACAAACAGAACTAAAAAAAACTGTCACAGTCAAAACCACAAGACTTTGCCAAACACGTCAATGTGTTTTTTGTGAAGATAAACCGAAAAGTGAGTGACTTATGGTAGTTTCTTGTTAAAGTCCCTCTCTTACCACCTCATTGTTTATCATGGGTTTCAGTGTGAGAGATGACAGAGTTTATTTGTGCTAAATGAGCAACAGCTCAAAAACTACAAGTCCTATCACTTCAGACTTCACACTGCGTGAATCAACACAAATTTATCTACAGTTTGATACCAAAACTGTTGACGAGACACGAAAGATGCAGGAGCTATAAGCACTAAAGTGACAAAAAAAAAGTTTATAAAGAGGCAGCAGCTGAAGGGCTAGAGTGTGACATCACAGGTCATGTGACACACTCAGCATTCTGCAATACAGCAAAAAAAGTATAAAACTTAAACAGGGATAACATGAAACCTGTACAAGGTATCAAAACACAGATCGACACCTGAAGAGCTCAAAGTCTTGTGACTCGTTTAAACCTGAAATGAAGTTTCTAGGTGAAAGTTTGATGGAGCAGTGAGTCTTCAAAGAGGAGAAAGTTTCCCAGGATTTTAAATTATCTCCATTTGTTTCAATAGTCACAAAACAATATCTCAATATTTCAGAAAAAGAACATTTTATGAATGTTTTTTTTTCTGCCACAGAACAAAAGAATAATAATAAAAAAGATTTGGATTATTATCACTGATCAAATGCGACGTCCTTCGATATAAAATCAGTGTTTTCATCGCTGGAGTCTGTTTCTGGTCAAACTAAAATGATAAAAATAACCATACAGCTGCTTCTCGTTGTGTTATAAACCAGAACAGATGATATCGTTCATGATATTTAACAGACTTATATTTTCTCCCATTCTCACGTTTTTTTTTAAATTTTAAATCAGTTGTAGCTGAACTTTTTCTCTCCGTCTCTCTTTGTGGTTTTGAGTGGGAGGTCTTTGGCAGGAAATATAGTTTCCTTTTCTGCAGAACTAACACTCTGTAAGTCCGTGCATGTGGCTGAGTGAGTTGACAGGTGTCTGTGGGTCATTTTGTCTGCGCTTGTGCTGTTGTTCACAGAGACGTGTCTTCCTGTTGTGCGTCTCTACGAGTTAAACGTGTGAGCGTTTGTGGACATAACAGCGCAGGACGCAACGCAGACGTGAATCTGCACGCGTCTGTAAACCGACCACCCTGATCATGTGATCTTTTTTTTTTTTTCTTAAAGCGGCGACTGTCAAAATAAAAGCGTTCCTCCTGATGTGCATCCCTGCTGTACAGATTCAGAGTAGATGCCAGGAGGAGCCATGAACTCATCTGGTGGTTTGTGGTGAACCGACATCCCATTAACACAACAACCATGAAACTTCTTCCTCTTTCTTTGAAGTCAGAAAGTAACAATACTGCACTTTTTTGGAGTTACAGCTACTGAGTGACAAAATGGAAAATCAACCTGGGTTTTATGACCATTTCAACTGTGTTTTATTTCCCATAACAATCCAATATTATTGATGTGTGACGACATGAATCTATATCGTTATATTTAAAAACGTCTGTGTTACTGTTTCCGTCAGTAACACAGCTCCACCTCCTACTGCTCGGTGCCAGGCAGGTCACGACAAGTAGACAAGAAAAAGATGATGAGGTCGTTTAGTCTCTTCAGGAATAAAACAGCAAAAAAGACGAGTCAACAGGAGGTTAAATAGTCAGGAAACAAGGACCAACCCTTCTGGGCACCTGAAGAAGAAGCAGCAGGACATTGACCCTTGTTAACGTGTCAGATTCCTGCTCACCAGCTCTGACCAGTTATTTTACACTAAAACTGAGCTACGACTCTAAAAGACTCTGAGCATCACAGCTGATCAACAACACGTCTGGTTTAAAATCATTTAGAATCTGGAAGAGAAGAAATAAAACGGTCACATCATATTTCACTTGTTGTTTATTGTGAGTTGATATGAACTGATTGTGTTAAATAGATAAACGATATCTTCTCACATCGATCTCAGGACCCTGAATTAAATCAAAATAGAAATTATGATATAGTATCGACTTTGTTGTTTGTTGTCAGAACAACTGAAATAATATGATATATATGTGATTTACACCCCTAACATTAGTCTACCTGTTTGTTGTACAATAAAAAAAAAAAAAAAACTGGATATTTAAATAATAAATACTATTTTAAACACACACATATATATAATGATCAATACATATCATAATAATACGTTTAATAACAGAAGATGTATATAATCTCTTGTCATTTTAGTTTTTATGTCTTTATGTTAAATAATATCCATGTCCTGACTTCAACCGTCTCCACTGTAAAACTAAGACTACATTTCGTCAAGTTATCTTGAAGTTTTTAAGCCAAATGTTCAGGTTGATGTGAGTAAAAACAACATCTGGTAAATCTAATGCAGAGGTTTGTTGAATAGATTCATGTGGTAAAATGGATCTTGGGTCTTTTTGGGGATGTAAACAGGAAGTATAACATCACTATAGGATACAACTTCACTTATATTTGTTTACATTTGTCTCCATTAAAGTGATGCCGAATTAGTTATTATGAGTTAATATTTGAAGTTTGCACATGATTGTTCAGATAATTATCACTGTTTTACTGTGACGCTGAAAAAATCTTAAAAATGTGACAATTCTCAAGCAAGTTCAGCTGTTAAAACCAGTGTCTGTGTTTTCTAAATGGATGTATGTTCATATCTTTGTGACAAACATCAAACATTGTGACGTCGTCAGGTTGTACTGACTGTAAAATTATACTTGTGTGTCCAGATGTGCCTGAGTTATGACTATTTTAGCTGCAGATTGTTGCTCATCTTTTTCTGGTTGGATTTCTGTGAAACTTTATGTTTTATGTTCACCAGATGACTGATGTTGTTGATCTGATCAAACGTTATTGAATCATCATCATAACGTAGCTCAAACCCCCACTACACCACCAACCACACGCTCTGAGCCCGTTAACGCTGAGGTCCAACCTGTTGCCAACTTATGCAACTTTTACAAAATACCTGCCTGTTTGATTTCACATGATTTTTTAACGTCTTCTGAGTTTTTCTGTCGGTGCGAGAAACAAAACTGAAACTTGATTTTAGCAGTTAAACAATTCAGACTAATCAGCAGATCTGAGGCGCTACTGAGACGTCTCCACCTTCACGTAAACAACTTTAACTCAACATCAGAACAACAACACCTATAACCGTCTTCTCTCAGTCTTTAATCTTTGGAGACAAACACAAACGCATCACATGAGATGATTTTAGCTCCAGTTTCACCTGCAGTGGAAAGCACCTTTATCATTTTGAAGTTACATTAGTTTTACTGACGACCTGAACCTGAACAACATTTCACAACATTTCTCTTTAGTTTTATGTTTCTGAGCTAAACTGCATCTTTTGCTGGTTGCTGTTTTTTTTTTTTTTTTTTTTAACCATTTCTTGCTAAAACAGCCTGTAGAGTAGATTTGTTCACGTCGACTGAACGTCAAGAAAGTTTCGAAGACACAATCAGAGTTGAATCCACTTACTTGAGTGAATCATGATGAACTTTCTTCACCTCTTCTCCTCCTCCTCCTCCTCCTGTTCTCCTTCTCAATCTATTTACTTTCTTCGTCTTTGTCTTCTTTTTCGTGTTTTTCAGCAGGAGTTTTTGAGGTCAGCGTCGACTTCCCTGCAATAAGTTGCATCGGAGGGGCTGATATGATCAAGCAGGTGGGAAACTTTATGTGTAGGTGAACGACAAGAGATGGAGAGAGAGAGAGAGAGAGAGAGAGAGAGAGAGAGAGGTGGGTGGAGGAAGTGACGGGAGGTGAAGATTAAGAGACAAAGTAAAGAGAGAAAAGACAGATGAGAGGATTATCATTTTTAAAAATAGATAAATAGATGAGATTGTTTAAGCATTTAGCTGAACTATGCTGATTTTCTGAAGTTTCTAATGTCTGAAGTTTGATATGTTTAGATGTGCAGAGTTAATAGACAGATGGTGTGTGGGAGACACAAGACAAAGAGATAGAGAGGAAGTGAAAGAAATGACGTGAGTGAAACCACAAAGCATCCGTCTCTGTGAATAACTCCAGGAAGAACCCACACACACACACACACACACACACACACACACACACACACACACACATCGTGTTCATCAACATGTTGCTGTTAAACCAAAGTCTGACCATTTGACATCACAATCCCAACGTCCAGGTTGGGTTAGAGTCCGAACTTTGACCCGAATCTCAGCTGGAAACTCGAAACCTCTGGTTTTTCGATGAAAATGCAAATTCAAAATTTTGTTTTTGTGGTCGAACGTCTGTGACTGAGAGCGTGACAAAGGTTGACGAAATGATTGATTTGCACCAAATTCAGCAGCTACAACAGATCTACTGGCCCTTTTCCACTACACATAACAGATAAAATGTGAGAACGTGCGCAGCTAGAAAACTGAAATACTCCCCCAGGTCAGACAGGTTTGGCCCCGACTAGCTGTGATTAGCTGGCTTCAGACTGTCAAGCCAGACCGGGCCAGGGTCCTTTGGGGGCCACCTAGGTGCTGGTCCCAGGTCTACTTGCCCCACAGCTCCATATCAGATTGTCAGGGAACTAACCTCTCTGGATCACCCTTCGACAATCAACTCTGTTGCTCTGTCTAAGTCTTGTTGTACCAGATCTACATGGGTCTGCTGTAAGAAGTTAGCTTGCTAACTGCCGTTTGCATCGCTAGCATAGCTTAGACTGCACCCACAGTTTCACAGAGCACAAACATCATCGTGAGACCAGAACTGTCGGTCCATCGTTCTCTGAAGCAGCTAAAATCATAAATACATTTCTGCACTGCCATCTTTGTTGCCTCTAATCTGCTGCCTCCACACCTTCAGCAACAGGTCGCCTCCGTCTTAACGTTGACCCCGGCTCTAGCCCCTCTCTGGTTTTGGTTGGGCCAGAAATCTGGAGCTAGTTGCAGCCCCGAGGTGGCACCAGTTAGTACCTGCTCGAAACTGTGTGTACGCCTCGGTTTGCTCGGCTTTGGCCCAACAGTATGAAACCAGCTATTGTGAATACTTGAAGCTAAATGCTAACATCAGTGCGCTAACATGAGGTCTGATTCACATCTGGATCTAATGATGGACCATTCACCTGCTTCTTCTGGGACTAAATGAACAGTGACGAATGTCTGCTAGACTACAACCACAATCTTTGATCTTAGACGTATGTCTGGGTAAAATTTCATGGCAACTTGTCTAATGTTTGCAAAAATACTTAGAAACACAAATGTCAACCTTTAGGTGGCGATGGAGGAAACATCAGTTGTTGTGATGACTGTAAATCTTCTTTATAATGAGGCAGTGACTCTTCACACGTGTTCTTACATGTGTTTTTGACTCGAAGCGAAGTGAAACTTCAAATGACGAGTAGAGATCTCAAAGTTATTTCTCAATCAATCAAATTCACCAAATCATTCACTGGCTGCTCAGTGCTCTTGTCTCAGCTAACAGCTAATCCACTGATAAAACTAATGTAGTTTTTGTAGCTTCACATAGTTTGTCCACATCTGGTTGAACTCATTACAATCTGAGCCACAGTCTGAGATAATCAGAAACATCCTTCCACTGTGGAAAAGTCCAGTTTTTCCATTGAATCCAGTCTAAAAGTTGCAAACAAAAACAGTGAAAATGCATTGACAATTGGTGGTGACAAACTGTTTTACCGCTGAAAGTTTATTTTCATTGAAGACAGAAGTGAAACCAGCTTCTGATTGAAACATGTGACATGCACCAGAAAGTGGTTGGTCAATGAAGATGAGTTGAGTCCATTTGTTAGTTTGGCTGAAATGCGGTGAAGTCCAGGTGTGTCAGTGTTTATCCACGTCCTCGTCCTTCAGCTGTTTATGATTAAACTCACTGTCCATTAATAAAAACCTCCACTTCACTAGAAATATGCAACATTTTCAAAATTTTCTCATTTTCTAACAAATAAAGGCCTCGAAATGTTTCAGCTGTCACCACTTTTCCCCTCAGTGTCCTGTCTTTATAAATAATGTAACATAACATTGACTTTCATTACACAAAATGTCCCAGACATGTCATGTGACGTCACAACTTCTCAGAAACTTTCACTTTCTAAATCAGTGATAAAAGTTTTGGGGTTAAAATTTACAATGTGACCTTTGGTTAACGAGTGGTTTTGTTTCTATTTGATGAGTCTGCAGCCATAAAGGTTAATGTGTCAGTTACACAAACGTACTGTTGAGACGATGTCAGATCAATGAACACAGACCCCAAAACATTATAAGTTACTTCAAATGTTATCAAGTGTTCAACAAGGTCAACAACTTTATTTCAAGAAAAATTGTTGCCACTTTCAACAAACTGCTCCAACACGTCCTCGCTTTTTTCAAAAACTTTGACTTTTGAAGTGGACCCAAAAAAAAAGTGCCCAGTTTTCCTCAAATCTTCATCTTCCTCAGTCTATCGATCATTTTTAAAACCCCGCTCACTTCCTAAAACATCTGTACTTTCAAACAAACAAGTAAATAAATTGTGAACATTGAAATGTCTCGAGGATAAAAGTCCCCATAAAGACAAAAGAACGAGAACATGCAGCAGCACATATTTAATATTTTCCATTGTTTCAGTTTGACTGATTTGACTGTTGAGTCACTTTCATACACCCGTGGCCTCTCTCTCTCTCTCTCTCTCTCTCTCTCTCTCTCTCTCTCTCTCTCTCTCTCTCTCTCTCTCTCTCTCTCTCTCTCTCTCTCTCTCTCTCTCTCTCTCTCTCTCTCTCTCTCTCTCTGTCTGTCTCTTGCTCTCTCATTGTATGAGGAAGTGTGTTTGTGAGCGTGTGTGTGTACATATTTATTTGCAGGTTTGTGTGTGTGTCCGCCTCTAGCTCTCTCTTTATTTCCTGAATCCCTTTCTTCTTCTTCTTCTTCTTCTCCTCTGACTTTCAGTGGTGACAATGGGAGCCTCGTGAAGTGACAGTGAACCAACTCACAGCGAATGAGAATGAAGTGTGAAGGTAAGAGAAAACACTTGTGTCTCGTCCGAGTCTCTTTGTGTGAGTTTCTGTTACTGTCACTGTCACAGCTTTGACAGTTATCAGTTGCGCCAGTGCCGTGGCTGTCACTTCACTTCATAAAACCACAGGGTGAAGTTTGACCCAGCGACACAGTTGAGTGCACAGCTGAAGCGACACTTTAATTCATAATCAAAATACAAAGTGTTGTGCTGTGACATAATAAAGAGCATGAGAGTAGAAAATACAAACTATGTTGTGTGACAGGATTCCTGAGGATTAAATGACATCTAATCTAATCACTTATCATTAATCACAAACCTCATATTTCAACAAATCCTCCGTCTGTTTCTGGTCCAGACAGATGTTTTTATGTCTTTAGCTTCCTTGTGCTGCGTTCAGGCGCGGTCAGAAATAAGAGCAGTGTATTCAAATCTCAACCACTGAGAGTTATTAATTTCTCAACTGTGTGGATCATTTACTTTATAATTACTGTTTCATGTTAGAGATGTTTCCTGCTTATAAAATTGTTCATAAGCGTATCGTGTTTATCTTCAATCGAATCAAAAAACACTCTCACGTTAGGTCTGACTTGTTTCCTGGTGTTGAGTTGCGTGTCCACACATCTGTGACTGGACTGTCAACATTAACACTGACGTGTTGTTGGTTTTCAGGTCATGTGGTTGATGTTTGAATAAGGAAAAACTAACTTGTTATGTCACATTTTCTCAAAAAACAAAACAAAATAAAAACCATCAGAATCCAGTTGTTGGACATCGGACTTTTCCGAGCTATGAGTGATCTAATTCAAGTGTAGTTTCTATTTGTGTGCTTTTGTAGACTTATTAGTCAGCTGCTATGTGGGATAGACTTCCTATCTGTGACCACACAGACGCTGACATAGATCTGATACCAGGAATTCACTTAATCTCTGTGAACTGGGTTAAAACTACCTCATTTCTCAGATGAAAACGGGTTATTAAGGTAAAGCCGTTCAGACCATAGAGCTGCAGTGATAAACTGAGCAATTGATCGATCGGACGACATCAATATTCTTTAACACAAACACCAACATTTGAATCACATCGTTGGTTCCAGCTTCTAAAACGTGACAAAGTTTGTAATTAATCTGAAATATTGGACGGGTTATAAACCTATAAAGTCAGAAGTTGGTAGGATTCATATTCTTAGATCTTAGATCTGCACCATTAGCTGAGCTCAAATTATGATGAAAATTATGATTAGAAGGGAAGAAGAAGTGCAGTAACGCTTATCAATACACAATAGTAGCATTCATTTCTTATAAACTGATAACATATCAGCATACAGTTATCTACTTTATACATTCAGCAGTTATGAAACAAAACCATCTTTCATTTTCACTCTCTTCAAGCTGTTAGTGGTCACCACAACAAACTAACAGATATGCTCCTTAGTGATTATTAAAGAAAACAGCAGAGAAAAAGCAGTGTTGCTACAGAAGAAACATGTTTACTCAACCTACGCTTCACTGTAAAAAAAAAAGTCCCAGTAAAAGTTTCTATTCTTGGTCAAAAACAGCAGCTCTACCAGGTGTGTTGTACCTGTAGGGAGATACTCTTAGCTTGTTAGCTAGCCAAGCTAACCTTGGTTTATCCATTTAAAAGATCTGCTACATGTTTTACTTTATTGGTAAAAAAAAAAAAAAGTCAGTAAATTTAGCGATAAAGTTAACGTAGGAATCATTCAAGCTGCAACCGTTAATTAAACCGCTGTCTTTTCTCAGTGTGACTCCGCCCCATTGTGTTCTAACGACCTCCACTGATGGGCTGAGCCGGTCTGGGCGGGGCCAGGATGAATGACGAGATCCTATTGGAGGAGACTCTGATCAAGCGTTCGCAGCAGAAGAAGAGGACGTCACCGCTGAACTACAAGGAGAGACTGTTCATTCTCACCAAGACGAGACTGACGTACTATGATGGGAAGGCGGAGGTCAGGACCCCCACCCAACCACCACCACCACCAACAATAACAATAAAACAAAAATAAAACAATCGTCTTTTACACTTACACACTGAATTTGTAAAAACTCTAGATCAACTAATCGGCTAATTGTTATATCAAGACACAAAACATTACCTTGTGTTTCCCCAAATATAAAACTATTCATCCTGATTGTAAAAATATTGTTCTTAATGTTAATCATAGATCAAAAATCAAACTTTATCTTGCAAGTTGCTTTACACTGAAGTATGACTTTTCATTTTCATTTACGGTCAATGATAAAACTGTGGGACGTGTAACCACACGTCTTTTATCACAGTTGCAACTGATTCACGAAGGAAGGAAATGACAAACAAACATTTCATTGTCTTTGAAATAATGGGAAAAAATAAGACCATGTTGTTTCTACCAACAGAAGAAGTTCAGAAGAGGCTCGATCGAGCTGAGTCGCATCAGATGCGTCGAAATTGTCAAGAATGGAGGCGGGATCATCCCCTGCCAGAACAAATACCCTTTTCAGGTATTAAACCAAAAATTAAAAGGGATATTTGTGTGTCAAACTAAACTAAACTAAACTAAACTAAACTAAACTAAACTAAACTAAACTAAACTAAACTAAACTAAACTAAACTAAACTAAACTAAACTAAACTACTACTAAACTTTGATGATGTAGCCAAATGCTAACTCTTGTGTTGTCTTCGATTGTGTTGCTGTAGATGGACCAGGGCTAGCTGGTTAGCATGCTAACTTCAGGGAACCAGAACAGCTGTATGTTTCAGTCAACAGATGTTAATGCTAACGTTAGCGCCACCTTTAAGTGGATGATTCTGATTTATTAAAACATGGAGCATTTTCATTTCTCAGACAAACCTCCAGTTTAGACTCATTATTAGTGACTGGATGATGATATCAACCTAAACTCTTGGTGATAAACCTTAGTATTCCATATCAATAATTAGGTCAGATGTAGGTGAAAAATATCAGTAAAATATATCAATGTATAATAGTTTTATAGTTATCTTATAAAAAGCACATTTTTTTGTGCTAAGCACTATGAGTGTAAATATTTGACACTGCACAAAAAACCATCATGCATCATAACCAGTGTTGCTGCTGATCATTGATGCAATAATTCAACACAAAAAAAATGACTTTGCATGAAATATATTCTGTTTTTTTATTCATCAAAAAACATGGTGGCATCATCACAAAAACTGGCATTTAAAGGGTTAAAATCTTTACAAAAGTAATTAGTATTTGATATCAATAATTAGGTCGGATGTAAGTGAAAATATATCAGTTCAATGAAAGAAGAATATGATAATATATCATATTTTTTATAGCTTGATTTCAAAAAGCACATTTTTTTGAGCTGAGCGGTGTGAGTGTAATTAATATTAAAACGGTGCCTTAAGGATTAAAGTGTGTTTTCTTTTTGTTCAGGTTGTGTACGACAGCAACACGCTCTACGTTTTCTCTCCGAGTCAGGAGAGCAGAAGTCTGTGGGTCCAGGCCTTAAAAGAGGGTTGGTTGGTTGCTTCTTATTTGTTCCATCGTGTTCGATTATGTTTGACAGACGAAGTGGAAATGGTCTAGCGTGCATACCTGAGCTCCTGCAAAACACGTTCTCACGCTTAAAACCACTGAAAGTGGTTGCAACTTTCCCAGCAGCCCCTTTTGTTTTCACTGCTGTGTTGGGTGACTTTTCACCCAGGTCTTGGTGGACTGAGATGAATGAGAACGAGATCAGTCGAGTCGGTCGGTCGCCATCGAGCCCAGAAACACTGGAACACAACTCGTATTTTAATACAAAACAGTTATGAGGCTCGTTGACCTCATTCTGAAGTTAGCGATGTTAGAAACTAGAAATATGACAGATTCAGTCCGTGTCACTGTGAATTGTGACTAACTTCGTCTGTGTCTGTGTGTGCAGTGATCAGACACAACCAAGTGGTCATGCCAAAGTTTCACCCTCAGCTCTGGCAGGAGGGGACGTGGCTCTGCTGTCGCCAGGTGGAGAAACAGGCTCTGGGCTGCGAAGAGTACAAACTGTTTGGAGACAGTAAGAAACATCCAGACTCTGACATGTTTTTCTGTAGAGTTGTAGTTCTGCTGCCGACTGTTGTCGTCTGTCAGAACAAGTTGAAAGATCCTAAACCTGAACACGATGAGTCACTTCCACCCTCTCACCTCTGATTTCTGATCTGAACAGACTCAGCTTTGAACAAACGTTTGGACGCGTCCACACGCTGATGGTTTAAAAATCTCAATCACTAACATTTAAAACCAAAGTGGAAGAATTAATCACTTTCTTATATTATTAATATTATATATTATACTTTCTATATTAACACTAAAATAAATAAATAAATAATCTGAAGCTTCAGTCAGTAAAATAATTGTAGTGAAGAAAAACAACAGTTAGAAAGTCAATTTCTTCCTGCAATGAAATGATGGAAAAGTAGAAATAAAAATAAATTCTTACACCCGAGGTGCTTCTATACAATATATAATAAATATAATTAAATATGAGAATTAATTATTATATTAATTAGAATAAATATAACAGCTATACTTTTCATTTTATCTTTTTATAATTGTATTTATTATTGTTATTATTCTCTGTTTACTTATTTCAATTTTAATTCAAGATTTTACTTTTTAATGTTCAGTCTTTTTTTTTTATTATGCATCACTTTTATTTCTCTTCATTTCTTTCTTATTTTTAAATCTTTTGACTTCAGTTTTAACTTACGTGCAAATAAAACACGTTTCTTCTTTAATTTAGACTCTGAATCACTTGATGTACAAAGTGTAAAGAAAAAAAAAACAGGAAATCACAGAGTTCAGTTTAAATTTAGTCGTTCGATTCATTCACTCTTGCAGCTGTTGGATGAGCTGTGGTTATAAAACTTAAGAAGCAAGAGGTCAAAGGTCAGAGTTGAAAATGACTCAGTAGCAGATGTGGTTGTGAAAAATGATTAAGAGAAAAAAAATAATAAAAAAAAAACTTCTGCTTGGGTTTTCACACTTTCTGTTCCTGTTTTCTAGTTTCCAGAAAACCTTTACCCCCAATTCCTGGAGAGGAACATACAGATGGCAGGGTAACTACTGACAACACACACACACACACACACACACACACACACCATCATGATCAGTGTAACCGACGCTCTCCGTCCTCCAGCAGCGGCGGCCTGCTCCTCCTCTCCCTCGGAGTTGTCAAGATGAATTAGATGACGAAGGAGACGAAGACGAAGACGAGGACGAGGATGAGTTGGTGGTGGTGTCGCTGTACGACTTCCCGGGCACCGAACCGCACGACCTGAGTCTGGTCAAAGGGTGCGAGTACATCATCATTGAAAAGTGTGATGTCAACTGGTACAAGGCGCGCAACAAGTATGGGTGAGTGTGTTTGTATTGTGATGTCTTGATGAATGTTTTGGTTCAAAGGTTTGGAAACTCTGAGTTGTTCCTCTCCAGCTGGGTGGGGGGTTAGAGATAGGAGGCAGAAACACACAGATAAAAGGGACAGGTGTTGTAGAAAACAACAGGAAGTCAGTCGCTGTAATCTGGCCCCAGGTTGAAAACGATAACAAAACGTTTTAAAAAAGTAGCTCTGAAACTGTCAGAACTTATTCAATTATCAACACACAGATGTGACAGATATTATTAGATTCAGTGACACTTACGTCTTCCAAGGATATGAATATACCAGGTGTTTTAACCACTAGTAAAGCTCAAAATATCACTTGACTTCAGCAGTAGCATGAATAGGGTCCCTACACATAAACTGAAGTACTGATAACTTAGTAAGTGAACCCAGAGTTTATTAAAAACACTGTTTTACAAGACTTACCCAACGTCTGGTTTTATAACAACTGGTGATGAAGGTTGTTCCACATCAGCAGATTCATCATTTTACTGAACAACAGGCCAATGATGAACGTGTAGGATTAACCAGTCTCCATGCTAACGAGTCTTTAGCATCAAGTTGCTGCAACGTGCAGCAAAAATCAAGCTCATAACAGTCTGTGTCTTATGTTTTCTGGTAAAGTCAATGTACTGTCATTTGTTGTGAATAAAGACTCACAAATGTGTTTAGAAATTAACAAAATACGTCTCCCTGACACCAGAACTTTTTTTTTTTAGCTATGAGTTAATCTTTTACCGGGTGTTTACACATCACTGGGTACAACACAAACAGGAAGTTCAAATAGCTAATTTGGGAACATTTTGATTCGTTTACATTTTTGCAAATCAGTCACCAAATGTTAAAAGCGGAATTATTTTCTTATTTCTCTATTTTTGGCACTATTACTTACACAGTTTTTAGTTGCATTTTATTCATGTCTGACTCATATTTCTTGAATGCTTCCTGTTAGCAACATGCTAAACATTAGATGCTACACTCAGCAGCTCAACGTCCTGTTGTCCTTGAACGTAGCTGGTGAGGCCGCAGAAACCTCCCTCTGCAGGGACCAAATTTAATGATGTGGTATTCAAACTAATTATTTATTCAACGCTGTGATGAGAGCTGAGTAACCCGAGCTCTGGTATGTGCGCAAGTGTTTTCACGTATTAACGTGTTTCTGTGTTTGTTTGCTGGTGTCTTTGACAGCGAGGAAGGCTACATCCCCAGTAACTATGTAACAGAGAAGATCTCTGGGAACCTGGTGCAGCATGTGTAAGTCCATTAATCATTTATTTTAATTGTAGATCAGCACCAGTGTAAAGTTACTGATTCTGACTGAGTTACTGAATTGAATTTAGATTTGTGATGTACTGAAGTTGATGTGTATCTTTGTTTTTCTAGCTGGTACAGTAAACAAGTCAATAGAAACAAAGCAGAGGAGCTGCTGAGGAAGGAGGTGAGTCTTTTCCTTGTAACTTAGTTTTTTTTTTTTTTTTATTAACCTCTGCAACTTTACTGTCGCAACAACTACATTTACTCCGTTGACTCAACACAAGCCAGATGTTTCGGAAATATAGCAGCGGATGTGTTGTGCCACATACAGTTCTTTAATTTACTTCCCTTAGATGAATTATACTGATGCCAATTATAACACGTCATCAAACTTTATCATACGTCCATGTGTTTGTGCCGCCGCCTACAGGACAAAGAAGGAGCCTTCATTGTCAGGGACTCAAGCACTCCAGGAACTTACACCGTTTCTCTTTACACCAAGTCCACTCCAGGGTAAAAGGCTCATAATGACAAAAGAAAGGAAGTGAAAATATTTAGAGTTCTTGTTTCAAAACTGTGTGTGTGTTTTCAGGGAAGGAGGTGCAGTTATAAAACATTATCACATTAAGGAGACGCAGGTTTCGCCTCCTCAGTTTTACCTCGCAGAGAAACACTTGTTCAGCACCATCCCCGAACTGATCGAGTACCACAAACACAACGCAGCAGGTAAACAACGTGTTGTCTGTCAGTCTTAACTGTCATACTGACGCTGCTAAATGGAGCTTTGTTATGATTTCATGATTTCATTGTCTGTGTCAGGTCTTGTAACCAGGTTGAGGTATCCTGTTGGAAAACAGGAGAAGTCCGCTCCGTCCACCGCTGGTTTCAGCTACGGTGAGTCTCAACAGGATTTATATCTTTTAGACACAAACAAAGCTCCTTGTCTTTACTCTTTGTCTTTCTTTTCACCTCCCTTCCAGAAAAGTGGGAGATCAAGCGCAGCGAGCTGACTTTCATGAAGGAGCTGGGCAGCGGTCAGTTCGGTGTAGTGAGACTCGGCAAATGGAGGGCCCAGCACAAAGTGGCCATAAAGGCCGTCAGAGAAGGAGCCATGTCTGAGGAGGACTTCATCGAGGAGGCCCAGGTCATGATGTAAGGATGGACAGTAATCTTTAACCTCTGCTACCATCTACTGGAGACTTGTAGGAACTGCAACACAAATGTGGAGCCACAGTGGTCTTGTAACAGGAACAGATGGAAGAAACTGAAGAAATGTCAACAGATTTACTTTTTAGATACAACAGAAGTAGATACAACAATCTGTATCCCAGACTGTAATTTTGTTCTACTTCTCCAGGAAACTGTCCCACCCTAAGCTGGTGCAGCTGTACGGCGTGTGCAGCCAACAACGACCCATATACATCGTCACCGAGTTCATGGAGCACGGCTGCCTGTTGAACTTCCTCCGGCAGCGGCGGGGCAGCTTCAGCCTGGGGTCTTTACTGAGCATCTGCCTGGATGTCAGCGAGGGCATGGAGCACCTGGAGATCAATGGTTTCATCCACAGAGACCTGGTAGTGTTTTTATTTATTTAAGTAAAGACCTTTTTAATGTAGACCCCTTTCAAACACTTAAAGGAGAACTCGATATTTGATTTTACATTTAAGAATATACTTTAAAAAGTAACAAGAAATGAACATCAATCAAACATAAGGTGGTGCAGGACAGAGCTCCATCCTTCAAGTACCAACTCTTGGTTAAGGAAACTACAAGTGATTCTAAGATGTGAGTGTTAGTTTCTTTTTTTAATCTGGATCAGGTTTGCAATCAAACTTGATAGAGGAAGGAGACAGATTTGTTGGACTGATCAGTCAGTGCTGCACCACCAGCAGCCAGAGGTTGAAATTAACTGTCCTCGACACTAAAATCAAACACTGATTGGGCAGCATCTGGTTTCAGTGCTAAAAACAAATCCCCAACAAGCATTGGACAAGCTAACAGCAGCAACAACAACAACAATGATCACAGAGATTAATATGTCCCAACAAAACTAGTTGAATTTTATGTTTGATTGCAAAACTAAACACTAACTAAACCTACCTCGTCTTGTCCAAAGGCTGCCAGAAACTGTTTGGTGAACGAGGCTCTGGTAGTGAAGGTGTCTGACTTTGGCATGGCCAGGTATGAGTCTGACCTCTGCTCTCTTTTCTTTTCTTTTACTCACAAGAAGTCAGCAGGTAGATAGAATTGCAGTCAGGTGTGCTGCTGTGCTGACATGTTTTTGTGTTTTACATAGATACGTGTTGGACAACCAGTACACCAGTTCATCCGGTGCCAAGTTTCCAGTGAAGTGGTCGCCTCCTGAAGTCTTTAACTTCTGCAAATACAGCAGCATGTCTGACGTCTGGTCCTATGGTGAGAACGCTTTAATGTCGGTAAATCATCAAAACACGAGTCACCGATCAGATTCGCAGGATCAGGATCAGTTTGGACTCAGCAGGGTTCAGGTGTTGGTCCAGATTCATCAACATCAACTGGTTTGTTTTGATACAAAGGAACAGCTGCTCTATTACAGGCTCCTTTCAGATGCCCAAGCCCCAACCCCAACCTCCACCCTCCAGGCCTCAACTGGCTCCTTTCAACTCTCCTCCGGATATTGCCTTAGTTTTAAGACATCTTTAAGAGAAAGTTCATTTCAGCTACTTGTCTCCATAATCTCACATGTTGATGCTGCACTGCAGCGTCCGTGTGGAAAACATATTTTATCTGATGCATGATGTCGTTTCCACGTTGTCACAGCCTCTACTTTTTGTGTGCCCAGGTGTGCTGATGTGGGAGGTTTTCACCGAGGGCCGCATGCCGTTTGAACAGCATCAGAACCATGAGGTCGTTACCTTGGTAACCCAGGGTCACCGCCTGTTCAGACCCAAAATGGCCACACCCACAATCTATGAAATAATGCAGCTCTGTTGGCACGAGGTGAGATCTCACACCCGACTCTGTCACACATGAAAAGCCAACGTGACGTTTGAATTCACGTCCACTTTGTCTTTTTTTGTCCTCAGAGACCCGAGGAGCGTCCGTCGTTCTCTCAGCTCTGCACGATGATCTCTGACGCTCTGGAGAGCGACACGTCTCGTCCGAGTTGACCAAGTGACCAAATCAGCAGCTTCCAGTTATTTACCGGCCGCCATTTTGGCCTAAAAACCTGCTGTGGTAACCTCTCCAGCAGTCCTCTAATTTATTGTGCAAGAACAAGATGCAGAACTTAAAATTGCTGTTCTTTCAAACTGGAAAGGACCAATCACACATTAGTGTTTATATGATCAAGTACTTTCAAGTTTCCTTTAAAAAAAAAACAACAAACCCTGAACAGCTGGACTGACAGTGGTGAAAACTGAAGCTACACAAGTGACACAAACATGAACTGAGTGACCTGGAAAACATAACAACAGGTCGTCATGATGGACACGTCACCTGACCTCCATTCAACCGTGGTGTTTCCTCTGGTCATGGCACCATTGGTCCAGTGAACCACAACAGACTTTATGAAGCTTTTCTGTCATGTCTTATGCATTAATATTAAAATACTGATAACTCTCGACTGCATTGCCAAGACAAAAAAAAAATACTAATGATATTGTTTGATTGATCAATTAGACTAATTTTGAACAGTGAAATTTTTTGACTTGATAAACTCACCATTTTAATCATTTGTCCAGTTCCTTGTTTTTTTCTGTTAACACATTAGCACGTTAGCCTGCTAACACAATAAATTAAAGGTTTTTACCGTTCATTTACATGAAAACAGAGGTTTAAATCAATGATAATGATTATTTCTGATACCTCCGGCCAAAGTGGAGATTTAGAAAAACTGCATGTAGACGAGGAAGTTTTAAGTTTTCAAAATACATCTGGTGCACAACATTTGTACGTGCATTCTGATTGGCTAACATGGCTCCATGCATCTCATTACACCGTTTGTGTAAACACCGGGCTACGTGTAAACGTGGCATCAGTTCACCTGATCTGGCTGCAGCTGTATAAGCAGGTGGCAGGTGATCTGTCTTCCTCTGTCTCTGTCTGGTCTTCAAACGCTTCGGTTTTGTATTTCAAATATTTAACAAGTGTTGTGTCTTTCCAGGTGTGTATTTAGTGACTGGAGCTCTGTCCCAGGTGGTTTTGGTCACAGTCCACAAGTACTGAATTGTCTTTGTAGCTTTCAGATGGTGACTAGGAGCAAGTATCTTTATTTGAGTATTTATTTTTGCACCGACTTTTTCAACTATTAACATGAATGTCTATACTTTTTACTCCATACATTTTGCCTTTACCACATCAACAATACACACCATCCCAACAACACGACTGATTTCCAGCCTAACTGGTCGACGCTTAGAAAAGTATGTAATCACACAATGAAAACACATGTTACTGGTGTTTTCATCGGCACATGATGCACAAGACGATGTAAAAAAGGAAAGGAAAAAATTAAAACCAAGCTGCAACATGGTGGGAAATGATGTGGTGATTGGGTTGTTAGGTGAAGTGCTGAGGTGTGTTTTACCAGACTGGTCAGTGTGAACACACTTATACACTCAAAATAATAAGTGTAAATATAGGGAGCATAGGTCACGTCATCTACTTCCAGTCCACGGGTCCTCTGATGGTAAAAATTATGAACGAGAGTCAATGGAGATAAAATTATCTTCTTGTCCAGGTTGAAATGTGTCCTGGTTCTAACATGTGATGTTAGTGAATGTTAAAGATAATGTTTGACATGGAGAGAGTCTGGTCTGGCTACATTTACGTCACCTTTCAAACTCTGACAAAACGGCTGTGACCTTGCTGAACTTCACCTAATGGAGGAAGAAGTATTAATCATGGAAAAAAAACACTATAAATCTGTCCATGTGGAAAGTGGAAACTGTGCCGGGGGAGAGATTCTGACGTGACGTCACCTACCAGACTGGTTGGTTCGTAGTCAAACCAGTTACGTGTTTTCAGAAGCAGATAAATCAACAATTACACCACAAACATGGTCTTAACTCACTGATAGTTTCATTTAAATTAACATACAGGATATGTGTGATTCAGCGTACAAGTCAAAGTGGAGCAGAAAATAATTTTTATTTCTCCATTGACTATCATTCATTGTTTTTCGGGTCAACTGGAAGGAGCGTGATTTAGTCTCCTTATTGCAACAGACTCGATGACGTGGCATCCTCAAACAAGTAGCTTTTAAGGATGTTTCCTCCACTTTGAGAAACAACCAGGGTTGGTACTCACCGTATGTAGCTCCGCCCATTTGACCCACTTCACTGCGTCTTCAGCCAGTCACTTACAGCTGTAAAGTTTTAAAAGTGTCATCTCTCTCTGCTCTCATTCAGCTGTTATTTCAGTAACCTCAAGACAAGATATCCTTTGTATGACAAGTCTGCGGCTTCCTTGATCGTCTCGGTGAACAAAATCCCGAATCCGATCTCACCTGAGCTCCACCCGGACGCAGAAAAGCATCCACGTGTTTCCACCAGATCCACATCCCGCAGCTCAACTCTCTGCTCCCGCCATCGTCCATCGCAGTCGTAAGATCCATCCATGCCACCTTCCTCAGCTCTTGTAAAACCAGGTTTCTCTAGAGCAGGGGCGGGTGAACTATTCCACAAAGAGCTGTGTGGCTGCAGGTTTTTGTTTCAACCAGTCAAGATCACACAGTTTGACCAATCAAATGTGTGAAGAAGAGATCAGTTAATTAAATGAGTCAAGTCTGGTTCTGCTGCTGCTTGGTTGGAACAAAAACCTGCAGCAGTATAATAGTCGGCCACCGCTGCCAGGCCATGAGACATGATCACTTGCAGGGGTGTAATTTGCACAGGCTTTAGGGGGCATGACCCCCAAAAAATCAGATCAATCAATGTATTTCTAATACAGGAACACCAAATGAAATGCGCCCTTGATCGCTTGGATGTGTCATGTTCACTTGTTTTGTGTTTCTTAAATCTGCAACTCAAACCAGTTTCTGTCAGTACTAGTAGTCTGAACCTCATATCCGAGTCTGGTAGTTTGACTTCAGTTAAATGCTGGATGAGATCTCGAGCTTATTTCTATACAGTAATTAATCTGGTGTCGACAGGCGTTTCTACGTTTGTTTTTCCCTTGAATCTTTTAATCGACTCTGTTACTTCATATATTCATATACACACACTGAACATTAAGTTTGTAATCCTTCAATCTCTTACAGCACTGTAATATTTATTGTATTTTTATTGTATTTATTGTATATGTTCATTCAAATGACAGTCATCATGAAAGCCCACGACCACAGTTACTGTGATAATATTTACCACCTTTATCAAATAACAACAATATGATTCATTTGTAGAAAACTATCATTTACACTCTAGTGATTAAACTGGAAACATTTATATCAGATATAGAAATAACATCACTACGACTTGATCTCACATTATCTCAGCGGTGGCTTGGAAAAAAAGAAGTCCATAAAGACAGAGTCCAGGATAAAGTGGCTCAGTGAACGTGGTCTGGACTCTGTGGAGGAGAGTCATGGTGTCAGAGACGCTGTAGAAGCTCAGAGAACCTGCACTGTGATCCAGGTAGACTCCTACTCTGGAGGATGGAAGGTGATGGATCCTAATTGAGGTGTTGTTATGTCTGTAGGTGGAATAAGTGTCACCACTATTGTACCAAAACACCCAAGACTTGTTGCTGGATCCAAATCCAGATGCATCGGAGTCTCCTGATCTGCTGATACTCTTGTAAGCGACTGCTACTGCAATTGTCCCTCTCAGTTCCACCTCCCAGTAACAACGTCCAGTCAGTCCATCTCTACTCAAGACCTGTTGGACGTTAGTGAATCTGTCTGGATGTGGAGCATATGGCTCATTGTATGAATTAACTGTTATTTTTCTGTTTCCATTTGATAAAACCAGCCAGTTGTGTGCTGTGTTTGGATCCAGTGTGATGTGACGTGAATATTGTAAGAATTCATCTCTGGTCTTTGGATCAATAAGAACAGCCTGAATTTGATCTCTGGTCGCTGCCACAGCCGCCGTCACGTTCTTGAAGCTCCACTGACGACTGGTTTTGGTTCTGGGAGAGTCGGTGGGTTCACTAAGGAGGGACAGTGAGGGGTAGTTGTGAAGAAACTGGGTGTTATCGTCTGTGTGTGAGAGCCGGTCCAGCTCGGCGTCTTTCCTCTTCAGCTCAGTGATCTCCAGCTCCATCTTCTCCTGAAGCTCTCTGACTCGACTCACTTCAGTTCTCTGCTGGGATCTGATCTGCTGCTTCGCATCAGAGCGTCTTTTCTCGATGAGACGGATCATCTCAATGAAGATCTTGTCAATGTCCTTCACTTCTTTATCAGCAGAGTGATCGATGTCCTTCACCTCCTGCTGAAGCAGCTTCACGTCTTTCTCTCTGTCCTGGATTCTCTGCTGGATGTTTTGTCGACTGAGCTCGAGCTCCCTCTGCTTCACCTTCCTCTCTGCTGCAGCTGAGACTGTGTCGTGGTCTTTATGTTCATCCATTAAGCAGAGAAGACAGATACACTGTTGATCAGTGCGACAGAAAACCTTCCTCACCTCATCATGACGGGGACAGATGTTCTCCTGGAGCCTGACAGACGCCTCAACAAGTTTGTGTTTTTTAAAAGTAGGAGATTGATAGTGAGGCTGGAGGTGCTGTTCACAGTAAGAAGCCAAACAGACCAGACATGACTTTAGAGCTTTCATCTTCCTACCGGTACAGACGTCACAGGCTACATCTTCAGGTCCAGCAGAGCAAAGATCAGTAGGAGGAACCTGGAGTCCAGTCTTCTTCATGTCCTCCACTAACTCTGCCAACAGTGTGTTTTTCATCAGTTCAGGTTTCGGTGTAAAAGTCTTCCGACACTGAGGACAACTGTGGATTGTCCTCTGATCTTTGTCCCAGGCGTCTTTAATACAGTTCATGCAGTAGTTGTGTCCACAGGGAATTGTCACCGGGTCCTTCAGTAGATCCAGACAGATCGAACAGGAGAATTTATTCTGGTTTGTCTGATTTCTTCGCTGCGCCATTTCACCTTTCATCAACAGTTTTTTCTGCAAAAGAGCTTCCTCGTTTCAAGATGACAAAGTCACAACAGGAAATCCTCTCTTGACGTTGTCGCCCTGATCTGTAGTGATTTGACTCATCAGCTCAGAGCAGCACTGACATACACAAGGAAGTGGAGCAGTTTGAACTTTGGCAGCCTGTTCTGCTCCATATAAACTTTTTACACTTTTAATCCAAATAAAAACTTTGATAAGTTTCATTAATTACTATGTTTTTAATTATTTTAACTGGAGTGGTTCCTCAGTAAAGGTCAAAGGTCAAACTCTTTCTTCCATCCATATTTATTTACATTGATCCCAGCTCCATTAACATGTTTTCATTTTTACATCAATATTTAAACATCATCTCCTGAGAAAAATAACAAAAATGTTCAAAACTCCATGAGACACATTTATCATATGTTGACGTCCATAAAAACGACTTCACTTCAACAGTTTTTATAAAATCAGACAAACACTCAGATCATCAAACTGTTTACATTTTCTTAATTCTTATTTCAAAACATTCACACTGCATCTCTGCTTTATTTTACTGCAACATCTCAGAGAAACTCTGACATCAACAATGTTAAAGACTTATTTTCTGCTTTATATCTCAAAGATCAATCAACAAATAAACCAGATCACAAACCGATGTATTATTATGTTCAATCAAATGACAGTCATCATGAAAGCCCACGACCACAGTTACTGTGATAATATTTACCACCTTTATCAAATAACAACAATATGATTCATTTGTAGAAAACTATCATTTACACTCTAGTGATTAAACTGGAAACATTTATATCAGATATAGAAATAACATCACTACAACTTGAACTCACAATATCTCAGCAGTGTTGTCAGTTCTAAAGAAAGCTTGAAGCCCTAAGGGATTAACCCTAAAAAGACCTAGTCCAGGATAAAGAGGCTCAGTGAACGTGGTCTGGACTCTGTGGAGGAGAGTCATGGTGTCAGAGACGCTGTAGAAGCTCAGAGAACCTGCACTGTGATCCAGGTAGACTCCTACTCTGGAGGATGGAGGGTGATGGATGTTAACTGAGGTGTTTTTATGGTTGAAGTTGGAACAAGTTCTACCACTATTGTACCATAACGCCCAAGACTTGTTGCTGGATCCAAATCCACATTTTATAGTGTCTCCTGATCTGCTGATACTCTTGTAAGCGACTGCAACTTCAACTCTCCCACTCATTTCTACCTCCCAGTAACAACGTCCAGTCAGTCCATCTCTACTCAAGACCTGGGGGACCTTAGTGAATCTGTCTGGATGTGGAGCATATGACTCATTGTTTCCACTAAATGTTATTTTTCTGTTTCCCTTTGATAAAACCAGACAGTTGTGTACTGTGTTTGGATCCAGTTTGATCTGACGTGAATATTGTAAGAATTCATCTCTGGTCGTTGGTTCAGGTTGTTGCAGTTTCTCACTAAGAACGACCTGAATTTGATCTCTGGTCGCTGCCACAGCCGCCGTCATGTTCTTGAAGCTCCACTGACGACTGGTTTTGGTTCTGGGAGAGTCGGTGGGTTCACTAAGGAGGGACAGTGAGGGGTAGTTGTGAAGAAACTGGGTGTTATCGTCTGTGTGTGAGAGCCGGTCCAGCTCGGCGTCTTTCCTCTTCAGCTCAGTGATCTCCAGCTCCATCTTCTCCTGAAGCTCTCTGACTCGACTCACTTCAGTTCTCTGCTGGGATCTGATCTGCTGCTTCACATCAGAACGTCTTTTCTCAAAGAGACGGATCATCTCAATGAAGATCTTGTCAATGTCCTTCACTTCTTTATCAGCAGAGTGATCGATGTCCTTCACCTCCTGCTGAAGCAGCTTCACGTCTTTCTCTCTGTCCTGGATTCTCTGCTGGATGTTTTGTCGACTCAGCTCGAGTTCCCTCTGCTTCTCCTTCCTCTCTGCTGCAGCTGAGACTGTGTCATGGTCTTTATGTTCATCCATGAAGCAGAGAAGACAGATACACTGTTGATCAGTGCGACAGAAAACCTTCCTCACCTCATCATGTCGGGGACAGATGTTCTCCTGGAGCCTGACAGACGCCTCAACAAGTTTGTGTTTTTTAAAAGTAGGAGATTGATAGTGAGGCTGGAGGTGCTGTTCACAGTAAGAAGCCAAACAGACCAGACATGACTTTAGAGCTTTCATCTTCCTACCGGTACAGACGTCACAGGCTACATCTTCAGGTCCAGCAGAGCAGAGATCAGTAGGAGGAACCTGGAGTCCAGTGTTCTTCATGTCCTCCACTAACTCTGCCAACAAGATGTTTTTCATCAGTTCAGGCCTTGTTGTAAAAGTCTTCCGACACTGAGGACAACTGTGGATTGTCCTCTGATCTTTGTCCCAGGCGTCTTTAATACAGTTCATGCAGTAGTTGTGTCCACAGGGAATCGTCACCGGATCCTTCAGTAGATCCAGACAGATCGAACAGGAGAATTTATTCTGGTTTGTCTGATTTCTTCGCTGCGCCATTTCACCTCTCACTAACAGTTGTTTTCTCAGCAGTTGAACTTGACGTTGTCGTCCTGATCTGCAGTGATTTGACTCTGAGCTGCACTGTGGTTACACCAAACTGAACCTAGAGATATAAGAGAGGAGCAGAAAGTCAGTGTTGTGCGTCAGAGAGGGGAGGACTCATCAACCTGTTCTCATTCAATTAAGTTGAGCAGTTTGGACTTTATCAGCATTTACAGTCAGACTTTATGTCTTTACAGTCAGTTTGAACTTTGGCAGCCTGTTCTGTTCCATATAAACCTTTTACACTGAACTTTGTTGACATGACAAACATAAAAAAACCCTGTTCTTCTCTCTGGCCCTCGCTGGCATTGGTACTGATCCAAGACCGGTATGAACCGATCATCTGTCCAAAGATCCCGTATTGTGAAGAGTTTACAGACTCAATCTGAATGTGACTGAAGGAGTTTTAGGATCTAAGTGGGAGACATCACCAATGTTTAGTACTAACAATTTGTTAACTTTTTCTCAGACTCAACTCCAACTCATGCTACAAAATGTATAAGCGACACTGACTCCCTTAATATCCACAACTTTTTGTGCCACCAACTGATGATGACGACAGAAACAGCCTTCATAGAAAGTCTTATGATGTAGAAACACCAAGTGTATAGTTCTGCATTTTGATCCAATCGTCAATTATGACTAAAGATTAAAAAATCTGTTCAATCTGTTGTGATGTCTGTGGTCTCCTATGTTTTTAACATCAGTTAAGATTGAAAATCTTCTAGTTTTCTTGTCTTCAATCAGACTAAGAAACCCAAACCATAAAATCAGTCACTGACCAAAAGTTTTTAAGGTTGTCTACAGACTCTTTGCTTCATTCATATTCATATTCATATTCATCTAACTTCATACAGTTGATGAACGTGTTGGGCCTAAATCTTCCTTAAAGTACAGAAGATTTCCTGAAGATTGTAGGGTTTGTCAATACAAGATGCTTGTTTGGGTTAAAATGGGCCAATCTAAGTAAAGAAAGTGAGTCAATGCTTCAACTTTTACCAGAGTGTTTTTACTTCTACGTAACTGACGAATCTGTGAACTATTGACATCTCTCCTGTTTGGTCGGCCTGTTCAAGGAGTTACCCAGTCATTGCTGACTTAATGTAAACTCCACCCATTTAAAAAGTCAGTGCATAATGGCTTCAAGCCAAGTTGTTTATAAATGCAACCAGTGCTGTTCTCTCTCAGTGGAAGATTTAACAAGACACATTTGTTGTTTGAATACAGAGTTTGATGAAGAAGCAATGAATTGTTTGGGCTCATGGTCTTTTAGTCCACTGTCCCACATGGTTCTGTCCTTCCCTTTTCAGTTTATATCCTCCGTGATCTTGTTTGTCTCCTCTGGTACCACCATGGCAGGAGAGGTCATGTATGGTCTACCCTCCCCAATTCAGTCTTGACTTGTACTTATACTTCACCACATTTGCCTCATCTCTAAATACATTTTTTTTTTTACATTGTGGAGTCTTTTCATTGTGGTGTTTGTCCTTACTAAAAACTCAAAAACTACCAAAAACGGTTGTTAGACTGATGGGAAGTAGCTGAGTCGTCTCTGATCAAAGTTAAATAAACAGCATGAAAGGTTTTCAGAGAATTTAAGTCAATCATCGCTACCCCTCAGGTGATGATTCCCTTTGAGAATCTGCTGATCAATCAGTTCATTGAGCCTTAATTCCTTCAGATAAAAGCATCAACACTGTTTCAATTTGTAAAAATATTTATTCATAAATTGTCGTTTCTCTTTTCTTTACATTTAGATCTTGGTGCAGGTCGTTGTCTTGATGAGGTGATGAATCGTCTAAGCCACCAGATTCTTCTTCGTCATCGCCTCAATCAGCTGGTCCGTCTCCATGGGAACCTCCTCCCTGGACGCATCATCTGGTGCGAACAGGTCTGCTATCAGCTCCTGCAGGTTGTTGTAACTTGTACCATGGGTTTGGATCCTGTTGTGTAGTTTCTGAAGGACCAGATGAAGAGGTAGCATCATCTTCATCGCCTCGTGGACAATTGGTAAATTCTCCCAACTGGTTTCACAGGTGTTTCTGGAAAAAATGGAGGTGATGATGATGATACAAAGTAACATCCAAAATTTGCCGTGTCTTTTCAAAATAAGGTTATGGTGAATTACAACTGTGACACTCCCAGTTCACGGTTCCAGTCGAATGTCACGCAAATTTAACAGAGAACAATCGGTTGTGTTAATTTTGTGGAAACGGGAGATGATTTACTATGAAGACGTGATGGAAACATGACTTTAATGTTACTCTACACTTACTGTTGGGCTTTGACCACTGGGTGGCGACGTTGTCCAACAGATGCTGGAGACTGTTCGGGCGATAAAGACAAAGCACAGAGTGAGAACAAAAATGTTAGTTAGCATGGTAACAGAAGCTTGAAAAACCACGAATTAAACAACAAAAAGATGAAAAATCTTCCAACTGAGTGGACCAGACAGAAAGTGGAGGGCTGGCCTTCAAATGACAATGATATTTACACCTCTCTGTTTGGGATATATGAGACAGGAAGTGGCCAGGAAGTTTTCAAAAGGAAATGATATATTTACATAAAATATTAATCAAATCAGTTACTCAAATACAACTAATATAAGTGATCAGTTTTTCCATAATCTGTTTCATTTCTATTTATCGGGGAGGTGAGCCCTGCATTGACCAGCTGCAGCAGAACCCTATTCAACATTTTTATCCAAAAACAGTCACAATACATGTTTTCACACTGACACGCCCCTGAATGCTCACAGCAGCCCTTCACACATTTCTGCTGCAAAACATTTGGATTATACAATTAAGAGTCATAGTAGACTAATATTGATGAGAATAACATTTACGCCGAAAAAAAGAATGAGAAACGGGAAAGACCTTCAGGGAATTACTCAGTTGCAGCAGTTAGTATTTAAGTATATCTGAAAGTGAAAAAAAAACGAAGCCTTTCCACCGGTTGACTGTGTAGGAACTTCTGTGTCTTGCATCAGATTCTTGGTTGCGCAGTGTTCAGATGCATGTGATAGTCATCCCCCATTAAGGCCACAGACGCATTTTACCAGTAGCTCTTCCAGTGGATGGATCTGGGCAGAGGAATTACTATCACAGTCACCACCACCAGAAATTCTCATCAGATTTGGAACAGAGTTGGAACTAAAACGTTGGAGGCTATGGGGGAAAACGCTGCTGGCACCAAACCATTCCTGATGGGAGACGCGTCTTTCTGTTCAAAGATACTTGTTTCCTCTTCTGCTTCCTCCATCAGGACATAAAACAGGTCTGACATTTTTTACTTCGACTATGTAGTTTATTTCACATCATATTTTATGTATAAATTCACATTAACAAATGAAGGTGATTGATTAGAAAAACTGTCATATATATATATATATATATATATATATATATATGCAAACAAATGTACCTTTAGTTATACCAGGCATTACAACAACAAACTGAAGAAAACAAGGGTAATAATTTTTTCCATGACTGTGTATATATATATATATATATATATATATATATATATATATATATATATATATATATATATATATATATATATACAAATACACACACATATATATATATATATGAATTTTTATTGTAATCATGTACAAATATCAAAACCCTCTTAGTTGTGTTCTTCTGTTAGTTATTTATTTAGTTTATTTAAGTTCTAGTTGTCTTGAACATGCTGCTTAAATGAAGGTGCTTAGACTTTTATTCATCACTCGACAGATATTATTTTTTTATATGTTTATTTGTGCAGTTATTGTTAAAGAAAACTGTTTTTAAAAACTCACAAATGTACAGTAGATGCCTTAATTATGCATCAGTGACTATTTCAAATTTTTTTGGCTTCAGCTGATAAACTTTTTTATTTATTTATTTATTTTTTTTGCTTTAGGTTTGATCTTGACTTATGGGCTAGGAATGCTTGTAATAAACCATGGCTGAAAATAATTAGCGTCCTCACCGTTGTAGTCACAGGTCCCACCATCTCATCCAGCTGCCACTGCTTGCTGGGAGCCCTTTCTTTGGAAACACGTCTGACTCGTGTTGATGTCATTGGGCTGTAGAGTGAAAACACAACAAAATGTGACCACTAAGCACCATCAGTCGGGAAGACTCCTGTTGTTGACTATTATCCACTTTAGACCAACTGATCACCTCTTACCTATGTCCAGAAGTTCAGTGTCCAAACTTGGGCAAACCCCAGAGTCTAAATCCATGTGCCGAGACTGACGGTGAGTCTTCACGTCCACATTAACTCCACCCACCACCGCTGTTCCTGATGTTTTGGGGGCAGTTTCTCTATGACATCAAAGTATTTGTTTGGTTTGGCCTTTATGGTATGGTATGGTATTATGGCCTTTAGGTAAGTGAAGGTTGGAAGGATAGGAAGGTGGAGAGAAGAGTGAAGCTGCAGACGAGGTTCAGACTGGCAGCTTATGTGCCAAAGTGGTGCTCTCCAACCACCCGGCCATCTGGGCGCTCCATCTTTTATTGTTTTATCTCTCTCTTTTTTTTTTTCTTAAAAAACAAATGAAAATGGTTCATTTCACAGATTTGCAACCCCAGTGCCCTGCATGTTTATACATGCATTACATAGATACTGTACACACACACACACACACACACACAGTTTACTTTCAGTAGGAATCCATGACTCATTTCTTTACCTCATGAGCAGAAGAGATGACAGTGTCTCGTGTTGTGTTTATTGTAATTTGTACCAATGACAAAAACTGATGATACAATGAACTTCTTCCATTGCCAGGCTATTAAAGTCTGATAGAAGAAAAAATAAATTAATAATACTAATAAACACAATAAAGGAAATAAAATATTAAAATAGAATGAAATGTAAGATGTGCAGATAAGATGTTTCAGTGCTGAGTGTGACTTTATTACTGGTTGAAATAGTCAGTAATGGAGTTATTAATGAGATATAAGCAATGTTTTTATAGTTGTTGACACTTTTAGATTATTTTGTGTGTGTGTGTGTGTGTGTGTGTGTGTGTGTGTTGGGGCAAATTGAGCCACATTTGATCCACAGAAAAAGCCACAGCTTTCAAGTGATGCATGCAATTACCAGTGTTCCCTACTGGACCATATTTGACCAAATCTTACTTTTTATTTAAGTCACATAGACGCTCTCACACCACTCCCGTCCTCCTCCTACTGCCTTTCCTGTACGGAACAGAAGCCAGGAGGGCGAATGCCTGGGCTCTCCTTGCCAGACTTGCCACACACACACACACACACGCCTGTTCTCTTCGTCTGAAAAACAAAACCTTCTTTCAGCCTCACGTCCTCATCTGAAAACTGAAACTTCCCCCCATCAGTCTCAGGTTTATTGTCTTTTGTGTTGTTTTATTGTTGATTTATTTTGAATATGCTCTGTTTTCACTGTAAAACACTTATTGATCCACTTCAACCAAACGTTACAGGACGTTATGATCACGATGGAGAAATGATGTGAATGTTGTTGTAACATTTACATTTTTAAGAGATAAATTGTCCATCAGTTTACATCAGTATATGTTTCCTCAAGAATGTGTCAGTAAATCTTATTGTGTAAAATAATAACAGGAGAGATGTCTTAACGTCTTATACTAAACTCATACATGACATTTAGTCATGTGGGGAACAACCAGGTAGCACATGTTGACCATGGAATGAAATACGTTTCTTTCTGCTAGGCATGTCATTATGCACTGCACCCACATACATAGCACACATGCAGTAACAAGACGTGCTCCAGTGTGTATATTTCCCCATTGATCAGGTTATCAAAGGTGAAAACCACCTGTCTCCATCCGATTCAAATTTCCCCCCAATTGAGCCGAATCTGATCGGATGACTCGAGTATCGATCGGATCAATCGCATGGTATTTTATTTTAATTGGCCTATAATCGTATTAAACGCATAAACATACTCAATGTGGCTATAGCTACTCTAAGATAATGTGTAATTAAGTGTGTTTGTGTATGATACAACAGTACAACCGTATCTGTACGATATATCTGACATCCAGTGTGTGTTGTTGTAAAGTTGTAAAGTCTTTTAATGAATCTACATTGATCTCATCAACATTGTGTATTTCTGTAGATGTTAATGTTTAAACTTTAACAACCAACACCAGCACCTGTCTAACGTTCTTTATAAATGTGTAGTTTTTCTTTATATTCAGGTCTGTGAGTTAACTCGTTGACTTGTTGGATCACAACTTGGTGCATCAAAGTCGTTTGGGTTCGTCTTCGTCTTCTCTTTATGATCTGGAGCAGCAGAGACGAAGACGTTCACATGTATCAGCCGAAGTTACCGTCTGTTTGTGACCTTGACATACCACAGCTTCACCACAGAAAAAAATGAAGCAGCTTTTGTCGACTTGTAATGAAGGTAAATGTGAACCTATTGGTAATTAAATGACACTAAACTTCTCTAGTGTGGTGTTGAGTTTGTTGTTTGTTGTTTGATTCAGTTGTGTTTGTGGGACTTTAAAGCTCTGATGTTGTTGTCAGGACTAAAGTCATAAACTCTTCAATGTTGTTTCCATGTTTGTTTGTTTTTCAATTTCTGTTTCCTTATTTTCCAAATCTCAGTTTGACTTCAGCTTGATGCCGAGGCTCAGACTCATCTGGGACCCTGTAGGCGGTGGCAGCGCATGTGGTCATCGACTGGTAAATTCCTCTTCTCTTTATACCAGTAACTGTTGTGTCACTGATGCTACTGAAACAATAAAGATGATGTTTGTATTTGTGAGGTGGAAACAGTTTCCATGTCCTCATCCTGGTTTGAAGCAGCAGGAAAGAGTAAAAATTAAACCCAACAGAATGCAACAATCGTGAATTTAATTCGAAGGTTGTAGCAGCATCTAATTAAGCAATTTCTATCTTAAAAAATAAATAACAATATAAATACTGTAATATACAGTAACACATTAATTAAAACATACAGTATTAAACAAATATTACATGAATGGAAATAAAATATGTACTGGAAAGTTGACGAAGAACATGGGACAACAGGTATGAACATGGGACGTTGTCGGCCGATGTTGATGTATATTGGGCTCTGACTGGCTCAGAGACTGTAGTTTTAAGCATTTATAGGCTTAAAAATAAAATAAATATATTGTTACTACTTCGTGGATTTTGATTCACCTCTTGTGGGGTGACGAGGGACCACTGTATAGATCCACCAACATGTTCGTATTATCACTACAGCTGTGTTTCCACCGGTAAATTCTGGGGAAAATTTAGGGGCCAGGAACTTTTCAGGAACGTCGTCTGACTCGGTCCTTGTAGCGTCTGTGTCTCCACCGAGGGTAAGACCCCGATCGGTGACGGGACGGACTTTACCGATCGTCTTCTCTGCGACTGCTCCATCATGTTATTGTTTATTAACTACATGCTGCAGACTGTGGTGTGTGTGTGTGTGAGAGAGAGAGCAAGAGAAAGTTGATATGACTTCTCTTTGTTCTTTGTAGAAACCACAGGAGGATGATTTAGTGTCGACACGTCTTTTGTCACCTTTGTCTTGCTTTTATCCTATGAATCCTCTTGGACCTCGATGTTTTCCAGCAGAAACTCTTAGTTATATTAAACATGTATGTAATATGTTCAGCAGTTTGTACTGTATTTTTATTGTACAAAAAGAGCTGTATAGATAAGGTTTGGGTAATTGATTTACAAATGGACTTGTCCTTAATGACTTTGCGGACAACGTGGCTCTAGTTGGCCTCCTACCTCCTTCTTGTGAAGGTCCTGAAGCATTGGTGTAAACATTCAAAGATTCATAAAGGTCAACAAAGGTAAATGTGTCTTGACAACAGAGTCCGTCTCCCTCAGTGTTTCTCACCAATATGTTGAAAAGGTCCCCATCTTGAAATAGAGTGGGAAAAATTCCGCTTCACATTGAGAGGACCAGGGGGGGAATTAGGAGAATATTGGCAGATAGTTCCCTCCCTTTGTTTGAACGTTGAATCTGGGAAGAGCTTTTGTCTGTAATGTGTGTTGCTGCCTGATAACTGACATTAGAGTCATCAGAGTCGAGTGCGATTGGATTTAAAGGTGGTTCTTTCTGGGAGAGTTTGGGTGCCTATGATGTAATGTTTTAATAAGCTGAGCCAAAATAAGAAAAGAAGAAGTTACGGTCGTCCCCAGTCTCTCCCACCGCCGGCTACTTTTACACAGCTGTCTGCAGAAGCTGCTTTTTCACTTGCTGCCAAGTGTTTGAAACAATCTGTTGTGTAAATAAACAATGAGGCCTTTAAATAGTTATTTGTTGGTTTTGTCCCAGAGGGAGTGAAGGGATAAGTCTTAAGTGCAGATACAACATTTAGAGAAAGAATCCAGGTGGATCAGTGAAGTTTATTTCCTTTTCCTGAATGCTGATACACACAAGACTTCTCCAATTTTGGTTGTAAATCAATGAGGTTATCGCCAAACATTTTATGATGTCAGAAGAGTTTAATATTGTCACAGATACAGACAAAATGCTGATGCTTGTGTGTGTGTCTTTGGGCAAATTGAGCCATATTTGAGCCTCACACACACAGACACACACACACACACACACACACACACACACACACCACTAATTAACCCTTATATTATGTTCAGGTCAAATTTCTGCTTTTCTTCTTTATTGGAACAAGGCTTCACAATATCCTACGAAACAACTGTTTAAATACAACAAAAGAAATGATGTTTATGAAGACTGGTAATTACATGTGTCACTTAAAATCTATGGGACATTGTGAGACATTTAATTTTTTCAGGTTATTATTTATTAGGGTTTTTTTTCACTCCCCAAAGCTCAGTTGTGTATTCATTTTTTTGGAGTTTTCAGATCAGTGCAGTTACGTTAAGATTAAAGAAATGTCAGGTGGATCTGTGACGGTTTTACATCTTCTGTTCTTCTGTGAAGTTTTGTTGATAAACTTCTAATTTTCCACCGTTTCCAACTCAATGACTCCTAACTTCTGTGACTTTGACACTATTTGTTTTTGTTGGACGTTTAGTTTTTTATTCTAAAACTGACTGATGTTGATGTTGAAACTAAACAACAGGAAACTCTGCAGATCTCAGGTCAGACTGAGTTGTAATAATCGGAGCTTAAAGTTAAGGTTGATGGTTTGGTCCCAGAAGGAGTGAAGGGCTAAGGAGGAGTTCACCACCAGACACCAGACAGGCAGCAGCCAGAGGACTCTGCTCCACTGAACCTGGATCAAAAAACATCAGTGTGGTAACGAGTCAACAGTGTTTTTTCACTTTAAGTTGTTTTTCTGTTTCTGTTTCTGTTGTTTTCCAAAGATCAGTTAATGAACTGATTTAGTTTTTGTTTCATTTTGACTGAGACTTTTGTCTAATTCACCATCAATTATGACAGTTTGACTTCTTCCCACTGAAGTTGTTCATGACTCGTGTCCTGTTGTTCTTGCCTCGTCTCATGTCTTAAGAATTGAAAACTCTTCAAAGTTTCCTTGATAAACTTCTTTTTCTCCAACTCATTTTCAGGTTTGTTTCTTTTTTTGTCTCAATTCATCTGATGAACAAAACTCTTGGTGTCTCTCTGACACTTTAAAACTAGATACTTGATTTTGATGATTTAGGAAACAACTTGTATAAAACGTAATTACATCACTTGACAATATTGTCTCATTTTTATTTAAGTTACAAACACAACAGCAGGTAACAGAGGTGTTAAAGTTCCTGTTTTCCATTAAACATATTTATAGATTGAAACTGTTCCCATGTTCATTGAAATGGATTTTTTGTTTGTGTTTTTACTGTTTCATTTTTTCAGTTTTTTATTTGTGTTTGATGTTAATAAAACACAAAGTTACTAAAAATCTTTTTCCTTTTCTTTTTTTTTATAAAATAAGCTCAAGTCTTTATGAAGCAGTGGTTTGTTCCCAGCAGGAGTGAAGGGCTTGAGAGGAGTTGACCACACACACCAGACAGGCAGCGGTTAGACAACGCTGATCCACTGGATCTGGATCAAAACAACCCAGAGTAGGAATCCCTGGTCTGGAAAAACAAAAAACGGTATTCCTCCTCTTATTACTTTATTATTTCTCTGATTCTAGGAGGATATGTGGTAACACACTAATGAGTAGCCGCTGACCTGTTCTTAACCACAACTATTTAAATTGGAGTTTTTGTGTTTGAGCTTTTTTAAATTTATTGCAGGGCTCAAATATGCAGCTGTGACAGGATATTTCTCATTTACACAGAAGATGTTAAAGTAACGTTCTGACCCAATTTCACCATTAATATGAGTCAAACATCCACTCAGTCAAGTCAAGTCTTTTAACCACTAATAAAGCTCAAAATATCACTTCACTTCAGCAGGAGCATGAACAAACTGATTCAATATTTTCATTATCTGTGCTAATGAGGCAGAGCTGACTGATGTTGTTCTTGTTGGGACTGAAGGACTAAAAATTCTCCTCAAAGATCAGTTGTTAAACCTCTTTTTTTTCCAGCGTTTTCAACTCATTTTAGGCTTGTTTCTTTGTTTCTTTGCCTGACTTCATCTGCTGAACAAAACTCTCTGTTTTGTCTGATTCCTGCCTGTGTGATAAAAAAAGGAAAACAGTTTCTACTAGTGTGACTTCACAGCCCAACCAAATATAGGTCAAATATACCCTTACGTTATACTAAAACAGATTATATAGAAAAATAAACAGGTCGAAAGAGCTGATCAAAACAGCAAAACAAGGTCAAAAAACCATTCACGCTGCAACTCCACACACTCACACACACTCCCAGGATGCACTGAGAAAGAAAGGGAGGAGGAGGAATGGGGGTAAGAGAGGAGGGAGAGTCAGAGTTGGAGGGAAGATGGGGTGAGAGAGGAGGGAGAGTCAGAGTTGGTGGAATGTGAGAAGTAGGCGGCAGGATGGAACAGTGGTTGATTTCTCACAGTAGGTGACACAGATGCAGAGGGTGGAGGCGTGAACGGGAGGTTAAAGAAGAAAAAGGAGTAAAAGGGGAAACTGTTCACACACTAAAAGTGTTTATGTGCATGTGTTAATATCAACTTTACACTGAAGAGAGAAACAAGTGACATGCATTGTCTTTAAATACATCTGATCAAATTAAAAAAAAAAAACCTGGGTGTTATTTTTTGTCTCTGAGCTCAGTTTTAACATGTTTCAACATGTTTCATGTGTTTACCATGTGGATTAAAACAGGTTTCTCTAAAGGCAACAGATGCAGATGGTCTGACCTGGGGTGGGAAATGATGAGAGAGAAGGAGAAGGAGCTTCAGTGGATGCCAGGGTGTTTTAATGTGTGTGAGTGTGTGTGTGTGTGTGGTATCAGATGTGCAGTGTGTTTGTGTGTGTGCATTCGTGCATAAACAGCTCAGCTAATGTGGAAGCAAAGGGTGGATGTCATGGATCAGAGGTGAACACACACATGGAGCAGGGCTGCTGGCGGAGCAGCAAACGCGTCGTATCAGTTTTATTTCGTTAATGTGTGTGTGTTTTCCTGTTTTTCACGCGTCTCTTAACAACAGGAAGCAGCTGAAGTTGGCTCCTTTATGCCGTCATCTGAGGTAAGAAGATTGACTTTTATTTCCTTTTCTTACACGTAACAATCAGCAACTCATAACTCGCAAAGCATTTTGGGAAATATTTACATAGCGAGATAGCTACTAAGAACACAATCTATCATGTCTAAATCTCTAAATCTTTTCCAAGTTGTTTCCAGTTTAATTAAAGATTCATTTGATGGATTTTGTTAATTGTTGGTAATTAACCTCACAAATACGAGAGACGTATCTCTCCTCCATCTCTGGAGTAAGATGATCTTTTCCAGCCTCAATAAAGGCCAAAGGTCAGGAGGAATTTGTAACAACAGAAAGTGTGTGTGTAACTTATAAATATTTAAAAAGAGACAAGCGGGCCGTTCTGGATGATGGAGTTATCACTGTGTGTGTGTGTGTGTGTATGAATGATTAAAAAGTTACAGATTATGAAAGTCAATAATGAGTGATTCTATTATTAATTGAAGCAGCTGCTGAGTTTCCACACGTCGGTCTGATGCACACACGTTTTTATTTTCCATCTACATCAAAAGACTGAAATATCGTTGGTTGGTGTTTTTTTATCGTAGATGTCGTGGCGTTCGTCGTTCCGCGGGTCAAAGTTTCGCCACGTCTTTGGGAAGCCGGCCACCAAAGAGCACGGCTATGACGGCGTGCCCATCACACGGAGCGTCCACGACAACCACCACTGCTCCGTCAATCCCTGCTTCATCGCCGTGGTGACGGAGTGCGCCGGGGGCGGGTCTTTTTTAGTCCTGCCCATCCATCATGTGCGTTACAACCAGTGTCAGTACAGTAACAGAGCACTAACACTTCACTACTGGACTTAGTGTTTATGTTTTTGGAGTATCTGTATCTGTATGAAGGTGGATGATGGAAAAACTTTAGTTCAGACTCAAGACATTGCCTATGAAGACTGTTGAAGGCTCCATGTTTTAAAGTGCTGGATAAACTTCATTATATTCTTCTGTTTTTATTAACATGTCTTGTACTTTTACTTTCATTACTTAAGTACATTTGATTATAGATTACTGTCATACTGAAGTAAAGCAAATACTAGATACATGACTCAAACATGACATCACTGCTGCCAAAATGACACAGTAAACACTCACTGCTGGTCAGAGTGTGTCAACGAGAGCTAAAGAATATTTGAAAAGGTTCTAGAATATTCAAAAGCATCCCATGATTCTGAGATGATCAAATGTTTTAAGATAGAGAACAAAAGACTTAAATTACTTCTTTACAACTTTATCACGGTCGTGTGATGTGAGAAGTTGTATAAAGTTTTACTGGATGTTCAAAAATTGTCAAACGTTAGAAACTTTCTGTGGGTTCTAGAATGTTTAATGTGAACTGGGAAAATTCTGGTATGTGATACAAGAGGGACGTTCACAATGTAACACAGTTGGTCTTAATGTTTCGGTCATGTTGCTGCAGGTTTTTGTCCCAGCTCACACAGGTTGACCGGTCAATTGTCTGAAGAGTGAGGTCAGTTCCTTAGAGCCAAGTCTGCTGCTGCTGCCTGGTTGGAATTAATAGCTTGTAGCCCTTTGTAGCCCCAGTAGGATAAGTCTAGGTTAAGATCTTTATTCTACGTTTTTACCGGCATCCAAACTTGAATGAGGCAGTATAATCCAGCTATTCCTGGTCTCAGCCTCCTCAAACACTCTTTTCCACTCTCTTTTACAAATACTTGTGGTAGAGGCTGACCCAGTATTTACTATTTTTACCACAAGTTCACATGACGTCTTGAATTTACAAGTTCTGCTTTAAGACTTCTGCTTGAGTATCAATCTGGTCAGTGACTTGAACTTCTACCAAAGTCATTTTGTACTTCCTCTCTGTATTTCTACTATAGTATCTGTATTTCTACTCTAGTGTCTGTACTTCTACTCTAGTGTCTGTATTTCTACTATAGTGTCTGTATTTCTACTCTAGAGGGACTTTATACAACAGTAGCTACGACACAAGTGGTGCGTCAAACACCAGAAGTAGACAACGTATTATCCCGGATTTTTGTAAATTTTCTGTCTCTCAGACAGGGAGGGTGGACCCTCAACACCCGAGGGTTTGTGGTCACAGTGGGCGCGTTCTGGATGTCAAGTGGAACCCGTTTGATGACCACTGCGTCGCCTCGTGCTCGGAGGACTGCACCGTGAGGGTTGATTTTAAGGTTCTGATGTTGAGGTTGAAGGTCCTCAAACCAACATAGGTGTATACATGTGTACACAGGTGAAGATCTGGGACATCCCAGTCTGTGGCGTCCAGCAGAAATTAACCAAAGCCAGGAAAACTTTGATTGGTCATTCCAGGAGGGTGGGGCTTATTGAGTGGCACCCGACAGCTGAGAACCTACTGCTCAGCTCCGCCTACGACTACAAGGTCAGGAGCCTTTCTCTGTGGTCACAGTTGGCCATAATCTGGGACTATATTAACACAAATGTGCCCAGTTCATTACCAGAATTAGACCATCTCTGACTATCACATATGACATGTTTTTGTCCAAAGGTCCTTCTCTGGGACGTGTCTCAAGTAGATGCGGTAATCAGGTTCCCGGTGCGTGTGGTTCTGATGCCCATCCACCACCGCTACCCGTCCGAGGCGCTGCTGCTATCAGTCAGCTTCAACAGCGACGGCAGCAAGCTGGCGGTCTCGTCCAAAGACAGAAAAGTTCGAGTCCTGGATCCACGGACAGGAAAGATTTTACAGGTGTGTGTGTTTCTGATTGTGTGTAGGAAAACAGAAAAAAACTAATTTTATAGTCATGTCACTCATGTTCCTGCAGGTGTCCAACAGTAAGACCCACAGGGCCAGTAAGGTTTTATACATCGGAGGGTTGAAGATGCTTCTGTCCACTGGCAGCTCACCCTGGAACCACAGACAGATCGTTCTCTGGGACCCTGTAAGTGAGTAGATTAAGTGGTTATTGTACTGGATGTGTAATGGAGAGAACTTACTGGTTTGTCTGCAGGACGACTTATCTGAACCATTATATGAAGAAGATTTGGATGGGTCAGCGGGAGTACTCTTCCCATTCTACGACCCAGACACTCACATGCTCTACTTGGCAGGAAAGGTTGTACAACTCACAAGAAAACATATTTGCAAATGGATACAACACTGACTAAGGACAAGCATTTGATTTAACTTTGATTGTTTCTGTGCTGCAGGGCGATGGGAACATCCGGTACTACGAGCTGAGTGCTGAGAAACCTTACATTAGCTTCCTGAACGAGTTCAGGTCCCTGCTGCCACAGAAAGGACTTGGTGAGATGAGATACATAACTAGTGTTTATCTGAAAGTTACTTTAGCTGTGTCCCAGTACGAGGGCTGGATCCTTCAGAGGTCCTGATCTTTAAAATGTCCAGAAATAGTGTTGCATGGTCCAATAAAGGTCCTAAAATGCTCAAAAGTGTCAGTAAAAAGGCAAAGATGGATGGAAAGAAAGAAAGAAAGAAAGAAAGAAAGAAAGAGAGAAAGAAAGAAAGAAAGAAAGAAGATAATAAAGAGAAGTTATGTCATTATTTGTGGGCTTCGTGTTAATTTCATGACTCAAACATGACTGCTGCCAAAATGAGACAGTAAACACTCACAGCTGGTCAGAGTGTGTCAACGAGAGTTAAAGAATATTTGGAAAGGTTCTCTCTTGAGTTCATGAGTTCAAACGTATGACGAAAATTACTCTGTGGTCTTGGAATGCACAGACACAAAGTTGTACTCAAATAACCCCAACCGACAGTGTTGTCTTTGGAAGGAGAACAATGTCTTCCAGATGTTACGTCACGTATGTGTGTTTCAACTCTGTTTCTGTTCCATTTTCTGTCAGTTGATTCTCAGTTACAGTAGCATATCTGGAGGCTCAGGAACTTCTGAAATGGTAATTCGTACTTTCCCCTAACAACCCCACACCAGCCGAGTGGCGAATAGACTGTCCGGTCTAACCGAGGGCAGCAACACATTTGGGCTATAAACACAGGCCTCAAGAAAAGGCCTGATTTTCTCCTTGTCACTGAATTTAGCTCATTCTAACGCCCCCACACCCAGACCAGAGCATGTGAGCAGAGCGTGTGAAATACAGTCAGAGCGCGGGTTTTTATCCAAAGACCAAGAGTCATTTGGGGAAATAAACGCCTGGACTGTTATTTGCAAATGACCTTTGACCTCTGACAGGAGTGATGCCAAAGCGTGGCCTGGATGTCAGTGCCTGTGAAGTTTTTCGATTTTATCGCCTGATCGCTGTCAAAGAGCTGGTGGAACCACTATCACTGATCGTACCACGGAAAGAGGTTGGGATGATGATATATTCATGGTTATTTACTGTTGACAGAAGTGAAACGACAACGACAGGATGGACAAGTTGTGATATGTTTTTGTCTTTTCTTGAAGTCAGATATTTTCCAAGAGGACCTGTACCCGATGACGGCAGGAAACCAGGCGGCCATGACGGCTCAGGAGTGGCTGTCGGGGATCAACAGGGGTCAGCAATCGATTTCAGGCCTGGTAATACGACTCCAGTTTCTGTTAAGTGACAGATCCTAATACCCAGTCTCTTATGTCTCTTTATCAGGTCCAGTGCTGATGTCCCTGAAGCCTGGGACTCGAATAGCCAACCCTTACCCAGAAACTCCAGCTGATAAAGGCCTGGTGAGACAGCTGAGCAACCTCAGGTTTCAGATGGGCCGACCTGTTGGTGCAGTGACTGCGACAAACCTGGACTTTAAGGAGGAGGTAAAACAAAGTGCAAGTGATTATCGGTTTGAACCTCAACAAGATCAGGAGTGTTTTTCATTGAATCCTGGACTAGGTAGTCTCTCTCACGTGAAACAGGTTCATATGATAACTGATCACTGCCTTCAGGGTCTTAATTCTGAGGACCAGAAATAATTATCAAATCTTCCTGCCGGGATCATATGATTTCCAGATGGGTGGTGGAGTACAAATCCCATTATTCCTTACAAGTCACTTCAAACATTGGTTCTCATGGTTGAGCTGCTGGTGTCAGGTTCAAAAGTGTCAGGCTGATGTTTCTATCACCTTTCCTCGTCCCTCCATCATATTGGACTTAAACCACCCAAATATAAACTTAAACTGAGTGTGAACCATAGGTTTCTCTTCAGGCCTTCTTCCAAGAACAGCTGGCTTACCAGGACGCCAAGTATCCCAGAGACGTGAGCGATCTGTCGGGTTGGCAGCCGGACGAGACCCAGGTCCCGCTGTGGACGTACTGCTGCACGCCGCACTGCTGCGAGCCGTCAGAGCGGCCACCGCCAACCACCGAGAGCGAGGTGAGGAGGCGGCGATGAGTGACACACGAGAGAGTTTTCTCATCTCATTTCAAACTTGTTTGTGTTTCAGCTCCTGCAGGCGTTTTACAGACAACAAGACGAGATTAGAGGCCTGAAGGAGCAACTTAATCAGAAAGATGTGAGTATTTCATCACAGATCTAGGCTTCAGATCCTGGCTGCATGTAACCGTTTCAAAAATAAAACCACTTTATAGCAGCTAAAATGCCACATTAACTATTGTGCATTTTATCATAACACACAGTAACGACTGCAGGCATGCTCGACAATTAAACCTGATCTTCAAAATGTCCATTACGTCCTGCAAAGAGTCTCGTACGGTCCATGGTCCGGAACCTTGGAATGTCCCCAAGGTTCCAGAATGTTCGAGAGTGTCCCGGGGTTCTGGAATGTTCGAACGTTTAAAGATTAAAATGTGTCAGAGATGCTTGAAGAATATTTGCCAAGTTCTCAGAAAATGTGTCTGAGGATTTAAAGACAATGAAAGGTTGTTTGTGTTCTGCAGGTGAGGATCGCTCAACTGGAGCAGGAAATCAAAAACACCAGAAATCACATGAGGGCGACTTTCTGATGAGATTCCAGTCAAAACCAACACCCAACCTGCTGTTTCCATGCTGAGTCAGTCTGTACAGTCGCTGCAAAAAACAAGGCACAAACTTTGCTCCTTCACTATTTTCATTCTTTATTTATGACTCGTCTCTTTCTGACGGAGAAAGACAATGATTTCTTTCTTTTTACAATCGACTGAGTGATACAGTGATTTCAAATGACAACTGTTTTTCAACTGATCCAAGATGGAGATTTTGTCCATTATTTCTTATTTCACCATTGAGGTGGAGATCCAGATGTGACAGAGCTGTAGGTGAGGTGAAGTTTTACTGTTTGTGTTTTTTTTTTAAATGGCGCTCCACCAAGAAAAATAAAAGATGTTTATCTTTTCTTTACTTGTTACCCACTTACTGAATATTACTCACACAATAAACATAATTCAACCCAACTTTGTGGCTTTCCAAGGAAAGTGGACACTGAGAGGGAAAAAAAAAAATCCTGCAGCAAACGTTGGGGAAACGTGTTTCTGATTTTGTGCTTCTACACGTAACTCTGTCTTCATCTGGAGATCAACCATGTGAAGACAGATTTATAACTCAGCCCATCATAAACCGGGTTGTACAGACTGTTAAATAAGTGGACACGTGTCTGAAACGTGTAAGTGAATATTCTGGGTTTTAGTTTGTGTCTCATTTCATCCACTTCTACTAGATGTTAACCAATAAAGGGGATATCAGTCTGCACATATCTGACAGATCTACAGCTGCAGGCAGTGAAGCCAGAAGTTTTGAACTCACTGACGTCACAAGACTCCAACAGTTGGCAAGAAAGTTTTTGTTCATCTGTTCAGCTAAACATGAGGTTGTACTTGGGAAAGCGGTTGAGAAAAAAGCTAAACAAAACCATATCAGAAAGTAAAAGGCGAAGAGAGTGGAGATGGAAGAGACCGGTGATGGAGCAGCTGTCACATGAGGTTAAGACGAAGTCCATCCATCTATTTTCTACCCCTTTATCCTGCACTCGGGGGCAAGGGGGGACTGGAGTCTATCCAAGCTGCTTACGGGCAAAGGCAGGGTCCATCCTGGGTGGTCGCCAGCTTGTTGCAGGACCACATAGAGACAAACAACCATTCACACTCACATCCACACCTAGGGGCAATTTAGCATGTTCAATTTACCTTTCCTCCAGTGTTGCATGTTTTTGGCGGTGGGAGGAAACCCACGCAGACACAGGGAGAACATGTAAACTCCACACAGAAAGACCTTCTTGCTGTGAGGCAGCCGTGCAGCTGCTGTGCTGCCTGATGAAGAGTCATCACTGGAAAACTCCTGCCCCTCAGACTAATTTAAGTTGGATGGAGACGTTCTGCAGAGAGGGGTAAGCAATATATTTAATATTCATGGCTCTAACTGTACATCAGTCAGATGTCAGTACAAGCTGATATTCCCTTTATTGATTAACATCTTGGTACTCTGTTTCAAGCGTCTTCTAGCAGGAGATAAAGGCTCCTGCTTCTCTCCTGGAGCTGACCTCACCAGACGCTGGGTTTTCTTCATCGAGATGCTCTGCAGCACTTTGACTCCAGTCATTCACTTCCTACGGTTGGTAAAGAGTTTGTGCGCCACCTGGTGGTGTTTTGTGTTGTACAGAGAGAATGTGCTCAGCTGAACTTGACGTTTTACTTTAACCCACAATGAATGAGAACTTCCCACTATCTATCTATCTATCTATCTATCTATCTATCTATCTACACACAGGTAAACTTTCTACAATTGAGGCTCAGGATGATTTAAACTTTACCACTTTACCTCTTTTCCACCAGCACTATTCAACTCACCTCTACTCAGTTTCTAGTGTTTCCACTTGGTGCTGGTTCCTGGTACCAGCTACTGTTTTAGTTTCTACTCTGTTGAGGAACCAATCGAGACGTGACGTGAACAGACTCAGAGGAAGCGTCTTCACAAGTTGAGAGAGCGTCAACAAAATAATCAAGCTCCATTTTTAAACAGGGCTAGAGTGATATCCATGGTTGTAGCTACCTGGTCGTAAGATAACCCAGCAACAAGTACAGCATCTCCTCCATGTCCATTAATGTTTACTGATGGTTTCTGAGTATAAATAACAAAGGATTTGCCCACACCTGTCCATGAAATACTAATGAGCTGTAATCTTTGAACTCTTCCTCCAGCCTGGATGTTCGGTACTGTAGAAAAGTCATAGACCCCCCACATGTTGAGTTTCAGCAGTGATGTAAAGACCATACATTTTTATATCTTAAAATACAGGAAATGTGTGCAAACACATAATATGTACTAATGATTCTGGTTTCTGACTCTGACCACCTCCAGATCTGTTGTTCAGTGACCAACAACCAGAAGGAATAAGTTGATACAAAGTCACTGCTCCAGTCAGATCCCTGATAGACATGCTGGTCTTCCAAGGGAAGAATCCCCCTCTGTGAACAATAAAGAGGGTCACCAGAGACCTGCAGCAGGTTTTAGGCCCCAACTCATAATAACTTGTCAATATACTCGTCACTGCAGCATCTGTTTAGTGCGAGTGAAGTGAAGTCAGCAGCTGATGTGGAGACTCCTGTCACATCTGGATCTGCCGGCAGCTGATGTCAGACTAGACATGTTTATCAGTGATCTGACTGCGGAGCAACAGGTCTGGGGGCGGTTAGAGTCCGAATCCAGGATCATTAGTACGTTTGAGTCTTAAAGGAGACGGTTGAATGTTCTGATCCTAGTTCTGTGACTGTACATAGACAATAAAACATGGTTGGTTGTGTTACACCTTCATAAAAAGAGGAATTTCTATTAAGTAGATGTTCAGAATTTCTTGCACTTTTCAAATGAACGGACGACCGTTCTACAACAAAGACGATGTGGAAACGTTTTTTATTCTGTCACTTTTAAATATTTATACACATTTCCTGTGTTTTTTTAAAATTATATTTATATATTTAATTAAAGATTAGACATGAAGGTTGAGGAGCTGCTGTTATCAACATTGTTTCAATTTGTTGTTTGTTTTAGTTCCGGTAAAATGACGAATAGAAGACGAGGAGACACCAGGAGCAAAATGTTAAGATTTTATTTACAAAGTCCTTTTTTGTATGTTTTTTTTGTTTTTGTTTTTTGTTTGTTTGTTTGTTTTTCTCCTTTAACTTACAGAAAGTAATAAAAAAAAAAAACAAAACAAAGAGAAACACAAATTCAACTAGTCAGTGTAAGAAGAGAGAAGGAACGACAGAGTCCCGACGAAACGATACAAAATGAAACGAAACAAAACAAAAACAAAATCATTTCTTTGAAAAAATATCTTTTTTTTTTTCTTTTAAAAAGCTCTGTTGGATCTGCCCTGAGTGCGCCGAGTGTGTGTGTGTGTGTGTGTGTGTGTGTGTCAGGAGGAAGAGATGAGGCCCCGTTTCCACTCACAGAGAAACGCTACGTTTGTTTGTTTGTTTGTGAAGAAGAATTGATGAATCTCTGACCTGAGATCTGGTTTCATGTTAAAAAAAAAAAAATAATAATAAACCTCAGGAATCAGAACAAACAAAAACAATCAGAAATGTTGTTTTACGAGTCTGAACAGAAAAAGGAAAACAAAAACAAAAAAAAGTTTGTTTTGAGTCTGCGAGAGGAGACGGGGGCGAGGATGATGATGTCATCAGGGTGATGTCATGTGACGTGGGTCCGTTTAGTCGTCGTCGTCGTCTTCGTCGTCCTCTGGGTCCCGCTTCCTCTTCTCTCCTTTGACCGGAGACGAGTCCTCGTCTGAGGAGACGGGGACGTTTAGTAAACAAACAAACAAAAACAAACAACAACAAACTAAACTTTACTCACCGTCGTCCTCATCGTCGTCTTCGTCATCTTCTTCGTCCTCGCTGTCGACGTCTCCGTTCACTTCTCCGTCCTACACACACACACACACACACACACGTTAAAAATGGAGGGAGATGGTTGGTGTGTGGTCGTCGCCCTCTAGTGGACGACAGGACAAAAAACACACCAAACTGATTCAAAATGGATAAAACAAATAAAACAACAGTGTGACCTCGTCGTCGCCGCTGTCGTCGTCATCGTCGTCGTCTTCAGCGACCACGTCTTCCTCGTCCTCCTCTTCCTCATCCTCAAAGTCCTCGGACTCTCCCTCTGATCAAACGTCGGGAAACGTTTAGAATCAAAGTAGAATCGTTTTTCGTTTCAAAACAGAACATGCGTGTTTCGTTCCCGTCGTCTCTCACCTTCCTCGTCCTCGTCGTCGACGCCGTCCACCTCGCCGTCCGAGTCGGACGCCTCGCAGTCGTCGATGTCGTAGCCGTCGAGGTAGACGAGCTGTGGGAGGAGCTTGAAGATGGATTCTCTGTAGTCGGCGAGGTTCGTCACCTCGCAGTTGAACAGGTCGAGACTCTTCAGCTGAGGCAGCTTTTTCTGAACCAAGAAGAAGAAGAAGAAACGTTTTAATTCATTAATCTGACGATGGCGACGGCGGCGGCGGCATTCGTCGTCGTGGCTCCACCCACCAGCGGCTCCAGCGTGCTGATGTCTTTGAACTTGTTGCCGCTGAGGTTGAGGTGCGTCAGGTTGACGAGTCGCTCGGCCAGAACCTCCAGACCGCCGGATATCCTGTTGTCACTGAGCTCCAGCTGTAACCGCGGGAAACCAGCGTTAACGAGGGTCGTTAAGTAACGAGGAGGAAGTGGGCGGAGTCTGCGCGACTACGTTTTGACCTTCTCACCTTCTTGAGTTTGTCCAGTTTGGGGATTTCTGCGACGCTCGTCAGGCCGACGTTGATGAGGCTCAGCAGCTCCAGGTTCGAGAACTCGTCCGTGATTCCTTCGATCTTTCCTTCGCTGGAGCGACAGTTGTCCAGAACCAGCTCCTGCACCTGAACACAACGTTGGTTTGTTTATTAGATCTGTAGTTAACGACAACAACCGGTTCTGTTTATATCTGATCAGTAAATATTCTCGAACTTCCTGTTTTTGGTTCCTCACTCAAAAATTAACATTTATTGAATCTATTTCACTTGTTTTATGAATAATTTCGGTCTCAAACTGATGCTTCGCATGTTTAAGATTCAGTTGTGATTTTTATTTTTTATGACTCAAATCTTGACTTGTGATTTAGAAAAAAATTTGACGTCGTCGTCGTGACTTATTTAGACACGTTCATTTCCTCTCTGCAGCTCTGACGGTGCAAAGAAGAAGAAAAAAGCGCAAAGGAAGAAAAACAAGCGTAGATTTAAATATAAAATCAAGTAATTTACTTATTTTGTTGTATTTCAGCTTCATTTAGATGCTAAAATAACATATAAAGTACATTTTATTTTCATGTTTTCATAATTTAATTAATGTTTTTATTATTTTTAAAGCAAAAGTACAAAATAACGATACTTTTCTTTGTTATATCGGATGGTAAAGTGAATATTTTTGAGGTTTTTTGCTTCTTTGTCACATTTTATAAATCAAATTATTGATCAGTTCATTAAAAATTTCAACCAAATGTTAAATAGGAGTCTACAAGTATCTGTTAATTATTATTTTATTACAGAGCTCAAGTTTATAAAGAAAGACTGAATTTTTAATTTAAAAAATATATTAATTAATTTTAATATTTTTGTATTTTTTATATTTAAAAAATATTTTTAGCGTCAGTGTTAAAGCTCAAATAAATTAAACAAGGTAAAAAAAATAATTATAATTATGTGTAAAAAAAAAATAATCAGGAAACATTTTATTTTGAAAATATTAACACGTGCATTCTGGGAGATGAACGTTCTATGTCTTCGATTTAGTTCAAAGTTTATAAACAGAATTAAAAACGTTTAATTGAAGCAGATAAATGATGATGATAAAAAAAATGTTTGGGACGCGGCCGAGGGCGCGTGTCAACCCTCCTCGTGCTGTCTCATGTTGGAACGCGGCCCGGTCTCTCTGTTTGTAAACTGCCGACGCACGTGACGCAGCTCGTTAGCTTCATCCTCGCTAGCTTCCCCGGGTAAAACGCACCGTCCGCTCCGTCGTCTCTCTTCAACTCCTCCGCCACCGCCACAGCCCCTTCCCTCTCTAACTAATCACCACGACTTCCTGTTCCCTCTTTAACTACTTAAAAAAAAAAAACAACCCGGTCTCTTTTTTTAATTCTTCATTTTTACTCTAAAAGGCGGCCGGTCGAGAAGGAACCGAGCACGCGAAGTAGCTTCTTTAGCTCGAGCTAGCAAGCTAACGGCTAACAGCTAGCACGCTACGCGCTCTCAGCACACGTACGGGTACCGTCTACTTCCTGGGTTATTTCCACATCGATTACTTATTTAATTATTTATCAAACTACAATTAAACACGTTTAACATAACGCGTGGCGCTTTGTAAACAGTAAGTATCAGTTATAATTAATTTATGACGATTTGTAGAAATGAAATAAGCTTTAAAAAATGGCGCATTTCCTGCAACGCACGAGCAAATACGATAAAGTAATATCGTGACGAATCATTTTCTTTAAATATGTAAATGTTAATAGTTTCATCCACATTAATACGAGTGTTTGTTTAAATTAATTTAATTTGATTTAAGTTCAAATCTGTTGTATATTTAACGTGCGCACGAGCGCTTACATAATATTTTAATAAACCGATTTGTGCCATTGAAGTGAATGAGATTCCAGGTATTAGCCGGGCACCACACGGATGTTCCAATATCGCTCGTGAAGTTTTGTTTTAAATAAACTGGTTTTTAAAGTTTTGTTTATTTATTTATGTTTAGAGATAACTTGTTGATTTAATATAAAAGATAAAAGTTTAAAGTTATCCGTTGGAAACGGAGCTTTAACCCGCGCAGCTGTTGTACGAAGCGATAAGGCGGCGAAACAGCGACCGAGGCTCCGCCGGTGAACCGGAGATTTTACGGTAACTCGTTATTTTTAAGATGCTCGGTTTAATATTTAATCTCCGGTTGTTTGTTGGAGTTTAACCCACATTTCGGCTGTTTTCGGCGGCGGTAGACTCGCTACCATGTGCTCGCCTCGTCTTCTCCTCCTCCTCCTCCGGGACGGTCAAGTTTACAACAGCGACGTTTTGTTTTTCTTCTCCCCGTTAAACAACACGTTCGTCCCGGGTACTCACCTCCGTCGGTGACCGGTGCCTGAGCTCCAGACTGACCCGCTTCTTCATGTCCATGTTCCTGTGGTTTCGGCCCGAGTTCGGCTCAGTTCGCTTGTTTCTCTTCGCCCCTGTCTTCACTATCAACACGCGGAACCAATGTGAAGCACGCGGCGATAAAACCAACGCACTTCCGGGTGAGAACTTCAAAATAAAACTGCTGAAACGCAAATATCTGCTGAAATTTAACAAAACATGCGTTTATTTTTTAAAAAAACATTTAAACTTTTGTAAATCATATTAATACTTTATCATTTACAAATTATATTTTGACTATAGTTCTGATTATTATATATTATATTGCCTGATAACGAAGTATCTTTAATCACAATTGTTGATCAATGTAATATTTTGTGTTTTTCCAAGATAAATTTGTTTATTTTCACTTTTTAAAGTGAAAGGTTTATTAATGAGCTAATAAGAAGAAATGTGTTTAAAAATATAAATGAATTACTAATAAATTATTTATATTTAATCATGTTACATACTAAAAACTTCAATATAGTTGTAAAATATTAAATTAAACACATTTAATTTAGTAATTATTGAATTGTTGTTACTATAAATTATTGTTATTACTGAATTTGTATTGAAGCACTGTTCCATTTGTCTCTTTAAGTACAGTGTTATTATTTTAATTACTGTATTTAATATTGTTTTTATTTTATTTCTTGTCATTAATTGTTGGAGAGAAACTGATACAACAATTTCCTTAGGATCAATAAACTTCTCTTATCTTATCTAACTTATTGTTTGCATGTTAATCTTTTATCTTATTCTAGTTGTAGTTTTACTTTGAAGGCCAAGCTCTTGACTTCCGGTCCTCTCGTGCCTGTTTCCGTCCAGCTTGATCTTCAACGTTCTTTGCAACGTTCTCGTCGCGTGCATTAAAAGTGGGTCAGTGCGTGAAAGCCTTGGCTGCGTTCACGTGCCTGAAAAAATCGGAATTTAGAAATTTCTGTTTTTTCAAACGCAACTAGATTAATTATTTATTCATAAAAATGAAAATGTTTTATAAATGTTTTACACTTTGTTACTTTTTGTTTCATTTCCTCAGTTACTGGATCATTTAATAGCGAAAATGTGTAAAGTTATTTTGTATTTTTATACTTATACTTCAAACCGATTGTAGTTTTACTAACATTTTTTAATAAAAAATTAAAGTATTTGTTGAGATGATTTTCAGATGATATTTAATTTGATATATTTTAACTATTTGTGCCATTTAATTCAATAATTTTCTATGTAGCAGATTTATGAACCAACCAGCTGCTTCATATTCATGAAATATTTTTATTCTGATAAATAAATACTTAATTTTATGGTGACATGTGAAAAGTCTGATTGTTTAAGTTGAACCTGAACGCATCACATATTGATTTGCAAATGGAGGGAAACGGCAGCAGGGAGGGAAAACACGGCTCTTCAGCGCCTCCGGTGGTTGGACTGTTGTTGATGCAGGTCTGTGTTTGTGCAGCAGAGGGCGCTGTACCGATCTGGTCTGTCTGGACAAATCTGTCCCTCCAGTTTGTTGATATTTTTTCACTGTATTTTCACAATAAAAGCCTAATAATGTAGCTTGATGAAGGTAGAATGCGTTAAATCTTTTATTTGTAACTGTTTTCTTTTTGTTCTTCAAGTTGAGGTGTTTGTAATGAGAAGAGATGAGTGTGGTCGTGTGCATCGTGTCCACGTAGTGTTAATTCTTTATTGTCATTACATTGTAGATCATCTTCACGACAAGCAGTTATACATACAGTGGTCATAGATTATATCATCGTCCAATACGAGGAGAGCAACAGTTAGAGTTAGTATCACAGCTAGGTTTTTTCCACTGACCACACAACCCCCACCACCCCCCCCAAAAAAAAAAAAAAAAAAAAAAAATAATATCCCCCAGACCCCCTCCTCCAACATCGTACATCAATGTATCGACAATCGTCAAATACGCCACAGGTGCCGAACCAATAAATAGGACGTGGGAATAAATAAATTAATAAATACATAACCAAAATGAATACATACCATACATAAATAAATAAATAGCAACAGAAGTGTGTGTGTATACACTCGTATACACACAGGTTCCACAGGCAGAGGGGCTTTTATTTATTTATTTTTTACAGCCACAAGGCAAACGAGTGTCACTGACCAGACCGAGGCCACGTCGTTGTGATGTTGGTTTAAAGCAGAGAAGCTCCGACGGCAGAATTCATCTCTTTGGTTGAGGACGTACACGTCGAAAAACTGCCGTTTTTCAAACATGTTCAGGACCACGTGAGGTTTAACAGGAAAAGAAATTATTTTACCAATTAAATGTCTTTCACTTCAAAATTCCAGCCAAGAAACAAGAGTTGTTCCAGGTTCTAGTCCGGGAAAAACAAACAAGATCTGCGGTGTTCGTCAATGTTGTCAGACATTCTAAGACTGTCACCAGGATTCTAGAATGTTAAACGGTGTGTCAAGGTTCTAGAATGTTCAAGAGTTTCTCAGGATTCTGGTCGAACTTTAAAAATAGGACGAAAATGAAACGAGAACTAAAGAGTTCTTCCAGGTTCTAGCCCAGGGAAAAGCGATTCAACAACGTTTTTTAAGACATTTTTATAAGATCGTCGCCAAGACTCTAGAATGTTAAATAGCTTCTCGAGATTGTAGAATGGTCAAAGGTTAAAACACAAAATAAAACGAAATAAGAGTTCTTCCAGGTTCTAGTCCAGAGAGTCATCACGTTCGACAGCGAGATTGTATCAAGACTCTAGAATGTTCCAGCGTTCTGAGATCGTCCCGTGGACCTGTCGGAGTCGTAGTGATGCTTGACGGGCTGAAAAGTTTGTGGTATAAATCTAAATATTCTCCAGAGTTTTTTTCCAGTAACACTTCAGTAATGTGTGTCTGAGTTTCAGTCCGAATGTTCAACAGACCTGAAACATTTGAAACTTCAAGACGGATCCGGTTTCCTCTGTGGCTTCTACAACGTTTCTGTTTGATATTTGTTTGGTTGTAAAGATTCTAGAATGTCGACCACTGACAACATTATGTTCCTAGTTGTTGTTCCTTGTTTTCAGTCTTTATTTTTAACTGAACTCTGTGTAAACAACCAACTTTGTCAACAATTGAAATCACAAAGATGGGAGTTTTGAGGTTGAGGTACATTTATCTAGATTTAGATCAAAAGATACGAGATCCTTTCTGCTTCTGGTTGAAGAACCGAAGCCTCAGTCTGCAGGTTTGGTTTGAAGCGTTGGCCCCTGATGCGTCGATTTGAGGGGTGGGTGGGGGGTAACGTGGCCGAGGTCTGACCGTTGTCATGGGGACGGAAAAAAAAAAAAGATAAAATCGGAGGGTAACACTGTACAAGTCCCTCATTGAGGTTAGAATCAACGTCGCCATAGAGGGCAAATCGGCACGAAAGAAAAGAAAAAAACACAAGGACATGGAAAAGAAATCCAGACATGTTCAAGAAAGTTCCAAAAAGTCTTAAAGCACTTTGTATTTCTGAAGAAGAGTGCTATACAAATATAGCTCAAGCAAGTCGATAGTTTTAAAAGAAAAATAAAAGAGAAACCAAACACACAGTAAAGTAAGTAAAGAGTGCAGGTTAACAGCCAGCGGGACAAACACTTCCTCGTTATTATTCATTATTTTCAAAACCATCTCACACAGCGGACGTGAAGCAGGTTCGGTTGCATGCAGCTCACAGACTTTATCACAGAAGGACTCGGAAAAATAAAATCAGACTCGGCACACCAGACAAAAACAAGAAAACTAAAAGAAACAAAGGAAAACAAGCTAGAAAAACAGTGAACACAGTTGTGCTCCAAACCTCGTCTTTTACAACAACCTGGACCAGATGAATGAAACGATGAGGAAAGAGACCGAAGGTTTTCTTTGTTCGTTTGTCGTTGTGTTGCTGTTGTTGTCACGTATGTGCTTTGGCGACGGAAGAGATGTTGAAGCTCTAAGATCTTTTATAGATAGATAGATAGATAGATAGATAGATAGATAGATAGATATTTGACAGGTTTTCTTTAGAACCATCTATTCCTCTTATTGAAACATTGAGTTTTATTGTTCGATCATCATTTATTGCCTCGGTATTTATTGTTTATTGACGGTTGATAGATGATTATAACTTCTATTATGAGCATTTCCCTTTCAAAAGATCAAGAGAAATTCTGACATTTCTCATCCTCTGACCCAAAAAAGCAACTGACACGATTCAACTGCTACGACTCATTGAAGCTGACGAAACACAAACAAAGTAACTCGAGACAAATATCTCATTTCCAATTAAGATTATTTTTAGTATGATATTGATATTGTGACGGTATCTTCATAACACTTTGTAACACTCTGACATCGTCGTGGGTTTGGGTTGTAAGTATTCAGAATACGTTGCCAGAATAAAAAAAATTAAGTTTCTGTACATTTTTAAACACCAAAAAGAATACATTTTTTTGAGGACCTCACACCTGTATGTGTTAAAAAATGTCTTATTTTCTTAATTTCTTGACATGCGGTAGAATGTGGAATATCAGCGACGTGTCATGATTTGTCTCATTGCACAGTCGCAGTTGTTGTGATACATTGAAATAAAAGTGTGTACTTACAACACAGTCGGGATATAAGATGTAAAGAATTGGCAAAATGATATTTGCCAAATAAATTCTGAATACTTTTCTCTGTTTTTAATGGGTTGTGTTACATTTAGGTTGAGGTATTCAGTAATCAGGCACTAAATACTTTGACTTTTAACTTTGAAGAACTCTGCATAACACTGCATCACCAAAGCGCAAGTACGGGAATGTGAAGCGAAAAAGGAGGCTAGCTGGTTAGCCACATCCGGCACAGTAGCGTTAGCCATGCTAGCACAGATTCCTGCCGATATCTAACGACGCCTGGAGAGAAAAAGCCTGAAGCTTTTCAATTAAACACGCATTACGTAGCAAACCGTGTACGTTTCAGGTGTCATTTAAAAATAAAAAGTCATTGTTGTAAATGAGAACAGACGTTCTGTTGCTCAAACTTAAGCTTTCTATGTGCACCAGAGCAAAGATGACTCTGTATTCGATCTTTGATACTATTCAGCTTTGTTTATGTATATATATATATATACAATGGAGTCGATATAAACGCAGCACCATACTGAATGTCCAGACCAACATGTCATATAATATAATGTTCAGTGAAGCATTTAAAAAGGTCTCCGCCCACTGCCAGAAGTAGACTCAGATCAGTGTTTTTACATAAACTGAAGGTCAGCATTGTGTGTAAAAGGTAGTTTTGTTACTGTCTGTGTCATTTAAGGTCAGTTAGAAATAGTTGAATTGTTAAAGAGCCTTTAATAATGAATATCATTCAACTTTCTTTTACAGAGGGTCCTGAACGCTGCCTAAAAGTGAATACTGCTGATGACTACAGACGCAACGGTAGGTAGCTACATTATAACATTACCACCAATACTGACCACTGATGGACCTAATAGTTTCATGTTGAGACAGTAACGATAACTGTAACAGTGTCAGTGTTAATTCTGTTGTTCTATTGACAAGGATTGGACCAATTTTCAGAATGTTCATAATGTCCAGAAAAGGTTCTAGAATGTTCACAAGATTCCGGAACGATCACACATTTCAAGGTCATTCCACGGATCCCGTCAAGTCAGTGTGTCGGAGACCTAAAATAATCCAGAACTCTTTACAGTGATGCTAAAGTAATGTTCTGAGAAGCTGATTACAAAGTGTCCGAGTTTCTGGAATGTTCAAAAGATCTAAGACGTTAGAAACCTAAAGACTGTTCCTGTATCTTCTGTGGGTTCTAGATTGTTTCACGGGTGCTCGGAAAATTCTAGAATGCGTAGGATGATGTCGCATATTCCGTCGATGCTAAAAGATTCCAGAATACTAGCAGCTGACAAAAGTACAGTGCTGGTGGACAGACGGTTGTTAAATGAGTAGTAGGGTCGTCCTACATGTGGGTTTTTTTTTTCCTCCGGTGATCATGGCAGTTGACAAGATGTCCGTCAACAACTGACGTGCCCCTTTTTTTCAAGGCAGTGAACCGCACCAAGCTGAATGCTGGAAAAAAACTGGGTTCTCATCAGCTGGCGTAAAGAATAGAGTAAATATATTTATATAGTAATTTTAAGAACGTCTACCACTGGTCACACAGTCCCGCATGCAAAAGCCACAAATAAGACAAGTCAAAGAGCATCTACTCCACACAGTACACACAAAACACTGTGAATGGGAAACTTAGAATAGTACACAGAGAAAAAACAAGCATCTTTTCCTCTGCATGTACTATAATAAGCCGAGGCTTATCGGTTTACCAACCAGGTGAAAAGTTCTGCTCAGTACAACTGACCTGGTTGCTGGTTGTATTAGCATATCGCTGCTGTTCATATCAATCAACTAACCCCAAGTTTGCTTTTTCATCGCTTCAGCTGACTTGTTTATTGACGTGTTGAATGAATTTCATGACCCTCAACTCCCAAAACTCCAACACTAAGATCAAGTTTTCTCTTCTTCACTCTTGAAAAAGTGGCTGGTTTGTGGACACAGCCGTTGAGCTGAGATTCTATACAGACTCCAGGAAAAGGCAAAGTACGTTTGGAGAAGTTGTAGAAAGAGTTTGAGATATACTCAAATATGGACAGGAGGCTCTGACGACCTACGGCAGCTCTGTTTCATGGGCTAGTGGTCTGTTTATAGTACGGAGCCATGCTAAAAGGCAGTGCTAGCCAAGAGAGAAAGCAAGAAAGACAGAAAGACAGACAGGAAGTGGGGAAGACTGTGACAGTTGCTGAGAAATCTAGGGGTGTTGAAAAGCACAAGAAGGCAAGTCAAGGTAGAAAAGACAGAACTACTCAGAGAAAAAGTAAGAAGAGAGGAAGAGGACAGTATCACAAAAAAGCTGTCAGGCAGTTTCACTGACAAGCAGGAATTTGTGCTGGCTTGATCATAATAGAGTAAGAACAGGTTGAAACGCACATATAGACACATACATGCACGTACATATACACCGTGCCTTATTCGTTAAGTCTCTGAAGCATCATCAGTATCCAGTGCTTCCCGGCTGAGCACTGCGCCCTAAAAAGATCATCATCTCTTCGTCCTCTCTTCTCTTTACCATCCCTCTCTTCTGCATCTCTCACGATAAAATCCTCCACTCCCTCTGTTCTTCTCCTCTAATCGCTGTCCTACGGCCTCATCCCTCCCAACTCCAACTCCTCTCGTTTTAGTCCATTTTGTGAAAGCACAATGGCACAGAAGCACAGAAGAAGAAGAAGAAGAAGAAGCAGAAGTAGAAGGAGGGCGTGGTTGGTCGTTTATGCAAATACAGGCTGTTTTCAGGGTGTTTGGATTGGTCAAGGGGAAAAAGGGTCAAGTCACTGGCAGGACCTAATGAGGGAGCGGCACCAGGATATCCACATAGTTGATGGGGAAGAAGCCCGACTGGCCGTTGATCATGCCCTCGTACCAGTTTTCGTCGATCTGATTGGTCAGGGTGATGACGTCGCCCTCTTTGAAGCCCAGCTCACCTTCGTTTTCTGGCTCGAAGTCGTAGAGTGCTCTGCAACAAGGCTGGTCCATGGGAGCTGTCAGAGAACAGAGACAGAAACTTGAGTCCCACAAACCTCTTGCATCTTGAGTAGTGAGTTTCTAACTAAGCTCAGTCTGTTGGAGGCTTTTGTTGGTCCATTTATTTTAGCCAAGACATTTCTCAAGGACTGCTAGATTATTTTTGTGATTGCATTTCCTAAAAACATCAGCTTTTATCTGAGTACCTTGGGACGTATCTTGGACAGTACCGCATGGAGTCAGACTAGTCATAAATTATTGCGATGATTTGGTGGACTACACATCTGACCATAAGTAATCATAACTTGTCATTTTTTAGACCTGGTATAGGTGATGCAGGACACCTTCATTTCCCTCCCCATGGCCTCAATTGTTGGTTTGAACCACTAGTTCCCTGTCACTGAATGCTCTAATCTGATATTTTAAGCCTCTACCTGGTGATCTTCCAGGCGATTTGGCGGAGTGTATCCCTCCGTTGTGGCTCTCGCTGGGAGGCAGCAGTTCCAGGGTCATTCTGGGTTTGGGAGTGTACTCCTTCCTCGGTTTACCGGACACTTCTTTTATCCTGGATAAAAGCCAGACAAGGTTACAGTAAAGACCTTTGTCTAATCACATGAATCTATTTTTTTCTTTCTTAGGCAGATGGATCAATCAATACCTGTCCTCCATCTTGCTGGAGAGCTGCTGGAGGATTTCGGCGGCGCGGCTGTGGTACTCCAACTGAGCTTGGACCAGTGCTGCCAGCTGGCTCACCTGTTCTATCTGCAACACCCACATACATATGTTTTTTACACTGCATGAGTCCTGTTTTGCGCCCATGCTGGTCCTGGGTCTGGCTTGGCACAGCATGGCACAGGATTTCTGCCCTTTGTTTTTTTCTCTAGCAGCTCTGAACAGACTGGGATCCTGCTGAAAACTGGATGTGTAACTATAGCAACAGTAGTATTTCAACATCACCATCAACAGACATTATCAATATTTCATTTTTGTTTTATCTTTTATCACTACTTCTTGGTATTTTTTTTCCAAAAATATATATTTGAAAAAAAGAAATAGTGTATGTTACATTATAATTAGTCTAAAACTGGGCTTACATCACTCTCCAGCAGGTTAAACATGCTCTGCTCTGCGATCTCTTTGCTCTCATCAAACTTCTCTAGCGCTTGTTTGATTTCATCATCTTGGACTTTTCCCTGGCGTTTCTTCTTGTAGTCGAAGTCTAGACGACGACCCTCCATCTTCTTCAAATGGTGCTACAGTTGAGGGAAAAAAAACCTCCTTTACTGTTTCAATCTGACACATATGAAGAATTGGTTGCATCAGTTAACCAATAACAGATGCTTTATTCACTTGTATCTCTTTGAGGTCTTTGTCGTGGAGGTTTTGCAGCGGGTCGATGAAGTTCTGTTTGACCTCCATGTCCAGAGCGTCCTTCACCTCCCCGAGCTCCTTCATCGCCTCGCCAGCGTCTATCAGCGCATTGCCTGGCAGAGGAAGGAAATACAGTAAAGGTTAGAGATAGAGGTAGAGATTTTCTCGAATGGGAAGGGGTAACAGATTTTAATTGGGTCCAAAGCTTTCCGATGATTAGAGTCCTTCTTGTCTGCGTTGGTGCCGGAGCTCAGGGTCAAGAGGGTCCGGTGGAGTCAAACTACAATTAACTTTGACATCTCTAGTCCTGTTCCATAGGTTTTAAACTTGATTGCTGCTTTTCTTGTGACTAAAAAGTCTCACAGAGACTTTGTGAAAGCAGAGAACTTGACCTTGGTTAAACCTGCTTTGAATTTAATAAACTACTGTCTCGTCAGACGGATGTTGTTCATCCAGAAAGCCATTACTGTGGTGACTTCCAATTTAAATGTCCACAAATATTGTATAAGTACACGTTTTTTTTGACTTTTGATCTTTGGCCTGGGTGAGAAGTCTCTGCTGAAACTTGTTGATGAGACAGTCTCTTTTGATCTTTGGCCTGGGTGAGAAGTCTCTGCTGAAACTTGTTGATGAGACAGTCTCTTTGTGGTGAAGTCAGAGTGTTTTCAGTTTTTTCTCTACACAACTGACATGTTGCATTCTCAGGAACAGGAAGTGCTAATTGCTAAAACTCCTCTAAGGTTTTACTAAGGTTTACATAATTATGCTGCTTTGATGGAGACAAACAGGAAGTAAAAGGAGGATCTGTGTGCTTCAACTTGAGCCCTGTTGTCTGTGTTTCTGTCTTACAGTTGGGTCAATCTAAATTACATTTGAAAGTAAGCAGTTAAAGTTAGTGTCACTGAATCTACAAATATGTTTATTGTGTCCATGTGCTCAGATTTGACTGAATTTCTTGTGTGAGTGGTTTTGCCTCAAATTGCAGCAATCAAAGAAAAACTCTAATTACCTAATTAACTTCCTGTTAGCCTCTCCCACACATCTACAACTAATCTCTAGGAAATGATACCATCTTAACTTTGACATTCCCACTGACCGAAGCTTGACTCTTCTCCCAACTCCCGTCCAAACTTCAACATAGCGTCTCCCAGGACCGTCTCAGCCTGCGGGTATCCGGGTCCTTTATCCTGCCCGCGGATCTTTGACATGGTGTTGATCATGCTCAGTTTGGCTCTAGACGCTGGAAAGATAACAGGATGGAAAAATGTTTGACTGTATAAACACAGGTGCTGTTTTATGTTGTAACTTGTGTACGTTGTCTACCTGGGTTAGGTTGGAGGTATTCTGTAGTTCTGGTCATGATGTCCAGCACCGCTCTGCTGGTGATGTCCACCTTCTGCAGAGGGAAACACATCAGGGAACAAGTGAGAAATAAGCAACATCATGACACAAAAGTGGCTACAGATCATCATATAATCAATTCACAAAGGGAAACTGATCTACGAATGAAAACGTTGAAGTAGAAATTAAATAATTTGACGTTTTAGGACATTTCTTTTGCTTTGTTTTTACTGTAAGATCTTGAGAACAGTTATCTCCAGAGATCCTCCCTCTCAGAGGGGATGTGATTTATCTGATCTCTTCCTCCTACTAGTTTATTTTTTCTTCAGTACAGGCTCTGATATTTGTTTAAATTTCAAATGAGAGACTTTAAACTGGGGAAAATCTCTATCTTGGATGTGTCCAAAACAACTAGCAACTGTTAGCTTAGCACAAAGACTACAAATAGTCCAGGACCCCTAAAAGTAGCTAAAGGGGGAAAAAATGTCATTAAGGCTGCGCCACAGGGGCCTGTAGTTGACTACCCCACCTCTCCAAAAAAAAAAAAAAACAAAAAATTTTTCTAAATGTCATCATGACTATAAAATATTATATTATACATGAAATATTATATGAAATTGCCCACTGAAAATTAACACATTTTCCACATTGTCTATTACTGTAAAGCTGCAAATAAAAGCCCGGGTGTTTATTTTCCCAAATGACTCAACAGACCTTATATTTATTTGTGACAGACATCTATACGAGATGATGCAAAGTACAGAAGCACCGCTGCGCTCCCCTATTGTTACGTTTTTAAGTCTTTCATTGTCGTTCATCAATGGAAACTCTATGGCCACATTCACAGCGTGTGTGTAATTCACACCAGGCAGGTCTGTGGCCGCAGGCATCACCTGTCAGCTCTGTCTTTAAATGCACATAGCCCTGTTTTTTTTTTTGTTTGTTTTTTTTTTACACAACAAGCGTGAAACTGTAAGGAGTAGAAGTAAAAAGTCGACTGAAAAACAATTGCTCCAGTAAAGGATATTTAACTAAAATAGTATTTGTACTTTGTCACTTGACACCTCTGGCTAAACTACTTGCTGGTTACATTTGTATTGTTTGGTTTGTTAAAATGCAGCTTTCTTTAGGTAAAATAAGTTGCAGAAAAACCTGCTTCACATTATCAGAATTATCCTAATTGTGTTTTCACTGTGAACTCAACCCGGTCATATAATTAGCTCCGGAGTACTTTTTGTTTTATTGAATTTGCTTGAAGAGATTGAAAACGTACCTTTTCCATTTCTTTGAAGTCATCGTCTAACTTGGTTCCTTCGGCCCCGCCGACCTTCTCGCTGACTTTCTGTAACAAAACACAGACACGTCTGCAGTTCAACATGAGAACAGAAAAACTGGAGCGTTTTCAAAAACTGTGCGAGATGAAAGGGACGGCAAAGTAGAAACGAGGGATAAAGAGGAAAAAATAGGAGACGGTTCATCAAATGAAAGAAGCGAGACATCAAAGCTAGAGCAGCGCTACTGAGAACCTTTAATTCCTCTGTGTCATTAAAACATATTGAAGTGAGTCAGTAACACTGGATTCATCTGAGTCTCGGCCTCGGGAGGCAGCGAACGAGCAGTTTGAATTCTTCAGTAGCCGCTTTGTCTTGTTACAATAAAAGCTCGAGGCTGAGACTCTGTAGATGAGACGAACATCACATCCATTCATGTGTCTCACATAGAAACGTTCAGGTTGAAAATCTGCTGAACAGAATCTGTTTACGCTCGTTAGACGACTCAATGAGGCGGAAGACTGATGCTAACTCAATTTGTGGCGGATTAATTTGATTAAACTTGAAGGTGTCGGTCGTTAGCGACGGTACACGTTGGCTTTTTCCTGGTGCGACTCTTCAGTAAGAAACAATCTGCTTCACAACATGATCACTTCAACTCGATGCTAAAGTCCAAACACAGAAATCAGGAAGTTGTGATTCGTATCATTATGTTGCTTCATCTGTTTACAACCTGTACCACAACTAATCAGACTTGTTGCTTCGTTCATACGGACGTATTTTAATTTGAAGGTTGAGTTGTTGCTAACTAGTTTAGTCTAGTTCACACCAGTCGACTTCACCATCGATCAGTGAGTCTCAGTCTCTGTCGTGATCGTTGTCGACTTGTGTTTCCATGATCTGGAGTCTCAACAACTGGTCTGAGACCTGTAGTGTTCACACTACAAGACTTGTCAGTGATCGACTCCCGATCACACCGTGATGTCACCAAACTCTACGTCTGGTCACGTGAACTAGACAGGATGTAGCCGCTGCTTCTCACCTTGACGAGCACCGGTGAAGACGCTGCCTCCGACACAGACTAAACCGGCTTTGTCAGTCTCTTCCGACTCCTCCAGTTTTCTAACATGACAGATCCAGTCCCGGTCTCAGACCAGGTCCCGACGGCCTCTGATGGAGTCGTTAGGGCTGTTCACACATTATGATCATTAACTGATGATTCACCAACCATCAGAGGACCAAGTCCACCAGACACCACCACTGGAGATCGATGGTGGAGTTGACTAGTGTGAACTAGTCTTTAGCCTAGAACCAGGTCTCCAATCCTGTAGGTGATGTAGTTTCTCTTTCCAGAGCAGCAGTTAGGAGACTAGGTGTTTATCAGCAGCAACAGGTTTGTAACTGCTCAGTTTATGAATAAAAGATGTGGCATCAGATCTCTGCATAGTCATTAATAAAACCTGCCTGATGCTGGTCATTACTAACTCTTTGTATTCATGAACTAATGATGGTTTACGAGTGCACGTTTCAAACTTTGATTTGTCTTTTTTCTTTTTGCAGATTCATTTATCACAGTGACAATCGCAGGACTTGCCGCAGAGTGACACCCCTCGATTTCTAATCACGTCAGGATGCAGGGGAGGGAGGAGGGAGGAGGGAGGAGAAGAGTGGGATATTCCACAATCGTGACTCACATCAGCCGCCCACACGCTAGTGTAACACACACATACACACACATTTACTCATGTAGCATAAACTAGTAAAGATGAGTAAAGGCTACGAGCAGTAACAACAACACAACACAGTGTTCAACATGTGTTCAGATATGACGGAAGAGTTCACTTTGATGCAGGTGTATGAATTATTAAAGATGAACTCTGCAGCTGCTCATCATCATCATGTTGTTGATGTTGAGACATCAATAGGTAGATAGATTTAGTAAAAATGTGACTGATGTGTTGATAAACTCTTTACCAGAACTTGTTAAAATGAGCTTGAAATGTCAACGTGAACATGTGACGTATACGTTTGTTTACAATGTTGTTACAATGTAGAAAATGTCAGTGAATCAGAAACGGTGCGTTATGTCTGTTTTCCCACCAGACGGTTTTATTTCTACTCGATTCGACTCCACTCAGTTGTTTTCCATCACAGTTTGGTTCCTCCTCCACCTGAATGTGGTGAGTGGAGTCAAACTGCTGCAACGTCACGACACGAAAACATCAGTAAACATTAATGGACATGGAGGAGATGCTGTACTTGTTGCTGGGTTAGCTTACGACCAGGTAGCTACGACGATGGCTATCACTCTTGTTGCTGTTTAAACATGGAGCTTGATTATTTTGTTGACGCTCTCTCAATGTATAATCTCTTAATGTAAGACACTCCTGACAAATCAGTGGCCGGCAGTCTGTTCATGTCACGTCTCCATTGGCTCCGCGACAGAGTTGGAATTAAAAAAGTAGCTGGTACCAGGAACTAGCACCAAGTGGAAACACGAGATAACAAACAGTCGGTTGTGAAGGAAAAGGCCTGAAAGTTGTTTCTCAACAGACGACTTCCTCTTGTTGCTCCACAACAATATAAAATAGTTTCCTCCTTTGTGGTGAAATCTGCCCGGATACTGTTTCTCTTGGTCTTTAGCGGTGACGTTGAAGGTAAATTTGAGACTTTTTCATCTCACGTGTTTCCGGCGTCTTCTAGAAGAAACAAGGAAGTGATTCACTGACGTATGGATCAATGTTTCACTGGAAACATGGTGATGATGATGATGATTGGTTAAAATTACAAGGTTTTCACAAGAATTCACAGGGATTGGTTGAATTTGTGTTAATAGTTGCGATCGATTCGACTAATTAGTGACTAATTAGTGATCAGTTGGTGTAAAATGAACTTTGGGTTTGTTAAAACATGATAACCAGTTGTTATGTTTGCTGAGGAAGAAAACTATGCCAGCCTGTTACATTAAGAACATTTTTATTTTATTGTTTTTGTTGAAAAGACTCACCATGCTAGTGATTAGGGCACCAAGGCAGCTTGAAGACGTCGCTATTTTAAACCATTACAACAGCTCAAAGTAGCTCCACATTTCCTTGCTGGTACAACAAGAGTCCTGACATTTAAAAGGAGGCAGTGACAACTTTGTAACTGTACAGATCGTTTATTAAAAAGGTTTTTTTACAGGTCGGACCTAGTGGTAATTACCAGTCACTGCCATGTTGAAAGTCAGTCCTACAAGTCGATCAATGAATACAAACTAATGGAGGAAAGACAGTACAAATTAATTCATTCAAATACATGAATTTCATCTGTTGGTGACAATATCTGGTCATCGTCCACTAGGGAACGATTTAATTTCTACTACATTGGGCAGTGTAGTTTTGCTCCTCAGCAAACATAACAACTCGTTATCATGTTTTACATCCAAAGTTCGCTGCTGATATGAATGACTGCTTCAGTTCAAGCTCTGATATGATACGTGATATGGTGACATCCCTTGTTATCAGCTGTTAAATAATAAATAAATATTCAACCATAAACATGTAACAACTCATCTATTACTAATTAATTACGTAACAAACAAAAGTCATTAGTTTCACCTGGAGCTGCTGAAACAGGAACATGTCGTCAGTATCTGATGATGTAAACACACACATGACAATGACATGAGCAGCTAAATGTGTGTGTGTGTGTGTGTGTGTGTGTGTGTGTGTGTGTCACATATCTGTCTAACAAACCAGGTGAGCATAAAGGAAACTGTGTGTTTATGTAACAGTGTGTGTGACTTTGCTTTGTCCTGGTGAAATAAGAGACACAGATGGATGATTGTGACCCTGAACAGGTGTGAAAAAAACAAGGTGTGTTATAAACGTGGATGTTTGATGAGGACGGACAGGTTCAGGCCTCCGGGGTGGAGGTGGGGGGGCGGTGGGTGGAGGCAGGGGGGGCTGTGGCTCTGTGATTAGAAAATGTAATAAAACAAAATATGATCCAAAACCAGAGCAGGAAAGAAAGTGAGAAGGACAGACAGGTGAGGAGGGAAGATGCAGTTGCCATGGAGACAGAGATCCGGCTGGGTCCTCTCCAGTTTCCAAGCAAACATACACAAACACACACACACACACAGTGTGCGCGAGAACAGCGAGTCTGTCTGCAGAGCGGTGTTCTGACACTGTTATATAACCGTCTCAGCAGCGTTTGTCTTCTCCTGGATTTGACTTTAGTTTATTTCTGTTTGACCGACTTTTAAAGTTGAGCGGCGGCGGCGGCGGAGGAGGTGATGGTGGTGGTTGGTGTCACGGGACGTTCGCTCTCAGGTGAAACACTTTGTGATGTCTGGACCTCTTTGGACCCTGTCCTGGTCCAGAACATTGATCAGGTTCATTATCGCCAATGAGACGATGGCGGCCATGTTTGGACGCCAGAACAAACATCTTCTGAGAGACAACGTGGTTTGTTTCTTAGAAATGTAAAGATGTAACGATGTGGCTGGAACAACAAACAAACAAACAAAACGGATCTGAGACGGTTCACAACTTGAACCATCTCCAAACTGGCAGAGGAACCAACCCAGAGCGAACACCTACAGTGGTGGAAACCAAAGACCAGTGAGTCCTGCAGCAGATGGTCTGGACCAATCCCCTACAGAGTCCTGATCTCAACATCCTGAACTCAGAACAACAAACCTGCCAAGACCCTGAAAACTGAGCAGGACTGAGACTGGATTAGGATCTTTGGAGGACCAGACGTGTCACGGAAACGTTAATACGAAGATTTAACTCATTAACGAGCAAATGTTGAATAAAAACAACCAATAAAAAATCTGTAGTTAAATGACACAGTAAATATTTGTTCGATATTTTTTAACTGTAAATAAAACTCATATATAAAAATATACAATATTAAATATAACTGAAATGATTTATTTAATTATTTATATGATTTAAAATTGTATTTTTTCAATAATAAAGTTTAATTAAAATACCTTAATTAAATTTAAAATATTAAATATTAAATTACAAAATATTTTTTTAAAGAAAGTCATATAATTCTGATTAATCTCCTGAAATAATGTTGCATTCATTTATCAATAGATTGATCAATACTGTGTAAAACAAATTAATAACCAAAAACCAACCAATTAATAAACAACTGTAAAATAAAATTAAATAAAATTTAAAAAATCTAAAAAAATAAAGAAACTTTTATAAATTATTTTATGGACTTTAAATAGTTAAATTACGTAATTAAGTAATTAACTGTTTTTAATTGGAGATTAAATATGAAATAATATATAATATAATTTAAATTATATTAATTGATATTAATAATGTAGAACAATTATAACTAATTGAAATTAATACAAAAATATGTTCATAAAATAAGAGCAGGAAAGAAAGTTAACATGTAAATCATATAATTCCTATACATCATAAATAATAAAAATAAGATTTATATAATAATTATAATGTTTAATTATCTGGTGACACATTGGTTCTTCATGTTTTATAAACCCGGCTGACGCATCCTCATGTCACTGTACAAAAAATATCTGCAGCATCTCAATGTCTCTGATTTTATAATTAAAGAGATTAATAAGACATCAGTGCAGCTGTCGTGTCGGCCATCTTTACACACACAGTCTGTGGTTACTATCACAGGCGTGGACCAGCAGGGGGCGCTGTGCTGACGCCTTGTACTGTTCTCGACACCTGTTTCCCTCCAAGCCTCCGACAGGTCGAGCGTTTAGTTTCAGTGGCAGCGATCTCAGAGGAACTGGTGATCGGACTCGGGGGATTTGACGGCGACGACGAGTCGTTAACCAGACGCTCAGAGACTCGAACCTCGGTTCAGATCGTTGGAGCGTTAACCAGCTCCATCTGTTCTCCTCCTTCACCGCCTCCTCCTCCTCCTCATCACTTTCTTTTTGTTTCTCCTTCCAACACTTTTTTTGCTGAATCACTCCTGCAGCAAAATTAGCTTCATCCACAAGGTCGTCGTTACAAGAGGTCTGACAGCGAGGAGGTCAGAGGTCGCGGTGCCCTCTGACAGCAGATGGACCAGATATCCCTCCGCTCGAGCCAACATTAATCTTGTGTGTGTTTGGAAGTAGAGGGAAATAAAACCCGGGGAGGGAGGCGAGCTGGCAGCCAGAGTCGGTTCATCTATCAGTCTGAACGGCTGCCAAAACACTCAGACGCCATCTTGGACCGCGAGATGAATAAAAGGCTGGATTAATGGGCCGCTCAGAGCGTCCATCCAAAATCTAATATGTCTGTTTTAGAGGAAACAAAACGTTTGATTGTTTGACTCAAAAATGAAATCAATATTCAAAATGAACGTGAGAATAAAGCGGAAATAAATTTGGACAAAAGAATGTGGACACAAAGTTGTAACGCTGAAGAAAACAAAGCAAAAGAAAAGTTATTTATCAAGGAGACAGGAAGTCGATAGGGAGGACAAAACCAATCGTACGATCTGAAGAGGAGGGGACGAAGAACTGGACTCTGCTTTAAAAATGACCAAGTTCAAACTAGATCCAGTTGATGTTGGATAAGTTGGATTTAAAAAAAAACGTGTATCAGCATCAACGTAACAAACGGACGCGACCGCCACCAGTCGTGAACCAACCAACCATAATTGGATGGAAACTAGACAAACAGTGGTTTTCCAAAGATCTGGTGGAACCAGACAAATGGTTCATGACTGGAATGTAACATTCAGTGTCCACATACCGTTGACTAGGTGGTGCATTGACAAGTTGGAAAATACAGTACTATTCTTCTTAGTGTATATTTAATGATGCATTCCATTTTTCTCCAAAGTCAGAGCTTGAGGGTGTCGGTAAACCAAGATGGACGTGTCTAGGAAAACTTTTAACATGCCTGATCAACAAGCTGACTATGACCCAGTACAAGAAGCTGGAAAACCAAGATGGACGACTCAGAAAGCTTTTGACAACTTTCCAAGGAACAACACAGTTTTTAGGTCTTTTTTTAGGTCTTGTTTCAGGCTGTAAAAAGTTTCTTGGGTTGTTTTTTCAAAACCAAAGCTTCAAATTTCCAAACTTTCCTACAGGAATTGGATGTTTTCTCACCCTGGTGATTTTTTATGCTACTGACTTCACCATCAGATATAGTGCCTCTTTAGTTTCACCACCATCTGCACTGGTGTAAATATAATTAAGACTTAAAAATAAGACTCAGCGCAGCTTTTTCCTCACATTCATCATGTCTTTTCACCTGTATTATATGTGTCAAACCTCATTTGTTAGGTTATATCAGTTGCAGAAGTTTGGCGAATACTCAAGAAAAATCTCGCCAACAGACGCCAGAGAGGCACGACGTGCGAACCCAAACAGCTCATTTCCTTTTCTCCTTCCAGCTTTATTTAGCCAAGAAATAATGACTTCATCACCTCATAAGTTTTTTCCTCCTCAGAGAGAAGGAAGTGAGACACGGCAGCCATTTAATTACCAGACAGAGAGAGAGGAAGAGAGTTTATTTGATCGAGCGGTGGTGAATCAGAGTGAAAGACCTCGAGAGCTAAAAGGGAGAAAGATATTTTATGACATGTGGAGCTGCAGATCAGTTTAAACGTGTAAAAAGTACATCGATGGAGACAGATAGAGGTGGAAAGAAAAGTTTGAGAGACGGAAAGACGCAGAAGACGAAGACAAAAATATAGATATGTCTGTTTCAAATGATGTAACTGTTGTTGGACAAAGTTAACCCCAACATTCAACCGTGGACGTGGATTAACAACTTTTAAAATGTTGTATTTTACTTGGACTGGTGGCTACACTGCCCCCTGGTGATTAGCAGCGGTACTGCTTTGTTTCATCCGACTGTATCCGTGCCTTTATGGAAACAACAAAGCTTTTAGACTGAGCCAACATTGATTCCAGTCGTGGCGTCTGTTTAACACTCAAGGGCGTTAGGATGATCAGAGAGACAAGATCCCACAGTCCTGAGGTCTGAGGACATTAACTTCACTGTTTATCTAAGAAACAAATCTGATCCTGAAACCTCCTCAGTGCTGAGATCAGGATCTACGCGGCCTCTGAGTAGATAACTGGATCAAACAGACGGACGTAATTGATCGGAAAGTGACTGTGTACGGGGCAGAGCTGGATCAGGACCAAGAGGAAGAGGAGAAGGAACCAGAGGAAAAAAAGAGGAAAATAAGATGGAAGGATGGAGATGGAAAAAAAAATAGAAGTGAGAAGCAGGAAAAGGTCAAGGAACATCAGGCGTGGAGGAGCCGTGGCAGCTCTGTGGGTGTAAACAGCTTCACGTGTTGCATTATCATTCCTGCAGGCTTCAGGGCTCTGCAGATGCTTTTTAATTCTCCAGAGGCGACGGTTAAATTCCAGCAGGAAGCAGGAACGAGGCCTCTGATCAGCTGCAATGCAGCAGCTCAGACACAACACAAACACTTCACCAACACTCATGCATTATTGACAACAACAACAAAAACAGCAGCAGCTGAAGAGGAAGATGTTTGATTGTTATTGACGTGGTGGTATCTTAAATGAGACATGATGGGAAACAACAACTCTCCCCATCAGTCACGCTTTCACATCAACTGTCTCTTAATTATTCAAATAGAGGAAGCTGCACATAAACATGGATAAAACTGAGTCGAGGATGCAACAAATTGTGATTCTCTTTGTTGGTTTTGGAGCTGGATCGATGGATGTGGCAGGTTTAGCTGTATCTCTGGATTTAAAGATAAAGTCAGGCTCCTTCTCAAGGTTACACATCAGTGTCACACACCAAAGTTGTTCTAGATAGAAAAACCAACATCACTGAAATTAATTTCACAAATGATCACATTTGGGTGAGGAGCAGACTGAATGAGCTTCCTGTTTCTTTTCAGCCTTTGAGATATTTCTCTGGGAGTCACATTAATGTCTAATCAATATCAAATCAATAGCCAGTCTATAAGTAATAAGCCATGAGTGCAAGAGATCCATAACTACTCCTGTTCGGGGTTACGGTCAACACCCCAAATCAATGCCTGGTGGAGAATACACTTCTCTGACTTCTCATCATCCAGCTGCTCACTGAGAAGGTTAAAGATTTTGTTGCCAGCATCTGTCATAGTAGTGACACCTTGTTGTAATTATTGTAAACAAATGAGACCCAATGGACGACAGTTTGTACTTTATATCAAGCAGCATGTCCCCTGTAAACTCCTGTGTCCATCTGGTCTGTGTGGACACTGTTTGAAAAGAGACACAGCAGAGTCTGACAGGACCATAGTTGCATTTACACCAGGTAAGTTTAAGGGGAAATTTAAGAAGTGGGAACTTTTCAGGAACATCCTCTCACTCGACCCTTGTAGCCTCTGTGTCACCATTGAGAGTGGGATCTCAACAAGGTCCCGCCACAGACGTGGTGGTGGAGTAATGCTCACTGCTTATCGTTTGTGAACTCTGCTTTGTCGTGTCATCATAAATAAACAGCACACTGCAGTTTGATGCACTTGATACGCTTCTGCTGCTGGGATTTATAAATGTCCCTTCTTTGTCAATTGTGTCTGATTGTGTCATGTACCATCTTAAATCATAACCAATCATCATCAAGTCAACCTGAAGCCCCAACTAAGAATTTCTTGGGCAACACAGAGCTCATACCCTTAGATAGGGACCCTGCTGTCTCCTGAAGTTCTGGAGAACTTCCAGAGTTTTGCCCCTTTGGGGCTGCAAGTCGGAACAAAGAAGCTCCGGTGACGGAAATGTGATTCACGTCAGATGAACCAGAACATGTTATGTGCATCCTTCAGTGATGTCGGTTTGCGACCAGTTTGTTTCACAATGTAAATGGCACCGAAACGAAATAAGAAATGAAATGACTGAAAACAGAAGAAACAGCCATCAGGGGCAATTTGGAGCTTGTTATCTTTCCAAAAGACATGTTGATGACTAAAGGGACTGGGAATCAAACCACAAACCGTCTCATTTAATGCTTCTACATACGACCCACAGCTGCCCCAACAGAGCCACCAACTAACAACACAACTACAACAGGAAGGATGAAGGATAAGTGATAAAACAAACTGCATCTGCAACAAACGAGACAACGTTTTTTTCATTGCCAACTGGCGCCACGTTGGTTAATGTTAGCATGAATTGGAGGGTGAGAAACTAATGATGTACAAGAAAGTGCAATGAGCATGTTGTGATCATCATCTTGATCTCGATTTCACATGGAAATAATACTAAAATGAACAAAAATCAATCAGTTGGGATCAATATCACATCTAATATTTTCCTGATGCGTCGCTGCGGTTTTACTGGTGTCTGTGGCAGTCGAGGTGTGAAGACGTGTTATATAACACGCGGTCACATTACACACTCAGAGTGTGAGGTTGGAGAAAGTGTGAAAGACGGCAAGAAAATGTCGCGAGTGAGAACTGATGATCTGCTGCGAGCGGAGATCAACTCGCCCGAGTGAAAAACCCATTAAGAAAGAGAAACATCAGAGCGTCTCGTCACAGCAGATCTGTCCGTCCCGCTTCATTCTGTATTCACGTCACGAAGCCGACGTAAAGACAAGACGAGCTCAGGCTCTTTGGTTCTGTCAGGAGAGTCCCTGATCCGTTCATCATCATCATCATCATCAACAACAGCAGGTTGGAGCAGCTGGAGCCGACGGCCACAGGCTGCAGAACGACGCTGATGGGGTTTTTCAGAGAACAATCCTGTCAGAACAACGGAGGTAACAGATCACTGCTTTGTAACGAGCGACTGCATCCTGTGGTTTTATGAACTAAACCCCCCGGAGCCTTCTGGGAAGCGATGGGAGCTCCACGGGGTCTTCAGCAGCTTGAAGACGAGATGTAATAAATAACAGAAACTGTTAAACCTCTGGCAGCGTCAGCCAGGATTTAACAAGTACAAAGTCTTCCAGCAGAGACCAAAGCTGAAAACATTTGTATTCCTCCACCAGCCTCAACCTCCAAACTCAAGCACTTTTTTGTTATTTTATCAGTTACTTTCTGTTTAACAGCTTCATATTTTAAAGTTACACTTTGACTGTTTTGTGTTTGCATATTTTGCGATAATATTCTTATTGTGATTGTTGTTTTGGTTGCAATAGTTGCATCTTGAAAATCCTTGTGAATCTACAACCAACAGCTGGTTAGCTTAGCTTAGTTTAGCTTAGCATGAAGATCAGAAACGTGGTAATAGCTAGCCTGGCGGAAGTTGAGGAAGTGTGACGTATAAAAACATCCACAACAACATTTTCTTTGACTTTATCTGCCAACATCTACTGTTACTGGTTCATTTCACACATAAAACATAAGATGAACTTTTGGCTCATGTAGCAAATTAAATCATCATTATCCAACAGTAAATAAAACCCATTAAAAATGAGTGAGTATTTTAACTTTCTCATTGGTTTTGTTGGGATCAGGATTGCCAGATTTAAATGTTTATGTCTCCATTTATTTCGTTTCTTTGTCTTTTTATGGACATTTCCAGTGATTTGAGTCTGAGATGAAACATTTTCTCTGCTGGACTTTTCTGAGTATTTTTGATTTGTGTGGTTTTGAAACAGATGACGATGGTTGATACGTTCTCTGTAGCTTAAAATATCTTAATCAACAATAAATGGACATCAAACATGTCGTATGTGTGTTGTAGAAAGGACGAGGGATCGTTGACATCACAACAGTGTCACAGATTGAGTCACAGGAAGTCGACATCGTCAGTATCAGTTATTAGCTCAGACTCCTCCACTTGCACTTAAATGGGAGTGTTTTTCCTGCTGTTGCTCTTCAGAGCATTGTTGAGGATCAATCCGCTGATAAAAACATGAGGAGAGAGACAAATACTGTTGGAGAGAAAGGTCTTAAAACAGACTATTACTCTGAACTGGGTTTTTGGATTTAGAAAGAGCAGCAGAGACAAAAAAACAAGAGAGACTGATGGTGATGTGTTAGTGTGAATAATCAGCGTCTAAGTGATGTGACAGAAAACACAAACACGTGAAACAAACAAACACTGTGGTTTCATCTCTGTCGCAGATCGATTGTCTTGTTTGAGAAGATGAATTGTCTCTAACCTCTGCAGACAGACGCAGAAACACTTTGACCTCGATGGTCTGTTTAGAGACGACTCAGACCACGTCAGTGTGTCAATATGTCATTTAAGAGACTACATTTATTTCGAAGGGGTGGCATGGGGTCGGTGCATAAAAAACCTCTCTGGAGAAGATGGTAAATGTTTAACATGAGCTCTGTTCGACAGTGAACAAGCAGGAAACTAATGTAGCTGATGTTACATGACTGTGATCTGTCCTCGGGTTCAACGCTGTAAAAAACTGATCTGATGTCTTGTTAAATCTAAATGTGAGTGTTTCATCAGTGTTGGATCCGATCATCGCGGTTACAAACTTTGGGTTGGACCAAATGGAAATGAGAGCGATCAAACTGAGTTTCATCCAGACTCAACTCTAGAAATCAGACCAGAAGTATTGAAAGGAGACGGTTGAAGTGGACGACTCAAACTCGATGAAGATCTTCCAGTGTTTGTCCAACTGGTAGTAAACATCGAGGTCGACCCAGAACATGTTGGAGAGATTATAAACCTCATCTAGTCTGAGATGGACCTTGTCCATCTGCAGCACAAGCTTTGATAATCAACTGAAAATGGACGTCAACAAACCAACAGAGCATCTTCCTACAAACGTTGATGATGATCACCAAGTTTACATGTTCTGAATATTGATCTTATTCTAAATAAGACAATACTGTGTATACAGTGGTCACATCAGAAGAATATTAGTTTCATTTTCCCGTTTACACGATCGACAGCACAGTCAGGTTAACATCTAATGACACAATTATGATCTTATTTACCCTCCAGGATCAGAGCCCCAAACGTTACGTTGTTTTACTTTTATAAAAGCAACATTTTATTTTCAAATGATATATTCTTCCAGCTGTAAGAGCAAGTAATTACTGGACAGTTGGCATTCAGAGAAATGTGTTTTCATGTCCGCACAATGTGAGACAGATCAGCATATATCGCGTTTTATTTACCAGTCGTAACGTCTTAATCTGAAACTTATGGTTGTAACCAGCTAATGTTGAGGTGGAGTTTAATAAGGAACTGATTTTATTTATTTTATTTCAGCTTCAGTGAATGAAACTTCAATCTTCCAGCATCCATCGACCTCAGAGGAGAAGCTGTGTTGTGAGCAGGTCAGAGGTCAAAGGTCACGGCGTCAGTGACGTTAAATGAGATAAATGTAACTGAGAGTGAAGATGTGATTCAGACGTCACGGGTCTCCCTTCCCTCTGCCTCCCCCGCCCGCTCTCTCCCCCGTCACGTGTGATCCCCCTCAAGGACGATCAATTATTGAGCGAACCAACCAGAGTGCAGCACTGCCTTCAGCGCGAGCGTGTGTGTCGCTTTCTCTTTGCACGTGTGTGGTTTCCACGACAACACCATCCTCCCCCTCCATGGACGGAGAGGGGTGTGTTTGATCAGGCAGCAACAGAGAAAGACTGAGAATGTGTCCTTTCAAAATAAAAGCGCACTCTGTGATCAGTCTCTTTCTTTTCTTGTTGCAGATTTTAAATTTCAGGGAATATTTTAGATTATTTCACAATCTTTTCTCCCCCTTATCTTCCTAATAGATAAGGGGTCGACCTAATAAAAAACAACCTTATCATGGCTGAACAGCCACCTACAGTCTTACAATATGACTGAAATGAGACATTAGTAGAATCTTGTTCTGCTTTGTTTTGTTGGTAGATTGTTTGCTAATGTTTGTATAGTTGGTGCTTTGATTAGGAAGCTAAAGCTTCAGTTAAAAAGACATAAAATGTCTGAGTTTTTAAATGTTACGATCGTGAATGAAGCAAACGTAGAAAGATTTTTGATTCTTGTGCCACTAATGTTAAGTTTAAGGCTTAAAATGCAATAATGCGTCCATAGCTGTTTGTAGACGCTGTATTTTATAAGAGCAAAAAAAAAAGGAAAAAAAAGTCAGAGTTGCTGGTTGGCGACCAGATAACCAGTTAGTTAGCACAACTATTAGCACGGCTAGCTTTCAAAACCGTCCAATAACAGTCCAACAATCAAACTCAAAAGTCAAAAATTTTCCCAGTAAATTCATGGCTTCATTTACAACGAGTCCAGGTCCAGGTCAGACCTGTTCCTGACTTGGTTCTTGATCTCAGTTGATATAAATTAAAGTTCTGGTTTGAAAATTGAAGGTAGTTTTCCTTCCTTCAAATCTCTCTCTCTTTCCTTGGATTGTGTCGTCTTTCTTCTCTCTTTTCTTTCGTGTACACTCAGGTATCGACATCTCCCGTCTCTTCCTTCTGTCTCATGTTTTATTCAATCAGATGAACAGAGGTGTCCCGTTTCCTGCCCCAGCCGCCGCCGCCGCCGCTGCCACCGCCAGCAACAGCAGCAGCAGCGGCGGCGGCGGTGGCAGTAGCAGCCATTTCAGTCGACTGGCACTAACTGCAACTTAGCGGTTGGCTTCACGTTGACACCGCTCGCTCAGCTTCTGGTATTTTAGCCTCCATCTGTTGATGATCTGTTGAAAACGTGAGCTCACAAACACACACGCTGAGATGTGTCCTAGATTGAAGTCTCCACGGACGAGGAGACAGCGCTCGCTATCAAGTTTTAATGCTGCCACTCTGAGATTTCAAGCTCGGCTGCTTACGAGATGCCAGCTCCTGCCGCTCCACACACCTGAGATCACAAAGCCCATAAATCTTGACTGGAAAGCAAAGAACCACACAGGGATCTTGTCAAAGGAGCCAAAGCAGAAATATAAGATAAGATGCTTGATAAGTTAAGTGAAGAAAGAAGAAATGGAGCAGAAACGTTGTGTCTTAACGTCAAAACTGAGGTGGTTCAGGCATCAGATCAGGATGTGACTCCTGATCCAACATCCTGAACCAAACATCGGATAAGACACTGAAAACTGCTTTTATGATGCTCAAACACGATCAGACACAGATCAGTTGTGGTTAAACACACCTGACGTGTTTAGTCAAACACCTTCTGTAGGATGAGAGTTGGAGTTACCTCGACTTCTAGAAACTACGTAACATCACAACATGAATCCACAAACTAACAGAATGATTGAAATCTCTCCAACTCTAACCTTAAAGGAAGTGTTTGAGCTGTTTGAGCATCAAAATTATAAAATAAAAGCAGCAAAAATGGAAAGAGGCGTCCAACACTTTATAGTCAAACTAACAGAGGAGATGTTGATGATCAAAGATGGAGACAACGAGGGATTTAAGACTGTTTGATCTAGAAATAGATGGTGACTTGTTCAAGTGTCGATACTGTCAACAAGACATGTTGAATCTGAGAGGGAAGATTGTAGTTTGCTGAGTAACTGTACATCAGATGCAGGAAGGAAAGGCTGTTCTTTCAGAATAAAAGCTTCGCTTCACAGAGAGGAGATGGTGGAAGGAGGTGAAACACAAACACTGACACTATCAGTCGACAGTCTGAGCTCTGATTTGTCAAATTCATCCAAACGTTGGCGTCTTAATTTCATAATGACTCATTTCGCTGTTCAGTTTCACAGGGTTGTGACTGTTTTTTTTTTTTTTTTTGTCTTCGAACCTACAGTTGCCTCAGAAAAAAGCTCGAGTTCGCATTGTGTGAACGTTGCACATAATCATAGGTAATTATCCTGAACCTCCGCTCAGCGACGACATCCACCCTGTTGCCGTCGGTTACAGGTCCCTTTGCTTTGTGTTTTTGCTGTTGAACTCTACTCGACACATTCATGAATAAACCACGGTGATGAACACTCAGATGCCGATGTCTCTGCGCTTAAGACGAGCAGACACAGACCGACGGACAGAAAGAAAGACAGGCTTCCTCTCTCCTGGTTTCCAGAGTTACCAGTCTGTGACGTCTCGTGCCCCCCCCCCCCTTTCCATTAACGTCTGCTGTTGATTCACGGATCTATTTCGGGCCTCGCTCCCCGCCCGCTCGCCCTCACGCTGTCGACATCTCACCTCAGACAGACGCCACCGCTCCAGATCGAACACGTGATCAGGTCTTTTCTTTCTTCTCTATTTTCCTCCTCAACCGACAGGATGTAGATTTTGTAACTCGACTCACGTCTGGTTCACAGGTGTTTGTCCGTTGAGTTACATGTTGTTTCATCACCATGAAACAAGCTGTAGTTTATTTAGACACACGACGTCCTGACTGCTGCCCCAAATACCCACTCCATCGCCAAATGTGGACTAATTCACATCTGAAAATAGACTCAACAAATGCAAAACATTTCCCTCTGATAACACCTACAAATCCACTTAAAACCAAGCTGTTTCCATGAATGTTTAGAAACAAAATCACACATTTGTGAAGCATTTTTAAGACTGAATCCAGAACATGGACGACGACACACTTCGCCAAAAGCGAAAGTAAACTTCATAAACTTCGCCACGTATACGTCAAATAAAGGTTCAACAAAGTCATTTCAAGTTTTAGTTGTATATTTGATGTTATATAATCAGAATCAATCATGTGAATGTTTTAGTTTTTTAAGGTGGAGGTGTGTCGCCCATCTTTATATAAAACCACGACTAGTGACATTTCTCCCTTCTCCCCACGTCTCCTGTAAGTTTGATGTAGCCAAAAAAAAAAAAACCTCGATCCACTGGACAACAACTTCCTCGACACGAACGATCGTGGTTTTGATCATGTTGAGTTCAAGTTTCTACAAACGAAGCCTGAACTGACGATCGAAGCTGATTTGAAACCAACAGTGTTACGTCTCTTTTCCACCAACCATCTCTACTCTACTAGACTCGGGTTGGTACCAGACACGTTGTTTTCCATCACAGTTTGGTTCGTCCCCGACATGAATGTGGTGAAATCATCAGTAAACATTAATGGACATGGAGGAGATGCTGTACTTGTTGCTGGGTTAGCTTACGACCAGGTAGCTACGATGACTCTGTTTAAAAATGACGCTCCCTCTGACCAATCAGAGGCCGGCAGTCTGTTCACGTCACGTCTCCATTGGTTCCTTGACAGAGTAGGAACTAAAACAGTAGCTGGTACCAGGAACTAGCTAGAAAACACTAGAAACTAAGCAGAGTAGATGCTGGTGTTGCTACGTCTCGTCTACATCTAGAAAAACGCTGACGTCCTCTGGTTTTGTTTTTCATTTCCATCTATTTAAAACTGTTGTTACTTCTTAAGTCTCCTGTTTTATCTACTTCAGTCATAAGATAAAAGACTTCAAAAAGTATCAACTCTAACATCGTTCACTCTGAGGGAATAAATCTCAACTTGTCTGATGAAACAAACCAAACAGGAAGAAATATTTAGAAGATTTTAATCCCCGAACGAACAGAAAGACTGTGATAGCAGCTCAGAGTCGGAACAACGTGGCCTGTATCTGCTCTCTCTCTTTTCTCTGGATTATGTTGCATTAAGTCTGGTTGCTTTAGCAGATGTTTTTTTTTTTTTTTTTTACTTTTTATTTCCTGTTCCTGCTGCTGCTGCAGTGACCCAGTTTCCCCCCTCAGGGATCAATAACCATCATCTCTTCTCTTTATCAGCGTCGTTTCATCTGACAAACCAAACAAAATGTGCAGGAATCTGAAACATTCCTCTCCTTCTTCTTCTTCTTTTTCTTCTCTCACAGTCGTTGTTGTCGACTTCACCGAAGCGGTCGAGGTCACGTTACCATGCCGACGTGTTAAATAAACAATATTTTCATCGATTCAGACTCACGACACCTCGGCCGGAGGATGAACAACAGAATAACAACGGAGGTGACGCGTCTGTTTATTCTCAAACCTAAACTTTATTCAAAGGACAAACTGAGTCAATACTTAACCACAGAAGCAGAACTGATGAAACACTTGTAAAAGCTGCTCATGTTCTTTTAGTTGGACTTGAGGCTACAAACAGCTAACGTAGAAAATAAATGGTTGTAAACAAACTGTCTGTAGCTCTGAGGTGACCAGATTAGATATAATCTCTGCAGCTCGTCGTGGTTCGACCCTCACGTCTCCAACCTGACGTAGGTTGACGCAGCTGGAACAAACATCGCGTCTCCAGATCGTAGTCGACGCTGCGTTTTATTTAACATCTGAGGTTGACGAGTCATGAAAACATGGACGGACAAGTTCAGTCTACGTCGTGACGTGATGAAGAGGAGGAAGATGAGGAGATGGACACACGGAGGGAAACTCAAACAGACGATGATGAATGTGAATAAAGATGAAGGAGAGGCGATGATGAAAGGACGACGCCGAAAACGAACGAAAAGGGACAAAATGGAAAATGAAAAGATTAAAGACGAGGACAGAAAAATAGAGACGGTTGAGTGATAGAAGTTTAGGAGAAAGGATGAACGAGCGGATGGAAGAAGACGATGGGTGAGATGGAGGGATGATTTTAAGGGAAAGGATGGACGATGAAGTTATGAAGATGAATGAGTGAAGGACGAGAAGATGAAGAAGAAAGATTAAAGAAGAGGACGGATGAAAAGACAGTGGAGACAGAAACTAAAGGAAAGAGTGAAACATGGATGAATGAAAGTGAGAAGATGATGTGGAGATGACGAAGGAGGAAAGGATGAATGTAGAGATGTAGAGAAATGGAAGTGACGTGAAAGGGAAGAAGATATGAAGGTGAACGAGTGAAGGAAGAGAAGGGAGGAGTTCAGGAGAAAGGAAGGACAGAAGACGAGAAGGATGGAAATGGAAAAGACTAAAAAGACGATGGAGGGATGAATGAAAGAGACGAGAGAGTGATGGATGGAAGAAGACGAACAGACAAGATGGAGGGATGATTAGAGGAGGGAGGATGATGAGATGATTGAAGGAGTGAATGAAGGTGGAGGAAACAGACGAGTGGTTCAGTGAAGGAAAAGACAGACGAAGACACGAAGAGATGGAGGGAAGAGTTAAATATGAAGAGAGGAAGAGGAGGATGAAGGAGGGAATTCCCTGTTGCAGCAGCAGCAGCCAATCAGCTGCGACACACACACACATTATGTTACGTAATATTACATCCTAACCTGTGTGTGTGTGTGTGTGTGTGTGTGTGTGTGTGTGTGTGTGTGTGTGTGTGTGTGTGAGGGGGTATACCCTGCTTATTGAATTCACACCCACGCGCCAAACCCCGCGAGACGAACGATGTTTTCATCACGAATCTCGTTGAAAATCAACGAGAACCGACGCGATTTATGTTTTGAATTAAAGGCAGATTTATAACAATATTTACATCATATCAACAATAAAGATAAACAAACAAACAAACAAACAAACAGGTCGGTCTCTTACCTGAGTCGCTTTATGAAACTGCTTCTTCAGCCCCGCGACAGACATCACGTCAAAGGGAAAAATAAAAACAAAATAACGATAAAAATATGTTTGTTTTGTTTTTTTTTTTTTTTAATTTAAATAAATATATTTATTTATAAACGTTGGTGTTTCTATGTTTGAGCAACGAGCTCGAGCTCAACGTGGCGGTAAAAATCCTCCAGATGAAACGACGATAGTTTCCTTTTATTTCTGTTTGAACGTTGATGGAGAAAAACGAGACGAGGCGAAGTGAAAAGAAATGAGCTGCTTTTATATGAGAGAGAGAGAGAGAGAGAGAGAGAGAGAGAGAGAGAGAGAGAGTGAAGATCGTCTATGATGAAGATGCATCACTCAAGTGGTTAATAAAGTATTTCAACAATAGAACAAACTAGAATAAAACGTTATTTCTCCGTGATGATGTCGACACGTCTGATGCAGCAGCAGAGACTTTAACACTTTGTTGAATATAATAAATAAATGTTAATTTAAAAAAATACTATAAAAAAATCAGAAAAATATAATCTGGCTGCAGATATGGTCAATAAAGAGATATTTGTTTTATTAACTTATTGATTAATATCTATTATTATGATGAAAACATATTTAAATAATATGTAGAATAAAGGTATCAGGTTTATTTGTTTGTTTATATTATATTATTTTTTTATTATTATTATTTGTTTATTTATTTATTCCTGGAAACAATATTTTGAAAAACAAACAAAAGAACAAAAAGAAAGTTTCCCTGAGGCAACTAGAGGAATCACACCAACACAGTAATTAGTTATTTATTGATGAACTTTGACCTTTGACCTCGTCTCTTTTAATATTGAGATTTACATCATTTTTTTCTGTTTGTTTGTTTTTGATGTTTCTGGTTAAATGAACAAAAAACAGATTTAAATCCTGATAAAAGAGAATATATAAAATAATATATAAATGATTTGATCTGTTTTAACTTATATTCATATGTTATTATTATTTTATTATTATTATTTATTTTATATTAATTATAATGTTATATTTAGATTTTTATATTCATATCTATTTATATTTATTTTATTATTTATACATTTTTTTGTATTTTATTTTTTTGTATTTTTATATTATTATTCGTATATATTTCTTATTTTATTTCTTCTTATCATTATTATTGTTGGTACAAAACTTACTTCAATAATTAGAAACATTAGAGGTTTGTTTGTTTGTTTGTTTGTTTGTTTCATTTCATTTCTGCATTTCTTTTTTTTTTTTTTTTTTAAATATTTATTTCTAATTTATATTTTCTTTTCTTTATATCTTCCAGACAATCACCATCTGTCGATACAAACGATCTTTGGTAGCCTTCTGTGACGTCACTGCACCGCCCACGAGCCTCCGCAAAAAACGCACGAGAGGAAACGACGGACAGGAAAGAGGCGTTTCAGCACCTCGGACAGTTCAACTTTATGATGCGTTCAAGGAAAACTGGGAAATTAGATATTTTCTCTAATCTGAAGAAACTAAAGTTAGAAATGTTTAAAATAAATAATTAATACAAAATAAAACTTTATTAACAGAAGATTGTTAATCATAAATAAACACAAACTCAATTTAAATCAACAGAAAACTAAATATATTGATTCACACAAACAAGTCGCTACAAAGTGTAAATGTGATAAGATTCATATCAAAGAAAACAGGTTAAAACGTGTCAGTTTACATAGTTTACACATTTTTTCCAAACAGCATCGTTAACTGAGACTTTATGAAGCTAAAACCAACAGTTTGTTGACGATTTGTGACAAATTATCAGACTTTTAGTTTTAAAACGTGTCGACCTGCTGGATTCTCTCGTCATTTGTTGATTTATTCCAGCTCAATGACGACGTCGTGTCGTTGGTCCTGAGCAGCTGCAGCGTGACAAACAACAGCATCGTTAAGAAAACAAACAACAAACAAACAAACAAAAACAAACAAACAAACAGGCGCAGGACAAAGACCACATCAGTTCTCACCTCTTCTCTTGTCTTTGCACACGAGTCTGAGCATGATGGCGGTGGTCAGGAGGTACGGAGTCGCCACGACAACGTGGCTTATCACCCTGGCGACGGACAGCTGCGAAGAATCTGCAGGAGCATCTGGATCCGCCACTAGAGAGAGTCAATGAGTTTTATTTTCCATTTTAACGGCACAAGTTAAGGCCTGAGCTAACTGGTTAGCATGCTAACTTCAATACAAGGAGCATTTCGTCTAAACCAGTTAATAAATAGCTGCTAATGCTAATTTTAGCTACATAGTAAAAACAAAAGCCTTCATGTAGCAGCTTTAAAGTGACGGTCCAAAGTAACATGAACCCAGGGTCTATTTCACCATGAATACGAGTCAAACTTCCCCTCAAGAGATATTTTATGTTGGTTGAAGTAATATCCAGTTTGACCGTCTTTTGTTTTCACAACCAAATAGTTAACAATGAAAGTAAATGGGGCAAACGTATCTAAATCATCATTTTTTAACCACTAATAAAGCTCAAAATATCACTTCACTGGTGATCAGATCAGCAGATTCATCATTTTCCTGAACAACAGGTTGATGTGTCCATGAAGAGCGAGAAACATAATGAATCTGCTGATGTGAAACAACCTTCATCACCAGTTGTTATAAAACCAGACGTTGGGTGAGTCTTGTAAAACAGTGTTTTTAATAAACTCTGGGTTCACTTACTAAGTTATCAGTACTTCAGTTTATGTGTAGGGACCCTATTCATGCTACTGCTGAAGTGAAGTGATATTTTGAGCTTTATTAGTGGTTAAAAAATGACAGTTTAGATACGTTTTGTTAACTACTCATATTCATGGTGAAATAGACCCTGGGTTAGAATTTCCCCATAATCACTTTAAAGAACCTTGGTTGCAACAGGAAGTAATTACCACAGTGTGACGATGTTTTCTTATCATAGCAATGCAGTTATGGTTAGTTTATTGTGGTTCTCACCTCTGACAGTCAACCAGCTGTCTGCTGATTCTCCAACTCCAGAGATGTTGCACTTGTAAGTCCTTCATCAGATGAAGAAACGCTGTGAATGGTCATATTTCCTGTGGAGCTGCTCCCGATGAAAAGCTCGTCTTTGTAGAAATTGGTGGTGAGTTTGGAGGACGTGATCGTTCTGTACAAGCAGCGCAGACTCACGCTGTCGCCCGCCGTCACCGGGAGGACGGGACTCTCCAGGATCACGGAGCCGCCTGGAACACAACACAAGGGTCCGGTGGTTTATTGGCTGCGAGTAAACAGGTTTGAGGAGGTCACCTGACGTAAGTGAACCATACTTGTGATTCTGATGCGTATGGTCCGACTTCGCTCTCCTGAGCTGGTTTCGCACCAGTAGAGTCCAGAGTCGGACGAGTACGTTGTGGTGATGGTGCAGGTCGAGTTCTTCAGGATTCCCCAACTGAACGGACACAACTCGGTTTCTCTGGCGCTCACGTTCCTCTTCAGATGAACGCCACGGGGATCTGAGACCTCACAACTCAGAGAGATGCGCTCGTATAGAAAGAACTGAGACCTGTTGGGGTCTACGTGGATCAAGACTGGAGGGAAAATACAAGAGAAAAGAGCTTGAGATGGATTTTGTGCTGCTGAAGTAGTAAATCTAAAGTCATGTTTATAAGTTTTTGGACAGTTTCACGTCACTTCTGTTTTTCAGGCTGTGAGCTTCAGTTTGAAATGAAACATCTGCTGCTTCAGCTCTTGTCAGGTCTGGACTTCATCAAGTAGTCGCACTGAGATCTCAGCTGAAAGGTTAATCTTAAGGCGTCTGAAACCAAGACGTCTGCCTACTTCCTGAAGAGTTTGTGGCAACATTTGCAGCAACGTAGCCAAACTGGAGGGACCACCGACATTTTCTCAAACCCACAAAATGGAAATAAAACTTTGATTCTCAAGTTTAGGAAACTGCAACGCGGTCACTTGTCGTTCACATCAGTTTTCAAAAACCCAACAGATGATTTTTGATGAACCAAAGACCTTTGACACGTCTCATCGTCGCCTCTTTCTTCTCCAACTTGAGTCGACGCCGCCTTGATCTAAATGACAACTCACTCACTGTTCAGAGGTTTAAAACTGAAACTCTGAGTCTGAGAAACATAAAAAAGGTGAAACTGTTCAAATACTTATAATCTAAACTGGATTTTTAAGGAACAGGCATCAAAAAATATCTTCAAATCTGAAACACAAACAGGCTCGTTACCTTCTGGTTTGGTCTCGGATGAAGCAAGAGTAAGAGAAACACCTGACGGACACATGTAGCAGAGAGACTCATGATGGTTGGTGATGTTTTAACCTTTAGATGAAGCACAGAAAGAAGAATATGTTTACTTACAAAGAACGAGGTAAAACAAAGCGACCTCCATCTTTTCTCGTTGCAGACTGGTGGATGGTTAAGTCATAGACGTCTGCTCGCCACCACTTCCTGCTGTAACAAAAACCAGCATGAGGAACCCGTTTCTCATGCTGCTTTGTTTCTGGGTCAGTTGACCACAGGAAACACAACGCAACAACTAAAACTGCCAAGTTTCCTCTTAGTTTTAGGAACATATTCACGAACAATTTGTAAAGATGTCAAAGATGTAAGAACTTTTGGTTTGGTCGTTTTGGTTATTCGGTTTTTGTTCATGCAGTAGCAACAGAAACAAGCTAAAAGGGAGGGAAATACCTTTATGTTGTAGGTGTTTCTCTCTAAAATGTCGGAGATCATTTTTGTTCAAATTCGGCACAAATGTTCACTGAGACTCAAAGATGCTGATTGTCTCAATTTTCATACTTCCACTTAATATTATGAGTGTGTTAGTGCGTTCACACTGACACATCTGGTAAAACACAGTGAACCATTAATACATGGATGGTTTCACCCATGATGATCAGAAAGCTGAATGTGGAACGATAAGATTAAGATGTCGGGTTGTAGCCAAAAAGTTGTTTATCTCATTTATTCCATCAGTTTCCAATTAATTACCAAGACCATGGCGGCTCGCCACAGTCTCATTTGACCATTTAATATATATGTAATAAATGCGTTTTGAGTTGCAAACTGGTCTGTCAGTGGGGATGAGGGTAGATAATGTCACTGTTGACCAGCGGTTCTGTGATATATACTGGAAGGACATGACCGGTGAAGTGGCCTACACACCCACAGAGACCGGTTGCTGTACCAGTCTGAACAGCAGCTGAGAGATTTATTAGATCACCTTATAATTCAATAATTATTATAAAGGATGAGGGTGAGTATTAGTGTCCAACATGTCACTGTACTAAATCCACATCTAGTCTGTGTCTGTGAGGAACAGACCTGCTGACAGATGTGCAGCTCTGACAGTTTCCTCAGTGTCACGCTCCCGCGGCGCTCACATGCTGTGCAGTGTGAATCCGACCACAGATACAAGTTTCCATTGATCAATGACAATGAAAGATTTAAAAATGTAACAACATCAGAGAGACTTTTGTTCTGTCTCTGTCTCCTCGTTGCTATAATAACCACAGCCTTTTGTTCCAAAGCTGAGCCAGTTAAGACTTTAAAGTCTTAAGTCTTTCAAACTAAATAAAGACACAACATTAGTGAACACAGTCACTGTCAGCTTTGGTAAATCACATCTTAATCTATTTGCATCTACTCCTCCCAGTATTTTGAGTGTTCTGACAGACACGCCCATATTTTCATATTCATTAAATCAAACACACTAAATGGATCACGCTGCTATTTTCTCAGTTTAAGGGACAAAATCCTCATTGGTCCGGTTAGTAGATCAGCTTCAACTTGTGTTTGCACGAGACCTTGTGTGGACTAACATTGATGGCTTGAAACAGTCAGATTCAAAACATGTCCCCACACACACACATTCCCAGATAAGTTTCTACACCATCTCGAAGACTCGTCTGGCTCAGAGCGTTGATCAGATCGATGATTGATGTGATTCAGGTGCAGAGTTCACAATTTCATCCTGACTCATCTGTGATTTCACTCTACTTCTGTTTTACAGTATGAGTCTGACACCAACAGCTTGGTGCTGCTTCATGTCGGCTGGATTTCTGCTTTCATTGACATGTTGTAGTTCATTCTGGATGTGATAGGTGGCGTTGACAGTCTGGTTGCAGGGAAAAGTGTTTTCAAACTACTTTTCTGTGTCTTTGTTGTGGTTTGAGGAGTTTTGACATGTCTTCTTGACATGTTTGTCTTTACTCGCCACCCATAAAATATGAGGTTTCACTGTCAAGTTCAAGCTTTTGACTCAATTGTTTTCTTCCAGAACTGAATCAACTAGAAAAACAACCTGTAAAAGTGTTGTAAGTATTGTTAAGAAGTGTTGTTATTATTGTTGGCAAAACATACACATACACCAACAAAACCAGCACATCTTCTTTGCTGAGATTACTCACCAACAACAAGATGGAAAACAGTTTCTATGTTTCCAATTTGAGGGTACGTACCCGTGTCTCGGGTTGTCTGTGAACAACGACTTCCTCTGGTTGTTTAAAGGGATCTTCATGTTGAGGGGACCTGGTCCCGCCCTGATAGAGGTACATGAAGTTGACCAGGTTCAGCTGATCCAGCAGGTCCAACACTTTGACCAGCTCACGACCTAGTTCTGCTCATTCAACCTGGATAGATCGACGTGGGAAAGAGAATCCAATCCACCTTTTTATCCCTTAAATTTTAATACTTGTAAAAGCAACAACTATGTTTATTAATCAGCAATTTATCAATCACTTTCATCTGTGTTTAGTCTTTATATTTGTGTGTTGTTGTGGTTTCAACTTTGAAAACCACACGTTTTCTTTATGTCACCCCCCAAAAAAAATCACATTGCAAAGTTTTAAGTGTTTAATAATCACTGCAGCCTGAATCATCATAGATCCAGGCTTGACTTAACAAGAAAAACAATCTGCAAAGGTATTAACAGATGTTGTTATGCAACTTCTTGGCAATCAAACAATGGAATGACTGACATACCGTTGAGCCCGAACCTCCCACCACGTGCTCTTGACTCACAGGTATAATCTACAAATCACTCATAGATACTGTGGTTACTACAAGATGGACTACATACTGATCTTTTACAAAGAAAACATTTGAAACGAGTTGACCCACCACTCGCATACAGATAAACACAAACTGCAGGATGATCTCGACGGGAACGTTCAGTCTGTTCGTGTTTGTGAATCTGATTTCTACTGTCAGAGGTAAGTGTGCTCTCTATTTATGCCATTAGAAAAGTTTTCAAACTATATTTTAATCTAATGTTAAAAAAAACATTAACTGTGTGACAGAAAACAGTAGGTAAGAAAACTACTGGGTGTGGCTCAGCAGCACTGACTTCTGTGCAGCAGCTGTACAACTGTTGGCTGCACAGACTGGGAGGTAAAACCATTAAAATGTGACTTCAAGTTTAGAAATCCAAGAATGGCTCCAAACATCCAAAGATGTCTGTTCAGTAAAGTTCAATTGAGTCTCGTCAAAATTTAAAAAAGATGTTTTGCTAAAAGACTGAAGAGCAAACTGAAACAAATATCTTGTGCATGATTAAAATGATTCTTTTTTTTTTTTTTTTAAGTTTTTTTGGGGAATTTTTTTTTACTTTTAATCAGAGATAATGTAGAGAGATGGGAAACAGGGAGGAGAGTGGGGGAAGGACACGCAGGAAAGGTCGACTCGGTTGAGACTCGAACCGGTGAACAACTGCACAGCATATACACCAACACAGTGACGCCTTAACCACTCAGTCATCCAGGCTCCCTCAACAAAATGATTCTTGACAATATTTACACTCCATCATGTGTTGTCTGTCTAGTTAGAGCTACTCTCTTCCTGTTGACCCCTGAACTGGAATACTTGTTGAAATGAAGTCATTTTGAGAAGCAGCTTTCATTGAAGTAATAACATGCTCTTTCCAGGTGTGGCCCAGCTAATCGGCTCTACGGTGCCGATACTGGGAATAGTTGGCGAAGTAGCGATCCTGCCATGTCGAGTTCAACCTGCCGAGAGCGTCAGTGAGGAGACAGTGGAGTGGTCGAGATCTGACTTGGATCACATCTACGTCTTTAAATTCCTTCATGGGCGCGAGGACTATAAAGATCAGAACAAGTCCTTCAGACAGAGGGCAAAACTGTTCCTAAATGAACTAAAGGACGGGAACATGTCGTTACAGCTGGGACCACTCAAACTCTCTGACAGTGGGAACTACACATGCAAACTGATTAAAGCAGGAATTCCAATTTCCACCCATGTCCACCTTGGTAAGCCTGCAGAACAGTTTTGCAGAAGCATTTAAATTGTCACATGACGACATTCTTCACATTCCAAAATTTTCATGTATTTTTTTCTTTTTCAGTCATGGGCGCAGTTTCTCCACCAGTCATCTCTGGTGTGAGAGATAAGAACAGAACAGTTGTTCTTAAATGTGAAGCTAAGAAATGGTTCCCAGAGCCAGAGATGGAGTGGAGAGACAAGGAGGGAAAGATCATCTCTCATGACTTTAATACTACAGGCCATGATGAATACTTCTCTATCTCCGGGGAAATCAAAGTAGAGACCACGGACAACATTTACACCTGTATAGTTCGACAACAGAACATCAATAAGTCCAGGGAAATATCACAAGAAATCTGCAAGTCATGTTTTATTTCTTAACTAGCACTGTGCTAACATGCTACTGTGTATTAACCAGTTCATTTCAGTGTGTGAGCACAGGACTGTTGTGAGAGTGTGAGATTAATAAGATCAAGATTTAACTGACTGAGGGATGAGATGCAGGAATGGTTAGTTATCATAGAAGACCAAATATGGGAAATCAGCTAGCTTGTTTTATATATATATATATATATATATATAAATTAACCAAACAAAAAACCTGTAAACATCCATCCACTAATCAGGTGTTTGTTCTTTTGCAGATGGGAAATCAGTAGATTTAAAAAATTCTATGTCTGCACTTGATGGATTACTTGGGTTGTCCATTATGCTGATTATTACACTGATTGTTGGGATCATGGCATACTACCTTGGTAAGTCAGTCAACAAACATTACAACAAACACTCAAATGGGCTTCTATCTTTCTCTCTATATGGACTAAACCTCTTGTTTCCCGCTCCTCTAAATTACCCTTAGGAATGAAATCACCCTGTGAGGGACAGAAAACGTGTAGCGGTAATTATTATTATTATTATTATTATTATTATTATTTTACAGATTTATTTTGTGTTTTTAACTGTACATCTCAACCAATTGGTCTATACTGTTATAACTGTGTTTCCTACAGTATATTCCACTCACAGCACTGAGGGCCAAGATGATCCTGATGGGACACCCATGATGTCGTCACAGTTAAATAAAAAGGCTCCACCAGAACTTGAACAGTTGCAGCGAGAGAAGATGGAGTTGGAGAACGAAGTTAGTGATCTTAAAGCAAAACTTCAGCAGGCGCAGGAAGACAAGGTGCAGTTGCAGGACCAAATTGGTAAACTTCAAGCAGAACTTGAACAGTTGCAACAAGAGACGGTGGAGTTGAAGGACCATCTTTGAGGTTTTCAATCTATCAGTGTAACAGGGACCTAATGGGGTCTGCCACATTGTTCCAGCTGCAGTGTGGAGATTATTTTGAAGTCAGTGGAGCAGAGAGTTGAAGAAGAGTGACACTTTTCGAACACTAGAGGGAGCCACTCAACAAAGCAAAGTTTCCTAAATACAGCATCAGACAGTGAAGGTGGGATCTGAGCAGCTGAAGTTTTCAGACAAATCTGTGCAGGACCAAGATGTTAGATCCAGGTTTAAGATTAAATGGTGCAATTCAACACAAAAGAAGCTAAAGGTAACACACTGACTGATCAGAGAGGAGCTGGGTCTTGGTGCTCATCGTGTGTTAAGAGCTTTAGTGAATCTTCTGAATGAGTGAATTTTCTGTGTTTAAGATGAGACGAGTGCAGACGAGAGACATAAAAGCTGGTTGTTGGAAACAGTAAGCGGTTGTCCAGATGTTTTTATATCTTCCCTCTTTCATCTATTTATAAAGTATGTGTCAGTATATATTTATTGCATATTATATTATTATAGTCACAGTAAATATAACTTTGTTCCCAGATATCATGTGATGTATTTATATTAACTGTAATTACGGCAAAGACTGATATAGAGAAGTGACCCATCATAGACGTGGTCTGTCTGCACTGAGCCACATCATCCTCTAACAGTCTGGTTGAAGTGATATTATTAAGGCTTGTTGACCTTAAATTCATGGTTTTCCCATGTGTCATGAAGGAGGTTTTTTTTAACCAGTTTCGACTTGAAGTTGATCATAAAACACTTCGTCCTTTTGACCGATCGCCTCGTTTGGTCGTTGGTGCTACAGTTGTAAGAGTGAGAACAGATTATCAAAGGAAGGAAACATTATAGATGCATTTGTACTCTGGATCTTTTTTTCATTCAGAAGGGGAAACTGAATGCTTTGATTTGTCATAATAGTTTAATAAAATGACTAATATGATTAATCAGTGTGGTGGTTTTTATTAAAGATTATATTTAATTATTCATCATCACACCTACTTCATCGTGGGACAGATCTTCTGTTTGATGTTTAAATCTGTTCAGTGTTTGTAGAAAGTACCTGAAAATACAACTAGAGTAGAAGTAGAGACACTAGAGTAGAATAAAATAACTTTGGTAGAAGTTCAAGTCGTCACTAGAATGATTCTCCAGTAAAAGTCTTAAAGTATCTAGTATTTACTGTACTTCAGTATGACAGTAATCGATAAGTAAATGCAGTTAAGTGTAGAAAGTAAAAGTACAAGTACATGTTAATAAAACAGAAGAATATGATGAAGTTTATCCAGCACTTTAAAACATGGTGTCAATACTGAACCCAGACCTGAACCCAAACGCACAACTCAGGAGTCAAAGTAGTAAATCAAACAAGTTTTTTATTATAGTTCAACAAAAAAACAGAAAAAACACAACTTCAGCGAGTAAATAAAAAAACACACTTACAAGCAAGAATCTACTAAAACACAAAGTAACAAAGAAAGATACAAAAACCTGACGAGGCAGCGGCACGAAACATTTACTGGACAAATCAAGGCACCGGTGTAACTGGCACCAACAGACACAAGAGGAAATAAAGCAAGTGACCTGAACTAGTGACCAAAGAACTAAAGTTGATCTTTTTTCACTAAATCTAAATTTCTGTTTGATACTGATATTGTTGAAGTTTCTCCATCTAAACCAGTGATCAGCAGAAACCAGACGCCGGTGGAGGAGAAAGGGATGAAGAGTAAAGAGGAACTGACGGCACAAAGCATCCACACGTCTGTAACGATGGGAAATGTACGATCTCTCTCCAGTAAAGGCCAATTCAGGAGGATTCCTGATGAGCCGCTGGGCCGACCTGATATTTGGGCCAACTTGTTATATATATACAGTTCTATGTAAAAGTTATAGACACTCCACATAGACCAGACATATTTATCTATCACTTTCTTTATGCAGATATAATAAGAAAATACAGGAAATGTGTGCAAAGTATTTAAGAACACATGAAATGTACTAATGATTCTGGATTCTTCCTGCAAAAGTAGATTTTACAGGAAGTCAATGAATTGTTATATGGACAAATATAATCTAACAGATGCATGTATGAATTTATTCTTAAGCAGTTTTCTGGTTCGACTAACTTACGTTTTTGTCTCTTGACTCTTCATTTTATCCTTGATTTTGAATAAACCTCTTTATTAAAACCTTTTCTCTCATGAACAAAACAGAGGAGCTGAAGTAGGTTTGTTCAGATTATTGTAAATATTTATAAATAGTTTGATTTTTTCTCAGTTTTTTGAAAAAAAAAAAAAAAAAATGAAAAAGAAAGCCTGGGTGTTTATGTAACATTCTTGGATATTTAATCTGAATTTTAACAATATGGGGGATAAAGTAATAAAAAATGGCTCAAATCACACACAGGTTGGTCACACCAGGGGCACATCTTTTTTGATAAGATGTCAGTTCGTTTCATCAGCTACAAAAAAGCACCGTAATCTCCCAGCAGACGTCCCCACCTGTCACAGCTGAAAGGGAAACTGTGGGGATTAACACATGCAACGACACCTGGTGATGAATTGTGGGATGTCTATCACATGATGCTGGATTTCTGGGTGATTACGTTTGGTGACTGATCAGTTTAACTCATTGATTGACACAGTCAGCACCTGCAGCGAGTGGAGGAGTTCAAGTTACTGTGCGTTCACACCCAAAGCGAACAAGTCGCCAAAGATGCTGAAGAAGCTGAAGAAGCTTCGCTGTCGATAAATTTTGAATTTGCTCAATTTGTTCACATGATGTGATTCAGTTCGTCAATTAAAGGAGCAGCGCTCGTCCGGCGCCCTCGGTCAACACGCACACGTTTCCTGCCAGTTTCCTCAGAACAATAATAGCAAATAATGATAATATAATAGTAGAATAATTGCGCCTGTAATAACGTAATAAAAGCGCCCGACTCCTACAGAAAGTTACATGTTTGGTCAATAAAAAGAATAAAACGACTAAAAACACTGAATTCTGAAAAATATATTCATGAGAAAATAAAATGCACTACCGCTTAAAACTACATAACATTTATTGATTAGAGCAGAAGTTTAATGAGCAAATGAAATACATTCCTGCTTAAAACAAGTTTGACTTCCAACAAGCTTTGGAGATGACTGTTCTCTGCTTTTGTATTTTATTTTCTTTACATTAGTGATTTTATTTATTTGTATTAATAACTATTGTTCTTCTTGAGGGAAATTCTAAAGGTTTATAAAGGTCAAGTATCAAAGAAATTTTTTCTGTTCAAGTCATTGGGTAATTTTTTGAAATAACCGTGGTTACGGTCTTTCCCTTTATCAGTTGACCCAGCAAACAATGGAGAGATTATATATGTCTGATCTAGTTGGTCGACGTGTTTTATTAGAAGACACGAGGAAGTTTCCGTATAACACTTTCATCTGAGATAAGAAGTGACTGTTATTTCATATTCGGCGGAAAACCTCCTTAAAATTCATGTGATAATCTTTGTTTTTTTTAGTAAAAACTAACAGGTGTTTGATGATAAATTCCCCTCGTTGGTCGTCTGTTCCAGAACAATCGGTTCTTTAAAACAGACCCAGCTCGTGTTTGATTAATTTGTTTTTTGTTGTGGTGGTTACGTTAACTGAGGTGATCAAGGCTCTGGGAGCCGGACCACAGGTGGAGACGGAGATATCAATCGTTTCAAACTGGAAAAAACAACGACGACACAAAATCATCATGTGCTTTAAAACATACACATATAAAGTGTTTTATTTGTGATTTAACAAAATAAAGATAAAAAATTATAAAAGCACATTTGTAGCATTACATCACTAGATACAGAGATAATAGTTGAAACATCAAGTAACCAACATATTCACAGTCCAAACAGGTGCCCTGCTGAAAGGTGCGTTCACAGTCGGTGTTGAGGGAGCAGAGAGCAGTTGACTGTAACAAATAAAAGTCAGCTCAAAGACACATGTGCCAGAGGATAAATGGGTTAGTGTTACTCAATACAATACTGAAATAACCGACCCCCCCCCCCTCACTGTCGGGTTTATTTCAGTCTGAAATAAAGATGCTAAAACAGATCATTTACTTACGAAGTTTGAATGTAAACTCTTCACGACTGGAGCTTTTTTCCAAGGCTCAGATCAGATTGCGTTGATTCATGGTTAAATTAAGCTAACACGCTAAGAACACGCTAAGACGCTGACACTGAAGGATACTTCTGTCACACATCAAGTGTAAAAGTTTAGTAACAAATGATTTCTACGTAAAAACTAGTTCAACTCTACATCAAGTCAAGGTTTTAAAACTGGGACATTTCCAGTCAGAAATCTTATTTTTAATAAATAAAGTCAAGACGAGTTCTCCAGGAACTTAACTGAGCCATGACTGAAATGTCCGAGCTGTGTGAGACCGTTCAACTCACGAATTTTACTTTTCTTTCGTGGAAGAAGACGAGTTCATCTTCCCATCGACGATGAACGGTTCGGTACGTCGGCGCTTTATGACTCGTCACCTCGAGGCTTCGAGGTCGGTGAGACGGTCGACATCTCTGGTCCAAACAAACAAGTTTACAGTTAAAATATAACTGCTGGTGCATTTAAATAAATTATTTCCACAGGAAATTGACGTCTTCTGTTCATCACGTGATGAGAGTCTGAGAAAAGCTTAACTATTCTGGCACATTGTGTTTTTCCAGGCTGAACTTTTCTAAATATAAATCATGTCCAGACATGTTTGTATCAGTTTATGAGCTGTTGCTTGTCTCCATGGAGATTTAGTGACTCTGGCGTCCGAGCTTCAGTTGAGCTGTGGACACAAACAACAAAGACATGTTACTGACCGTTGCTACAGTTGATACAGACTCATTTGACTGATCTGATGCAAATAAAGGGAGGAAATTCAAATCAGGTTGGAAACTTTGCTGCAGTTCAACATGTTCAACAAGTCTGCATCTTTAATCTATAAAAAACTCCTGGTTGTTGTTACTGTGGTTTGGATAAAAGTCAGACTTACATCTATTTCTTGAATAATTTTCCTGTTTGAAGGAAAAGGTCTCACTGCTGCAGGTCGACAGAACCAAGTTGGTTGGAGTTGGTTCAAATCCTCAAACAATTTACTGCTTTCTTCTCCATCAACGACCGTTGACGTTCCCTTGAGCAAGGCACCTAGACTTGAGGCAGACATGTGGCTGGTTCTTTTGGGGCGGCTTTATAATCGTACTTCACATCCTGAAGGAAAAACAAACAGATGTTTAACAGTCTGTCGGTCATTTCACAAAAAGCCTTTTGTTTTTGTTTCATTCTGACTTACATGTGGTTGTCGTCGTTTCATAAAATACACAGTGACTCCAACAACTGAGGTGAGGACGACGACAGCGACTACAACAACAGGAAGAGTCTGTAGCTCTGAGGTAGAAGAATTAAACAAACAGTTCAGGTCATGAACAATCACATAAACATGAACAAATGACTAAAAACATGTGATAATTCCTTTGTTTCCTCACTTTCTTTGTCCATCGTGTCTTCAGGTTTTTCAGGAAAGTCTCTGTGATCTGGTGGCGTCTCTGTCGTCGGGGAGTTAAACAGGTCTGGATCTAGAAAAACATGATGATGGTTTTAAATACATGTACGTTTTGCTCATGTTCAGTTCAGATTTAGACTAAGATCTGGACCTTTTCCAACATTTCTACTTTAATCCAACATCTGTACTCACCAACAACAAGCTGAACGACTGAAGACTTCACTCGGCTGTTTAAGTTTGGGATGAAACATCTGTATCTCCCTTCATCCGCTGACGTTATGTTCACGATCTTAAGTGAAATGTTGCCTTGTTTCAGGCCGTCGAAGAACAGCGCCGTCCTCTTGGCGTACGACGGGATCTTCATGTTGGGAAACTCCCGTCTGTCTCTGTAAACGTGAACGTATTTGACCTGGCTCAGTCGGTCCGACGGGTCGGGCTTCTGGTCCGTCCTCGACCACTCCACCGTCAGTTTCTGGACGTCAAGCGGCGGCTCCAGGTGACACGGCAGGATGACGTCGTGGCCCGGGGCGGTGACAATCGGCTGTGGTGGGCTAATCATCTGAGACTGACCTGAGAAATAAAAACATTTTTCAGTAAATTTGATGAGGAAATTCTGGAGATTTTGTGAGTTTGTTAGCGAGTTTAATAGCGTGTTTGCTAACAGCGTTCACTTGCCATGTTCTACACTAACGTCGCCTTGATGTAGCTTGTTAAACATTTACTGACGTGGCTAACGAGTAGAAATGGAAAGATCTCGCACCGAGGAGACATATATTTCTTTATTTCGAGGAGACGTTTAATTAATTTTCCATCGGTAAATTGCCGCCTCAAGTGTGAGAATAGATGTGAACTTGGACATGCGACACGTCGAGCAGGGACCTTCCATGATGCATAAAACACCAAGTTGACTCATCTAAAACTGTGATAAAGAAGGATGTGGTTGGTGTGAGGAGGAAGATGATAATTAATAATCTAATCATCGATGACACAGAACAACTGACTTTCTAACGGTTCCATCTCTGACATGTGGAGGTTGATACTGATCCTAGTTAACAAACAATTAACTGTGAATTCTTCTCAATAACTTTTTCTTTTTATTCATTTATTTATTTTTCAGGAAATCAGGAGACTAGTTGGAGAAACTACCAATCAGGAGCAGGACAGGAGAAAGGGTTAAAAAATAAGGAGAGAGGATGAATATTGACAAAGATTCATTGTTTTCATTTTCTTTTTGGCCAAAACAAACCAAAACTAAATGCTGGTAAAAGAAAAACCCATAAAATTTCAATTGAGTCTGTGGGGGCAGATAAAAAAAAAAAAAAAATCACCTTATTTTACAGATGAAAAACAAAACAAAGCTTCTGGGGGATGATCAGAGAGAAACTTTGTGTCACAAGCAACAATGTGACTATTGACATGATGACGATGAGAATCAGCTGAATGAATCAAATGATTATGATGATGATGAATAATTTATTGACTTTAACATTTGTCTTTTCAACCAGAGACGTCTTGTGACTGATAAAGAAGGAGGATGATAATTAATGATCTAATCATCGATGACAGATCAACTGACTTTCTAACGGTCTAAGAGCTGCTGTATCTCTGACATGTGAACGTTGTTGCTTATTCCAGTTAACAAACATGAAACTGTAAATTCTTCTAAATGTTTTTTTTCTTTTTATTCATTTATTTATTTTTTAACCAGAAACTTCATTTTCTTAAACTCATGGTAATGTGGGTTTGTGACTCAGTCATTTGAATTACATTTGACTATATTTGAATGAGATATTTCCTTCCTCTTTAGATCTTTACATGTGTGGTAGAATGTTCAGTTCTATTCTTTCCATTTCTTCCATTCTTGCTCATAAATTTCTCTTTATGTTTTCTTTATTTATTTTGCCGTAGACGCAGGTAAATGTGTCGTCTTTACTGTGCAGTAACGACCAAATCGAAGCGACGCAAAGGATTCGTAGGAACCTGTTACCAGCTGTTACTAAAGGAGCTTTACCTTGTAAATATTATAAAACCTTCAACGGAGTTTGTTCACGTCAGATAAATGTTGATTTAATGATCATTAAAACATGAGTGAAGCTGGTTGAAGTCTGAACAAACACATCTTATCAGTGATAGTGACAGTTCAACATCTGTTGGATCAAGTCCAACATTTGAAAAAATCAAAACCAGATGTTGTCTGTTGATGTCAAAACATTCATCAGACTGATAAGACATTACTGGTAATGAACATCAACGAGATGAATAAAGTGTTTGTTTTAAGTCTAGACAGTGGTGAGACATGGCTCAGTGACATGGTTGAGGTTGAAGTTAGTCTTTGTTTCTGGTTTTAGTTGTAAATTTATTTGCTAATTATGAGTAACTTTTTTTTGATTAACTTAAGTGTTTGTTTTGTTTAGATTAGAGTGTTTTGATATTCTTTGTTGGTTATTTGTTTGTTTAGGATATTTAGATGTATATAGTTAATATTTGTTTGTTTCTTGGTAATTGGGTCACTGTCAGTAGACACTTTGACTGTGTCAAACCACATCACTGTGGTGCATCAGTGGCCTGTTGGTTATGTTTGGTTTAAAGTTTAAGTTGATTTTTCTGGACAAATGGTCATTTACAGTGATCATCTTCAACATGTTAAACAGACTCAGTGACTCAATGATAAAACCAGTTGTCCCTCATGTTGCTCCAGTTCCTCATGTTTCTAATGAGACAACTATTAGACAACTAAGTGACTGAGTTAATTAGTGAATTAAACCTTCCTGCTGTCAACAAAGTGTCTAGTTATTTACATTAATTAACGACTGACACGTGAAGCTGATTCACCGTCAGAGAACAACAATCACCGATGATAAATAAATAATCCTCCAATGATAAATATATATAAAAAACACTGACAATCTTCATGATTTGGACTTTTCTTCTTCACAGTTAAGTGTCCAGATAAACTCATTCATTCATTCTAGTTACGAGACATTAACGATCAAACATCAGTGAGTTTGAGAGTTTTTACCTTCGACCAACGTCCTGACGACGGAAGTGAAGCTGAGAATAAAGATCCAGGTGAACGAAGAGAAGCTGATCAATTTCATGTTCAGATCCGACCCACACAGGCTCTCACAGTGACTCCTCTGATCAATGACTCCTCTGATCAGTGACAGTGTTATAAATGTGACGTCAACTTGTGACCAAGTCACGCCCACGTGGGACGTCTCTCTCTGTTTGTTTTTTCATATTCTTTCTTCTAAACTTATTTATTTAAGGTCAAATTTTTCCCAGAGGCAAAAAAAAGTCGAACGTTTGTTTAAATAATTAACGTTAAAAATGTAACTTAGTCGCGTGAAGTTTCAATTCTACATCCGGGTCTGAACTGAACTGAGATCAATCGATAAAACAAGACGTAATGAATCGAACTCCGGTCTTGTTGCCATAGCAACGTGTGAATAAAAACATCTATAGATCAGCGCCGTTTAAATCAGGTGAATTTAGCTCTAAAGACTCAAAACTAAGAGTTGAATAGTTTAGTATCAACTCAGTAAACAGTAACGTGTTTACGGTAAAAACTGTTTCCTTCTTTAAAGGTGGAAAACCACGATGTGTCATAGTTGTTGATACCTCGATCACTAAAATCCCACGTGTTTATAATAAATGAGGTGTGTTATAATAAACTCTAGAGAGTTTCCAGACATCATCTACTCACCGGCTGTGTCCTGGTCGCTTCTTCTTTCTTTTCTAACGTGGAAAACCCAAGTAAACTTCGCTGCTGCCGCAAGGACTATAATAATAAAGTTATTATAAAGTTGATTAAAGTTCATTTTAATCGTCTCGTCGCACGAGCGGCTCCAGTCAACGGTGAGACTCGGGCACTTCCTGTTTCCACTGGAACGTTCGCGACGTCATTACGTCATAATATAGCGTTTTACGTATCTTTTTTTTTTTTAATATATATTTGAATGATTTAAAACAGCTTTTATGTATTTATTTATTTGAATGTGAGAATTTAAAGAAAACAAACAAAATTTATTTTTATTTTCTATTTTTATTTTCATGTTAAATGTTTCCAGGAAACACAGACGCTGATGTTTGGATCATTTTGTTAAAATTACAGATAACCGATCAGGGTGGGGGTGGGGTCACGTGATAGAGTTTGATGGAGCCTAAATATAGATGTGACCACGAGATTATTCCAGCTGAGTCACTGAGACGTGTGACTGAATCATGACTCATCATGACTCATCATGACTTGTCCAAACATGTCTAGAGATTTCTACTTGTTGCTGGAAGTTTCCCAGGATCAGGACTGGGATAACAGCTGGACCAGGGGTCAAAGGTCACAGGGGCTGCTCAGTTTCTCATGCTGCTCCTGAGGTCACATCACATCACATCACATCACTAATTAGACACAAACGTCCTGAAATGATGGAAACATTTATTTCTTTGTAACGTTGTTACATTTATACTCTACTATATATATTTATATAACATTTGTTTCTGTGATGCTTCAGTGTCAATGTTGTCATGGTAACAAAGTACTAATACTTCACTACTGTACTTCAGTATCTGTGCTTCACTTCACTACATCTTCACTTTTACTCTGATACATTTTCAATGTTCAGTGATGAAAGTAAAAGTGATGTTTTCTCTACCGGTCCGGTTCACTCTAAGTCTACCTGTGACTGTTCAGTGGATGCGAGCGGATCGAACCAAATATCGATAATATCAATACCAGCGTTGATATTGGATCGTGTGGTTTTTGGTCTGAAAACGAGACAACAAACTGTGCAGTTTGTAGAAATACAGTAAAATACAGTAGTTAACACAACCAATTAATAGAAACATGAACATTAAATCACATGAGGGAAAATAACAAGTTCCAGAAACAGAAACAAAGAGAATAAGAGAAGTTCCCCACCCACCCTCTGGCCCTGACATGGGGGTGACCCAGTGACAGACGTCTGAGTCATAATATACTTTAATAATATAATTATTAAAGTATATTATGAGAGTGAGTAATTATGAGAACATACATGTTATTATTTATTGAAACATGTTAATTAACTTGACTGATGTTAAAAAACATGATTCTGACTGATTTAATATAATGACCCTTTTATATTCACTGTGAAGTGGACACAATTTAAATGATCATGTTCACACTATTGACACATTATTATTATTATTATTATTACTACTATTGCTATTATGATAATAAAGTATTTTCTATTTAACTATAAACCTTTACCTTGTGTCCTGGGTTTATCTAATTAATAATCTAAAGGGAAAATCACAAAAACACTGAAAGGTCATGAAAATGTATTCAGATTTAGGTTTTATGATTAATCCACTTTAATTAAAAATATGTATTGACTTGATATCGGATCAGTACCGAGCAAATCGACACAGCAGATCCTGCGGGACAGGAAATCGTGCACAAAAACAAAGTAAAACATCCGGGTTACTTTCAAAATAAAATAAACGGTGTTCACGGCGGACGTCGGACTGGAAACTCATCCGGTGGGTATTGACGGACGGCGGATCGGAGACGCAACGCAAGTGTCCATCAGTGGTCTGGGGTTAACTAAGTCTGATGGTGGGTGGAGCCTCCATCTTAAAGGTGGATGATGGAGAAACTTTAGTTCAGACTCAAGACATTGTCTGTGAAGATTGTTGTAGCTCCATGTTTTAAAGTGCTGGATAAACTTCATCATATTCTTCTGTTTTATTAACATGTTCTTGTACTTTTACTTTCTACACTTAACTACATTTACTTCTAGATTACTGTCATACTGAAGTACAGTAAATACTAGATACTTTAAGACTTTTACTGGAGAATCATTCTAGTGACGACTTGAACTTCTACTCTAGTGTCTGTACTTCAGGTACTTTCATCCTGGCAATTACTGGAACTTCACCTCGCTGAGACATAACAGGTCAGCAGGGTGTTACATGTAAAGACGCTGCCAGTATCTACTTCCCACTTGTACAGTAAGTTACTTTCACATTCACTGCGACTGTGAGAAACAACATTTCTCTTACAGTTCAGTAGATGTGGTTATGATTCACACTCCACTGGCATCAACACTACAGTGTTCAACTCATCATTATTTAGTTGAGTTAATTTGTTGGTTGTTCTTGATCAATCTTATTATCTTTTATTTTATGAAATAAAAAGCAGTAGAGGTTCATGTATTTCTTAACATTTCTACACTGATGAACTTTTCTCTGGTTTGGTCAGATTGTGTTGACTCATGACTCACTGACTTTTATTGTGAAATAAACAAGCAACATAAAAATCAGTCTGATGAAATGAGAAGAAACTTGACATGTGACCTCATGAAATCATGTTGTGACAGACGTTTTTAATGATGTTCACTCTCTCTCTCTCTCTCTCACACACACACACACACACACACACAGATATATATGCCTGGCCAAAAAAAAGGTCACACTCTAATATTTCCTCAGACGACCTTTAGCTTTAATTACAACATATTCACTGTCACATTGTCACAATAAGCTTCTGCAGTGTCACAAGATTTATTTCCACCCAGTGTTGCATTAAAGTTTCACCAAGATCTTGTATTGATGAGAGTCAGACCACTGCACAACGTCTTCTCCAGCACATCCCAAAGACTCTCAGTGGGGTTAAGGTCTGGACTCTGTTGTGGTCGATCCATGTGTAGAAATGATGTCTCCCTGAACCAGACTTTCACAGTCTGAGACCCATGAATCCTGGTGTTGTCATCTTGTATATGTCTGTGTCATCAGAGAAGAACAAACAACCTGGTCATTCAGTATATTCAGGTCAGCTGACCTCATTCTTTGGACACATAATGTTGATGAACCCAGACCTGATCAACTGCAGCAGCCCCAGATCATAGCACTGCCCCCACAGGCTGGTACAGCGTCATTAGACATGATGGATTGATTGATTGATGGTGAACAAATGTTGGACCAGTTGGATGAAAATGTCGCTTCAGTGCAGATGAAGTCCGACGTCTAAACGACAGAGATTCAAACAGACGAGCTGGCGACAGTTTTGACTAAGACACGAACACGAGGTGAGAATCTGAGACATTTATCTGATGAAGATTATCTCTATTTCTTTTATTGCTATTTCTTCATTTTATAAACTCTCAGTTTCTATAAAGAAAAAAGAGAAAAAACTGAGGTTGTGAGGACAAGGAAACAAGGTCAGTAACATTTTAGTTGGGTGTTAACAAACATCCTGCACACGCACACACACACACACCTACACACACACACACACACACACACAGGCATCTCATATATTTAGATGTGAAAGTTATGTTTCAGCAGGAAGCTGTGGCTGTGGTGCGTGTACATATCTGTGTAACAAACTCAGATGCAGCCTCCATCTCCCAGTCCTGGACCCTCAGTTCATCTGTCATCATGGAGATAACAACACTGTGTGCTGTCGTTGGTGAGTTAATCAGCTTTTAACAATTAATATTTTTGTATCTGTGAATTAATTCACCACTGATGATCTTCACTCAGGCCTTTACTGCTGGAAAACGCACCACGTTGTTTTTCTTTTGGGTGGTGTGGGTGGCGGGTTACAAACTAGCGGAAATAAAAACTAACAAATTAAAAAATACAATAAACAACAACTAAGAAGCAACTGGAAGAATGTGACAGATGCAGTTTGGACCTTAACGATATTTCTGATTTGTGGATGACATCCTGCAGCTGCTGATGCTATTAGCTTTGTGTCTTTGTTTTTTAAATATAAATGAAACAATACCAGTGGAATCAGCTTGGGGGGTTTCCCTCTTGTCTTTTATTTTTTTAACTTTGAGCACCGTGAATCGTCTCGATCATCATCATTCAGAAGCGCGAAGAAGACGAAGAGGTTTTGTGGTAATAAAACTGTTCTCCCTCATGTTTGTGTTTGGTTGCAGCCACTCTGAGGGTCCAACCCAGCAGATCCCAGTTCTTCCAGTATGAAAACATCGATCTGAGTTGTGAACACTGGGGAAACTGCTCTGAGTGGAAAGTCAAGAGAATCACGTCCACAAACACCAGTGAAGATTGTCCAACATCCTGGGACAGAAGAAGTGAACCCAGCTGTTTCCTTGAAACTGTTTACACATATGACTCTGGAGTTTACTGGTGTGAGTGTGAAGCAGGAGAGCGAAGCAACAGCATCAACATCACTGTGACCGGTGGGTTTAAACTACATTATAAATATCCTTTTGTTTTAGTGGAGATTCTGTCAGACGCCACACACCAGGTCAATGCTGTCGTCATTAGACGCAACGTGTTCGTGTCAGTCTGTACTCCACATTCTTCCAAATGTTCTTCATGTTTGTGTCTTTATACATTTGTCTGTCAGTGTTTCTGTCGTTGATCAAGTCGCCTTGATCATCGATGTGAACTACCTTGGTTTGATCGGTCTGTAAAAAGTCCAGTGTCTAGGATTTAGTGGCTTCTTGTGGTGAGGTTGCCTCCTTTCAAAAAGTGTAGGACAACTTGGTGTCTTTGGTCTTTTGGTTTCCAACCATCGAGCCATAGCGAGCCAAGTCATGGCGCCTTCATCTTCCTACTCAAAGAGTGTCGTTATAAGTCTAAACCCTACACGCTCGACCTTTTTCGACATGAAACTGAACATGTGTTGAGTCTTAATCCTCCTGAACATTGAGTTGTCGTCTCTTTCAGCCGGCTCCGTGATCCTGGAGAGTCCCGTCCTCCCGGTGACGTCGGGCGACAGCGTGACTCTGCGCTGCAACACGATCTCTTCCTCCAACTACACCACCAATTTCTATAAAGATGAGATTTTCATCGGGAGCAGCTCCACAGGAAATATGACCATTCACAGCGTTTCTAAGACTGATGAAGGACTCTACAAGTGCAACATCTCTGGAGTTGGAGAATCAGCAGACAGCTGGTTGACCGTCAGAGGTGAGATGTGAAGAGAACTTGTTTCTAAACCTTGAAATACGATCAACGAGGGTGAGATCAGTTAGTTGAAGCTCATCATTTGTTTGTTTTGCTCATTTTACTTGGTCGTAAGAATGTAAATCCTTCAAATTTGGCACTTCGACTCAACTGTGAAGTTATGAGAATGTGGTCTGACCTGGTACAGATTTAACACAGTTGCATTGTAGTCTGGGATTTATCTGTTGTCTATGTAACCTTCATGTGGGGGAGTTTGACATATGTATAGAGAAAGATCTTTTTATGTTTGCATTGAGGCCATTTGTTTTTTCTGCCTAAAAGTGACATGCTCTTCGCCCCTTGGACCCCCCACTGCGCTAGTTGTGCTTCCTGTTGTGGTGGTTTGCCTGGTGCTGGGTGTTGTGATGCTGCTCTGCGTCTGGAGACGACATAAAGGTCAGTTTGCTTTCATGTCAATAAAATGACATTTTGCATCCTGCTGGTTCAGCAGAACTTCTGTAATGACTGGGTGTTTAAAGCACCGACTCGAAAGCTCAAAAGAAATAAACAGACAATCTTTTTCACAAAGTTGGTCCATGACGACCGAAGAAAGAAGAAATTAATTTGATAAGGTGTCAAAAGCTGCAGAGTAACTACCAACACGGTGATCCTTACAGCAGAATAATCACTATAGACAATGGACGGACACTAATGTGTTCATGGCAAAAACCATGACTTTGTTAAAATGAATGAATCTTGAGGCACTTAAAATGTTAGGCACAGTTAAAATGACGGATTCAAGTTGATTTCAGAGAGAAACAAGAACTAGTGTGAGCAGGCGCAGGTTGTGGTCAAAGTGTAAAATGTTTTTGTGGGCACATCTCATTCGTTGGTTCACACCAAGGTTATTTTACACAAATAAAAAACAATAAACACAATAAAACTAGAACTGATCAATAGATACAAAGGTGTTTTTTTCTCTGTTAATTTGGTTAAAACAAACATATCAAAGCTAAATGTTTCTTTACAGATGCGATGATTACATCTTCCTGTTTTGATGAAATTGATTATGTAAGAGAGCGTGAGAACAAGGTATTCCCTCACCTACAGAGATAAGACTGTGATGTCAGACGATTCATTTTCAAAAGGTTAAAGTATGTTTGTTGCTCTTAGTGACATAAATGTGTCAACACCCAGCTCTCTGTTGTCAAAGTTCACATTCATGTGTCAGTTACGTCATTTTACGTCAACATTCTACGGGAATAAATAGAAAGAAAATAAATGTGCAAGTTTTAGCTAATAATAGCTAGCATTAGCATCTTCCATTAGAAAAGAAGGAACTGAGATGTTAAAGTCATTTTATGTCTTAAATAATCTTTTAATATCAATAATTCTTATTAGAAATGTTACAATATAAACTTGTAACATTTAACTGATTGTGTTTAAAACTAAAACTGTGTTTACTTTGTTTGTGTTGCTACATTATTTGACATCACACACATGGTAACAGCTGGTATCACATGTTCTGTTATTAGCATCATGTGTTTTCTGTCCAGTTTAGAAAATGAAGGAAACAACATGAAAAACACTAAATTATAGAGAATCTTTCTTTAAACTTTTAGTTCTGTGTCATTTGTTGCTGATAAATTATCCTCAGAACTAGAGATGTCAACAGTTAGTTGGTTAATCACCACAAAATAAAACTTTATGAGTCAGTAAATTATTCAAAAAAGACTAAATAACTTTGTAAGATTTATAACCTAGTTTATATTATAGTAAATCTTATCACTTACCAACAGGAACAGTCCTGTTTCATGACAATAACTTCACTAACTATGAGCTAAATGTCGTTTTTTTTGAAGCGTCCATCATGTTAAAAAGCTAAAATTGTCAAACTCTTGACATAGACCAGTATATTAGAGGGGTTTGGTCACATGACCTGTTCAACTGAGGAAATATGTGATTTTACCAGAGGGAACCAGCATCATGAAGAGCTGAAAAAAAACAAACAAACAAAAGACGTAGGTCATTACTTTAAGAAGGTGATGATATGAAGGTTTTTTTCTGCACTCGGATGTGAAGTGTTGTTCTGTTGTATTATTTCTATCATTACTTTCTGTTTTATTGTGACAACATCCTGTTGTGGCAGTCACTTCCTAACTAATGTGTTTCACCTGCTGCCTCAGCAGCAGCTCATCATCATGTTGTCTTTGTTTCATTTGAGCTTCGACTTCCCTCTGTGACAGATTGACTCTGTCCTTTGTGTCCAGATGTTTCCTTCTTGTAAGTTTTTTTTCCACCACTGATTCTTCCTTTTAACTTTTAAATATCTGTGTCTTTTTCCATGTTTCATTGATTTGATACACAAGCATGTGGATGTAAATGTGTGAAACCAGCTGATGTAAACAAGAGTAAACATGTTGTTTCACAGGTAAAACCGACTCTGACATTTCATACACTGATGTTATCATCTGCACAGAGGAAGTGAAGCCACAGAGGATTAGAGGTGAACACACACACACACACACACACACACAACTCTAACTAGCTACACTACATGTAACTTGCTAAAATGCTAAAAAAAAAAAAAAAAAAAAGTCAGCATGTACCTGCCCTCTGTTAGCTCTGTGTTGTGTTAGTAATGCTAGCCATGCTAACTAGATGTTAGCCATACCTCAGGCTGACCTATAGTAGTTACAGGCAGCTAAAGTGCTAATAATGTTAGCCATGCTAACTAGCTGCTGACATGATTTACCAGCTAGCACCTTTACTTTTAGCCTGAACATAAAGAGAAATTAAGGAAATGACCAACGTTGTAGCTTCAATCACGTCATTTTGTTGACAGGTTTAAATCTGAATGACCTCTTTTAAAAACTGTGATGTATAAAATCTACTACACATTTCAGCTTTTTGTCGTGGTTATAGATCAGCTCTGAAGAGGTGTCAAGACAACAGGAGTAAAAATGATAAATATCCAAAAACAAAGTCGCGGTCTAACAGAACGTCAGTCATTTGTTCCATGTGTAATGAGCCGTTACGTAGCAACTTCACTCCATGTGTGTTTGTTATTGTCTCATAGAAACTGAAACTCTGCCCCGCACATGTCTTATTTTAGTGATTTACGCTACAGTTGGTTTCTGACCAACCCAGATTTAATTCACTTCTCTTAGATACAAACGTAAATATTTACACACTTTATGTCAGAGCAGTGTGTTTGTTAAAGAGTTAATGTTTTAGTTCAGGTTTTATACTTCTACATGCATTTATCAGTTTTGTATCTCTGTAGTATCTATAGTAGTGTTTGTGTTTGTATCTGTGTAGTTGTTTTTGTTTTGTCTCTTTGAAGTCGTGTTGTTCTACATCGTTTTGTGTCTAAACTTCATTTTTTTTATCTTGTAGAAATTTAGCATCTCTTTGAAGTCATTTTATTCTTTTATGTTATTTTCTGTCTCTTTTTGGTCCTTTTGCATCTTATGATTTGCATTGGTTTGTAGTTTGAAGTGTCTTGTTGTTGTCGTTGTCTCGTTGTGGTTGTTGTTGTCTCGTTGTGGTTGTTGTTGTCTCGTTGTGGTTGTTGTTGTCTCGTTGTGGTTGTTTTCCACATCTTTGTGTTCATGTGTCAGTAGTTTTGCGTCTCTAAAGTCATGTTTTTCCCTTTGAGGTTGTTCTGCTTCATGTTGTTTTGTCTCTGTGTGATTTTTCTGTGTCGTTTTAGAATTTTTCATTTCTTTGTTGCTGTTTTATTTTCTTTCTCTTTGTAGTTGTTTTCTATCTTTGCATCTCTTTGTCTGCATTTTTTTTCTTTTTTTGTCTTGCAGTTCTTTCGTGTCTCTTTGTCGATGTAGATATGCAGGTGTTTGTTTGTTTTGTGTTTTTAATCTGATCCTTGGACGAACCGAGGACTTTCTGAGGTGGTCACTTCATGCAGATGCTCAGACCTCTGTAGGATTTGTAGGAAACAGATGATATTTTTATTTGAAACAATCGTAGGGTTTATTGAACAGCTTGTGTACGTCCTCTCTCCACAGATGTGGACGCTGTTCCCACCGTCTACTCGTTAATCATACCAGGAACCACCTGACACGAAACTGAAGCTTCAGAGTGTAAATAATGTGTAAATCATTGTGTGTGAGTTGAGTTTTAAACTAAATATTTGTCCTCTGAGCTTCTGTGATTCATCTGTTCTTAATGTTTGTGTGAAACTCACCTGATCCGTGTGATAGTTATTGTCTCCTCCTGCAGTTTTTATGAAACTGTAAAGGAAAAATCCTGAAACCAAACACCAGGGGAACTTCTGAGACTCCCGGCTGGTTTCACCTGGTACTTGGTACCTGGTACCTGGTACCTGGTACACCTGGTACAGCAGAGAGCTGGTGAAATGGAGCTGTTTTCATTTAGCGTTTTATTTAGCACATGCAGTAAAACTTAGTAAAACTTTCAGATGCATATTTTTATCTTAATTTAAATTAAAACGAAATATATGTTATTTTGGTCCGTTTGTGAAACAGTGTGAACATTTTGAAAATCTGTGACAAAAATATGCGATTTCAAGTTTCTAACTTCTCTGACGTGTTTCAGCTGTTGGTGTTTACATAAAAAATAAACAAAGAAATAAAGATAAATACCTGTCCTCTTCTACGTCATTTATAACTCTTTAATCCAGAGACGTATTTATAGTATCACACCCTGCCCTATTTTTACCAACACAGACAAAGTGAATGAATCATAAACCAGCTCAACCAGTAGTTCCTCATTCCTCACGTTACAGCTTCGGTTGCTACAACTAGACGCTGAGTAAACACGTGACCACCTGAGACAGAAATTAGGCCACAAACTACTGCCAAGTTTCCAAGTTATTTATCTGAAATAAACACACAAAGTTTTAGGTTGTTTTTCTATTTTGTCCAACCTCAGTTCAACAGATCTATTTCTTATCACTTTGTACATAAACCTGCTTCTGAGTTTTTGTGTGGTTGAGTCAAGTTTGGTTGAGTCAGCCGGGTGTTTATTTTCCCAAATGACTCAACAGACCCTGTGTTTATTTAGGACAAGCGTCTATTTGACTTCTGGTATCGTTACTTTTTTAAATTACAGTGCATCTCCAGGCACTATTATTTGCATGAAGCACATCAAGACGGTACTCGTTTTCTTGTCATGTTTGCTGTGACATCAGTGATCTTTTGCTTCAGGTCAGTGATGTCCTGTATCTTTGTTCCATACTAACTGAGTCAGTTAGTACTAACGACCAGATCTCGTCTTACACCATCGATGTTTTCCTCAGATGTTCTCAGTCGTCCACTCCTCTTTATCCAACGTTCCTTGTGTCATGCATGATTTGACGGACGTGACGGTGGATCTCTTCAGTATTAGTTCTATAGTTGTGCTGAGTCTGCACCATGATACACATTGTGCCTTCTCTTGAGGAGAAGCCGTTTTTATATGGGTTCATATACCACTACGTATTTTATCACCAGGGTACAAGAAATACACAAATACAATGTGATTTAAAAACTTCACATACAACAAATCTGATTAAGATATCTCATCAATTGCCTTTGTGATAAATTTGTTAAAATGTAAAGAGACTTTATGGACACTGTGTTAGACTTTATTAACGTCTCATTAGGGAAATTCAACTGTTTCAGCAGCAGAAACAGTAACTGTATAAAACACAAACAAGAAGAAAAAACAATTATACAAAGAGATTTTACAAAAAGTTATGCACAAGATACTATATATAGAATTCAATACAATATATATAAACAAATACACTGATGCCAAATATGTGTGTCAGTCTGCTACAGCAACTGTAACTTGGTCCAGGAAATGAGCAGTTTGCAGACTGATTCAGGACATACTCTGGAGAGTCATTAAACATTAAAGTACAAAGTATACAAAGTATTTAAAGTGCTTCCTACCAAACTGCTCGTTGTAGCATTTCATTATCTTAGACAGTACTATATATAATAGATAATATTATCTTAAGTCATTATTTTAAAATAGAATGAGATGTGTTTCATTCTGGGATTTTCAACCTGTCACCTAAGGCATGTGTTGGGACTGTGGGAGGAAACCTGGAGCACCAAGAAGAAACCTATGTAGGTTACAATTAATCAGCATTTCTAAATAAGACTGAAAAATTCACATTATCTCTGTATACTTTAATCTCAACGTGCGTCAGTAAAATGAAATGTTTTATACTCAAACTTCCCATCAGAGGCCGGACAGGTTGTTTAATTTCCTCCGTGGGTTGAATTGTGGGATATACGGAGCGGGTCAGGTTATCGAGTTAAATCTAAAAAATTAATTGTTTCACGTTAACTTGCAAATTTCTCTTCTTTCATCCAGAGCTTTTCTGTGACTGTTTCTGATTTGTGAAAATAATTTATGCTTCATTGAATCCTCATGATCGTCACTGCACACTGGTTGTTTCAGGTCACTTCTGCAATATACAAATTCTAGATGATTAACCAGATGTTCACCACATTTCATTTGTTTATGAGGTTTTAGTTCTGACTAAGTTTGCTTTAGACCAGTCCGTCTTCTCTACGCCTGTAGTCGTTCTTCTTTTCTTTTTACTTGTTTTGTTTCTCTTCATTCAGAGGCTCTTTGGCCCTGAGACCTGCACTTAAAATGCTGTTGAAGCCACACGGCTCCAGTCAGCTGAGTTTGTCTTACTCCTCTGTTTTTTACAGTCACGTGAAACCAACAGTCACTACTTAAAACTTCCTTCAAATTAAGAGTCTTTGTATTCTCACTGTATCGTGTGGTAACTGAGCAGGTAATTCCTCATACCAATGACGTCACCTTACAAAGCACTTCTTCCTTCAACACATCATCTGGTATCATCTACGTATGTTTACGTTGATGTTACATCAGTTAGGACCATCTTCACAATGAAACATTGTCTTCTAAATGATGCTGCATCCAACAAAAAAAATCACTTCAGCTCAACTACGACAAATGTTTTCATTCATTCAGGTTCAACATAGATTCTTTAGACACTAATTGCTTCTGTGAACACACGTTGAGGAAGATAATTAAGATGTTTTTCCCCTCACAACTAATAATGACAGTGATGAAAACCAGGAAAGTGTCACATCTACGTTCTCTGTTCCTTGTTCCTTGTGGAAAAAATAGATTTTCATGTCTTCTGAGTTTCTCAGAAGAAGAAGGGTTTGTCCCACGGATTTAAACTTCAACATTTCCCATGACTCCAACCATTTAGATATAGTCCTGGTATATTCAGAGCATTTGAGCCGATGAGGATGTGAACTTTGATCAGTTATCTTGGTCAACAGATGCTGTGTTGATTTACATACTTTCGTTTTTGAAGCCATTTGGGATTTTTGGTTTCTTTCTCAGTTTCTGTCCCAGTGGAGCTCTGGGGAAAGAACTGGGGTTTTGCAAACTTTAGTTAAATCAGTCATTTTCTGTTGTAACCTCAAAATCAGAAAGATAGGAGATAGAAATAAATGTTTTAAAATGATCAACTTTAAAAAAAAAAAAAGCTTTGTACCAAAGATGGGTGAAGGATCCTCAATTTGCCAACAAAAACTATGAAAAAATAATTGACAAGTTACAAAATAATGTTCATGAAAGAAAGACCGGAACAGATGATTATCTGATGATGATCATTAAAACTTCGAAAGTGAATGACAGCCAATGTTATTACCAACCTTATCTACCAGTTACCATCTGTGACGTGTACAGAGAATAAATTACTAGACTTGGCTGAATTAGCTTTATTAACTTTATTCATTTAGATTCCTGAACTAACTTTGCCTGAGCCAACACTGACACTTTGGGCTAGCTTAGCTACTTTAGCTAATTCACTGGTTGTCAACTTTGTGGCCGACCTTATCTCGATGACTTTAGCTCATCATGTCTTCTGTTAAACTTTCTTTGTTATTGTTGTTTGACAGTGGGACATTGGTGTCAAAGTCTCCTCAATGAAAACTATTAACGTTAAGATTTAACAAAGACCAGATGAGGTTTCTACTTGATCTTGTCTCCACCCTAAAATCCTGAACATTTCCTTCCACAACTCAACAAAGACCCTTTGATGGTTTAGATGGAAACATGTTTGTGTTGGTGAATCAGCAGTTGAGGTCATTTTTAGTAGAAATTTATCAATTATATTAAAGATTGTCCAGTTACCGGCAACAAGTCCAAGTCTGTCATTGTCCAAGGTAGCGTCATGTGGTGCATCTTACTTCCATAGTGTGTGAATGTCAACAGGGTAGTTTTGTCTCAAATGATTGTTCACTGACCAGAAATGAGGATCAACATCTTCTTCTTCTTTTTAACGGTGAATCATCACTGGACAGAACATCAATCATCAATCATGGATTTGAACCGTGATCGTCTCCACCAACATATCTGCTGCCTTGTTTTCATTTCTAATCAATAATCAAAGTCTTACTAGTGCTGATGTTTGTTAGTGTGGCTCCATGTTTCATGTGAGGTGGAGATTACGCCGCCACCGTCGTCCCTCCTCTTCTGCTACGTAGCCAAGATGGCGTCATTGTTCTATGCTCAACTTTTTGACTGTGATGAGTGAAACCATCTGGGTATTAACAGTTCACTGTGTTTTACCAGACATCTCACTTATGCACTCAGAATAGTAACTATAAGTATGGAAGTATGTGAATTGAAACACGGATAACCTTTGGCAAAGCTTGGGGATTTTTCCAACAAGACAATGAAAACCACATCCAGTCACTTTACAAAAGCGGAAGAAGAAGAATATGTGATGTAATGTTGAGACAATAAAGACTTTGAACCTTCAGCTTTGTTTGCAGAAAGAATGAGATAAAATTACACCTGAAACTCTGTCGGTATTTATTGAAAATTAGTTGTATTTGATTCATTTCTTTCTGTGTAAACGTCCTGGTCGGGAGGCGCCGGACTAATGTGTGTCAGTCCTTAAACTTCTGACAAGCAGGTGACCTGAGGCTGCTCTCTCATTGGCTCCGCCCAGTTCCTATTTATTGATTGCGATTGGTTCTCGACACCTGTCAATGAAAACACATCTTTTATATTTTGACCCCCAAAATTTTTATCACCAGCTGCCACTGAATTAAGTTTTCATGTAAAATTTAAGAGTTAAAACCTTGAATAATTTGATTCTATATTGTTTGCAACAACTACAAGTCAAAAATGAATAAATCACTGTTCTAATCAATCACAGCTTTTTTCACAATACAAACATTTAAAAACCTTTAAAACAACCACAGGTCAACTCATATGACTCATGATGTTTCAGCTTGTGATTCATGTGATACATGTAAATTAAGCAGTGGAAAACTCATAGTAAGATAATGTGATATGTGTCACATGGTGTTTTTTTTTTTTTCTTGGCAAATCAACCATTTAAATGTGAGACAGTATAATAATAATAATCATCATTCAGTGGTTTCTATACCACTGGTAATGTGTTATGAATAAATCACATGAATAACTAATTATATTTGATTCACATAAGTTGAGCCCTATTCACACGGGTCTAGTTTTACCTGGCGACATCTGTGTTTCTTGCCGTGCATTTGCACAGGATTAGAAATTCTGTATTTTACTGGAATTTACTGACATTACGCTCAGATGTGATGTCAGAACTGTGCTCGTCGTAACGTGTTGACACCTGCTCTGTCCAGCATGCTGAACAGACAGTATCATCAGGACCACATGCTTTCCAAAAACCCTTATACATCACTAATTAAAATCATCACGTTTAACGTGGTATATAGTCGTCATGGCAGCAGTAAATAAAATGTCAAAGCAGCAACATGACTTGGGAACAGTGGGTAGTTGTTGTGAACGTGTCCCTGTGTAGATGGTGAGACAACCTCCAATCACTGAGATGCAGATTCACATGGGACTAGTATTATCATAGGATGTCTGTGTTTGGTGAAATATAGTATGTGATTTGTGGTGGAAGTTTTACTTTACAATTTACAGACATGGAGCAATCGCACAGGATTAAAATCACAGACATCCTCCACAATAATTACAAATTACCAGACGTCACCAGGTGAAACTAATCACATGCGAATAGATTCGTTTTAGACTCGTTTCTCTTTTATAGTGAATTTGTGGGGTCATCATAAACATCACCACCTCAAAGAAGAACAAGTGCGACACCTGCTGTTCAACCAGCTGATGTGCATCCAGCAGGAAACACAAAGGTAAACATCAGAGAATAAAATCTGTTTGTTCATGAAGACCAAGGAAATGTCTGAAAAATACACAGGTTCAAGACACAACCAGCTCAGGTCTTGGCCCAGTTTACATCAGTAGATCAAGAGGTCGTTGGTCAGAATTCAGCGTTTACACAAAGAGATGACACCGGAAATACTGAATGTGAAAATATGCAGCTCATGATTTTATTGTCTGTCAGACAATGTCATTTCCAAACACATCAAAGTGATTTATCTGCATCTATTGTCACTGTTGTGTCTGAGTCACTTTCTTTTCTTGTGTTATTTCCTGGTCAGACAGTTTAACAGGAAAAACAGTTGATTAATCACAAGCTAAAGAGTTTCAACATCTGTGATTAAATATTTCAAACTGTTTATTTCAACATCGTACACGTTAGAGATTAATTAATAAGAAGGAATCATGTCGTCTTTATTTATCCAAAATACAGGATCACTGTTAAAAAGAGCAAAATACAAAGAAGTAGAAGATAAAAAGAGAAAGAATCATTTTATTTTTTTTACATTTATACAACAATTAATAGCAACACCACACGATAGAATATTCTATTATAGATAAAGGCTTTGTATTAATAACTAATAGAAAAGTAAAAAAATATTTAAAAAATCCACACATCATTTAAAAAAGATTCACACACACATGTTGGGCAGGTAAAGTCTTCATGTGAGGAAACTGATCGATCTCTGGTTGATGGAAAGACGAGGTAGGAAACATGATGATGGTGAGTCCAGGAGCCAGAAGCTGAAATCAGGACTGATGAATTTCATTCATCTCTCTTGCTTCAGGTGGATCTTGGTTCAGAGGTTCAATTTCCTGTTGATCACGTTGATTAATTTCAATCATCGGTATTTCTACATGTTGACCTTGGTTCAGAGCTTCTCCTGCCTGTTCATCACCTTGACTTTGTCGTCTTCTCTGCTGTTGCTCTGTGTATGACATGATAGACATTTATTCATCATCAGACATTTTGTCACATTGTGACCTTGTTCAACATTCAGTATCTCTGCATGACAACGATGGTAAAGTTCAGGTTAGGAGACTAAAACAGTTAGAGTCCAGACCAGGTTTAAAGTGAGTGTCAGGACCCTCACGTTCCACCTCGCTACACTGAGAACATACTACTTCCTGTCTCCAAAATAAATGTCCTGAGGCCTTAATGTTATTGTGTCACAGACGTTTCTAACAACACAACTGGAATCAGAATAAGTTTAATTTCAATTCAATTCAGTTTATTTTATTTATATAGCGCCAGGTCATAAAAACATTTATCTCAAGTCTCTTTACATAGAGAAACCCAACATTTCCACAATGAGCAGCGCTTGGTGACAATGGAGGAAAAACTCCCTTTTAACAGGAAGAAACCTCCATCAGAACTAGACTCAGAGTGGACGGTCTGATCTGCCTCGACCGGTTGGAGAGAAATGAAAACAGGAAAAAGAAGAGACAGAGGAAAAGGGGGATGTTGAGAAGTTTGGAAGAATAAAAAACATATGTGACTTACGGCTTTCACGTTTCTTCCAGAACCAAACAGCAAGACCAACAGCAACAGCAGCACAGAGAAGACCAACACCAACAACAGAAACACCAATTGTATGATCTTTTGTCCAACCACCACTGGAATCTAGAAGAACACAAAAGACACTGAGGTGAGTCTGGGCAGGTGAAGGTTCTGTTCTACAGGTTTTGACTGTTACTGTTTTTACAGCACATGTATGAGTCCTGACAGACCAGTCAGGTCGTTGAGTTGTTGGACACATGGTCACAAATTTATTTCTGTTTGTTCTCAGGACAAAACTTATGATCATGATGAAACTGTAAACTCAGTCACTATAAAATCTGTCTAGTTGAAGGTTCACTATGAAAGTCCAGACCTCCTTCTATGGTCTCAGAGTAAATAAGGTTGAATTCAAGATGCACAATACATAGAAAACGTTTAATTGAGCAGAAACAGGTGCTGAACACTCTGTTCATGACACCAGCCTTTTGACTACATCAGCTGAGAACTGGCAGGTTTTATATACACTGTTATCCTTCCAGACTAGTCAAGGAGCAGGAGATCAGTTTCCTCCAGGGCTGAATCTAGTTCTCTCTTCAGGACTAACCTCCTGTTACTGATGTAGCCAGCAGGTGTGAACACACCTGAACGATTTCATCCTCTATGTTCTGACACTGTAACCTGTTCCTGTCATTTACTGTTAAACTGAACTGACACCTTTTCTTCTAGTCGCTCCACTTCGCTGCTTCTCATCGACTCACTTATTCTCTCTCTACTCACACACCAGTACCCGGCGCCACTCGCTCACTACACACACACACACACACACACACACACACACACACACACACACACGTCAGACACTCCTTCACTGACAACCAGTTATACTACTATTATAACACCAGGCTGCAACGCTGCTACAAGACATTCGTATTGAAAATGTATAGAAGGTTCCAGAACATTTCACCACCGGTTGTAACCAAACATGTCGTTCAATCAGGAAACTGAAGCAGAACATAGCAAAATGTTGTGTCACTGAACTTGTCCTTCACAAACTGAAAAGTCAGGTGATGGTTGATCTTGACTGTTTGGTTTTTCACCAGGAGGCAGCAGAGAGACTAGTTCACCCTGTAAGGAGTCATTTAACCACCACAGCAACTAGGAAGCTGATACATTAACTTAAATATCAAGCAGAGTGTGTCTTTAAATCTTTTCTGACCTGTTCCGTTCTTTGAATCTGGATAAGAGAGAAAGAGAGAGAGTTTTCAACTTTTGTGCTGTAAACTGTAGAGTAGATTCACAACATCATCACCTGCTGTTCACTTACTTTCTTTCTGATACAGATTTAATTATTTTCTCAATTGTTTCCTTGTTTCAAGATAAAACTTTGGTCTAAAATGCAACTAGATGTCAGTGTTGTTCTGAACAAGTGGTGGAAAAACTATTTACCTTTTTGTTCTTCTGTTGTTTCCTTCAGTGTCACTTCTGAAACAGACAAAAGTGTTGAATCAGTCAGAGGAGATGATCAATAAAGATTTACACATTATCACTGAGATCCAAGATGGTGTGTTCAGTTTGTAGTGATTTCCTCATGGAGTTCATGAGATATCACATTCACAGGACTGGGACAGATGTGATGAGTCAAAGCTCCATAACTTCTGGAAGAGAGTGAATTTTTAGCAGTACTTACCTAAATGCTTACAGGTACACCTCTCACTGTTTCTGTCACAGAAGGAGTACAGTCCTGAGTTATTCTTCTGAAAGCTGTGGATCATGAATGAACCATCTCCTTTTGTAGCATTTTTACACAAAGCAGTGATTCTGTCTTCAAAGTTATACACTTCTTTGTTAAATTGCGGCAAAGGATTTCCCCCGCGGCAGAAGAAGATTTCAGAGTCATTTAATTTCCACGTCGGCAGAGAATAATCTCCTTCAGCTCTGAGTTGAACAGTTGTGTTTCTGCCAACTGTTGCAGATATTGTCTCATTTGAACTGGAACACTTCACTGTGGATAAACACACAAAAGGTGTTAAACATGGTGCTAAACCTCCACCAACATCACACGATCTTCTACATCTAAATTCATGTTGATCATTAATAATTATTTCCTGAATCTGTTTTTAATCAGATCAATAACAAAATGTGACCAGTTTGTTCCAAGTTTGGTTCAACATTTCCACATGAAACTCTGACGACTTCTGATGTGAAAATTGTCAGAAAGTAGAACGACAGCCTTGAGGTCGTCATGTGACCAGTGTGTAGTTATGGTCAATGTGATCACTGTATAAAATGATTGTGTCATCTATTGTATCAAACTTATCACTGATGAAATGTTCATTTAAAAAGACAAACTCACCAACAGTAAGTTCTATAAAGGCATAGCTCTTTAACTCAGGGACACCACAGATGAATGTTCCTTTGTCCTTCAGCGTCACGTTCTTGATCTTCAGTGAAATGTTTCCGTGTCTCAGTTCGTCTTTGAACAACATCGTCCTCCCAACGTATGAAGCCAGTTTGTCATTGTTCTCTACGTCCCTGGTACCATCGTAAAGATGAACTTGTCTGTTCATATCTTTTCTCAACCACTCCATCCTCATCTCCTCCATGTTGATCTGAGGTTCAACGTGACACGGCAGGATGACATCATAACCCTGAAAGGCCGTGATTGGACGGGTTGAACCAATCACCTCAGACTGACCTGAGAAATGAAGGAAAACAAGAAGCAGAGTTTAGTCATTTGTTTCTGAAGTCGCAGCATGTGTCAGTTGTGACCATCACCAGTTGACGTGGACGTGTCAAACAGTCTCATTGTTTCAAATCCCATCGAGGTGAAGATTTATATATATTCATTAAAGTGTATATTGCAGGTTAACCATCACTTTTGATTAATGTGTACAAAAAGCCCTAAATGTGTATACATACATACATATATATATATATACATATATATATATATACATATATATATATACACACACACACACACACACACACACACATATATATATATATATATATATATATATATATATATATATATATACATTTAAAACTGTCTCCAAAAGCAGTTGAATTACAGTTTTTGCAGAGGCAGGTTGTAGAGTGTCCTTGAATTGCTAACAACTAGTGCTAGTCTACAACAGAACAGAAGTACAAACTATAACAACAAGTATTTTACCATCTATGTTCAACTCTGAGTGAAAAAAAAAACATTTTATGTACATCTAGCTGCCATGATCATGTGATAAGATTAGATAAAAACACTGAGTAAACGTACACGTAAAACGTAACATGTAGTATTCATGCTAGCTATAGTTTGTCAGTTCCCACCTGTCAAACTGTCATCTTCCCCTATCAACTCTTCACCAACAATGTAAACATATTTCTGTTCAATTGTCTCATGCTTTGTTAACATGGTGCTGGCTCTGCTAAGATCATCTAGACATAGTGTTTGTTGTTTTATTTTCTCTTTCACTCGGTGAAACTGGTGCTGTACATGTAGAGGAGCAGGAGTATTTTAAATATAAAGCTTGATGTTTTCAGAGCGATTATTGTAGCATAAAGGTTGGCGATTATTATCCTAAATGACTCAACAAATGCTGCCTTTATTTGGGACTGGGGTCCTGGTCCCTTCCTTCCTGCCACCATCTACCATGACCCTTTCCCGCCTTCCCTAACAGGTTGGCGGTGAGCCACGTAACTCTTCTCCTTTTAACTACAACCTCAGATCAGACGAGATAACCGCCTGAATTTAAAGGTGACAGAGAACAGTTGAACAAGGTTTTGATCCTTGTTCTGTGATGTGACATAGACACAATAAAATGTTGGTTGGATGTGTAACGACTCAGAAGCTTCATAAAAACCTCTGAGAAGATTTTTTAGGGTGGAGGGTTTTAAACTGTGATTTTTCATATATTTGTCATCTTTTCAGTCTCAACCAACCTCATTATGAAATACAAGCACTTGACACTGATTGGCTGCTTCTCTGTCACTCAAATGAATGTAACTTCACCGACTTCAAAACACAGACAGATCATCTTTTTACAGCCGATCTCCTTTGAAGGGGAGGGGGTGGAGTCAGAGTGGGGGGGCAGTGAGGTACATTTTATGTCACAAACAACCATTTTGGAAACTGACCCATTTTCTAGAGACATTTCTAAAAGAGGAATTTCTATGAAAAGGAGACGTTCAGAATTTCTAGAACTTTTCACCTGGTCCTGAATGTGTGTGAACGACCGTTCTTCAACAATGACGAGGTGAAAACGCTTTTTTGATTCTGTCACTTTTACTAAACGGAGGAAAAGAAACTAACCACAGTAGCGGTGAGCAAAGAGGGAAGAGCCCAGTGGTGAATCCCCGTCCGATGGGTGGGCGTGGGAGATGTGGCATACAAAAGACTGCTCGCCCTGTGTCACTCGGGGGCCTGAGTCCTTCTGATCGAGACTCAGCCCGTGGACGGTGTGAGGCTGCTACACTGTTGCTACCAGTAGGTCATACAAACCTACAAAGATTAGATCTCAGCAGTACGATTCATGTTTCATGTTTAAAGGTAGGAGCAGAATGACTTCAGACTGATCTCTCTGCTGACAGTGAACAGTTGTTCCTGGGGTTTGTTCACCTTATGTGACGTCACATAAGGGAGAAGAGGGGTCGCTGTAAACTGCTATTGAAAGTACCTACTTTTTTGTATTATATTCTGTTTTCAGATACCACACAACATAAAATACCATGGATGATTGTTCACATATTTATTTCCAACAAGGAAATCACAGAAACTCTTTGGGAAATTTGGATAATTGGACATTTATTATTTATATTTGGACAGATAATATACAGTAAATGATGCTTAAAACCACATAAAGGCTGTAATTTACTAAAGGTTTGTGTGTGAAAAAACAAGTGCAAACTTGATTGCACACGTAAACACATGTAGAAGATGATCTACTAACGCTACAACTAACTGATCTATGAACACAATGAGGATTTTGTCCCTCAAACGGGGAAAATAGCAGCGTGACCCATTTAGCGTGTTTGACTTGATGAATATGCAAATATGGGCGTGTCAGCCAAAACGCTCAAAATATTGGCAGGAGTAGATGCAAATACATTCAGATAGCGCACGAATGTGATTTACCAAACCTGACAGTGATGACACTGGCCAATTGTTCAGTGAGGTAACATCTCAGATCAGTAGTTCAGGAGTTCAGTATAAACATGAAACCAGTTACCAAGGAATACAGCAAACCTGATAGGGTCTTGACGTGATATTTCTTCAGAAAGACAGATCAAAGGCTGCTTACTTTATTCTAAGATTTAAAGATTTTAAAATGTCAACTTCACTATATGTACAGGACATACAGAAAGATTGAAATGCTGTTTCTCTTAGCTGTTGTGCCAGATGCAATTCGAACCACATCATAAAGTTTGCAGATGATAAAACATTACTACAAACCAGCTGGACTCTGCACTCTTTTATATATTTTATTTTATTCTATCGATCTATTTACAGACAGACAGATAGATAGACTTTGCACTTTCAGATTGCACCTTATTATAACATCATTTACATGTGTGTGGTAAATGTGTGTTGAATGTTAATGTGCATATTTGGAGTTTTGGGGAAACGCAATTTCAATCCCCTGTGTAATGACTGTTACTGTTATGGTGTAATTGACAATAAAATTCACTTTTGACAGACAGATAGATAGATGTTGCATCAGGAATAAACATGTTCAACTCTGTGAACGGCAACAACAGAATCTGACTTGTATTTTCTGCTTGTGACTTCTCTTATCAGCAACCAGCTCAATGAGTTTGAATACACGTTTTTTTCATCATCATTATCTCATGATCAGATCACTACAACCTGCATGACAGGTTTTTCCATCTCCACTGTCTGTTATGACACAGGAGGAAGAGACCCAGTGAGAAAACCTGGAACAGGACTGAGTTGGTGATCACGCAGCAACAAATGACTGATCAACATATTATTTCATATCATAAATTCATCCCAAAGTGGCAGATGCATCTGCTTTCATTCTTCTTAATAGAAACAACTAAAACAGGAATCGTTGCCTCCATAAGTCATTTCATACAACATACATAGTTAACACAGTTACTTTTCAGGACAAACAAGACAGAGTTCAGATTAACTTCTAAACTTCAGGACTGTCCTGGATTCCTGTGGACATTAAAGTCACACTTCAACTTGTCCTTTGACCTTACTTTCTCACCTGAATCTTGTTTATCAGTTAAACAACTGATACATGTTTAACAGTGGTGACACACCCACACACACCCACACCTAGCTATTCATATCTGACATTCTATAATGTTATTGGGCTGTTATTATTTCAGGCTTTCACTGATTTATCTAGTCAGTGATGATCCACATACAGACATCCAACCTTCAGAGGTTGGATGTCTCCTACAGAGATCCAACCAGATTAAAGCTTGAATCATAGATCACTTAACATCTGAATTTAAAGAAATATCTGACTTCTTTTGTGTTGTTTTCTTTGGTCACAGCTGTGATGTGATAATTGTTATTTGTCCACTACAACATCATCTCCCAGCACCAACTGTTAACAAGGTCTGAGTCTTTGTGCTGTTATGAATTTATGAAAGAAAACAGAGGAACATGTGACATGTTGTTATAAACAATACAATTATTCTACATAATTTGCATTGTTCTTTTATTGTCATTACTATTATATCTAAATACATATATATTTATACATGTATTATTATAATACTTAAATGAATGTAAATAATTTAATATAAAATGTTTTATCAGAATCTGTTGAATAGAAACGTCAGCGTTTTAAACGTTAACTTGTATCAGTTTACCAGGCGGACTTGACACATAAATGTGGCGTATGTTGTTACCAGGTGAAAGAAGGAGGCGTCTACTAAATATGTCTTTGATCTCAACGCGCTTGTGAAGACTCTTCCTCTGACCAATCGGTGGCTGTCAGTCTGTTCATGTCATGTTTTAGTATCGACTCGGATCCATTGTTTCCTCTACAGAGTAGAAACTTGGATGTGGAAAACATATAAGATTTAAATTAGCTTTAAATTAAACTTCAGATAAAGACACAGTGGATCATGTTTCATACTGGTCTCTCCTTCTCTTTTCTCACCATATTTTATTTTCTCTAGCGTGTTTCTTTTGTCTTGTTTTTAATATACAATATACAATAATATATGTTGCTGTCTACAAAGTCTAAACATGGATGAGAAAATATAAAGCTCTCTTGTTGTGTTTAACAGTTGTTCAATGATAATCAAATCATAAACAATAAAAAACATAAACCACCAACAAACTGTACATAGAGGAAATAAAGGCAGCTCATGTTTAGAGAGTGAGTGAATTCTCCTCTCATAATGACACACGAAAGGTATAAAGATTCACTTCTTGTTAAAGACCTGGTCTAAAGTTTGGTTAAAGACAAGGTGTGGTTCTCTGATCCAGACCAGAGTTAGAGTCTGGTTCTTACACCAACCAAAACCGAACCGTAGGTGTAAATATTTAATTGGATTAAACACAGACAGTGTTAACGCGCAGTGTGATTGGAAAAAAAAAAAAGCTGAAAGTGAAAGTAAGAAGATATATTCTCTCTACATTTCAGTTAAAGTGGTAAAAACATCGACAAAGTAAAATGATCAACTTTAATTTGTGAATCACTCACCTTGACTTTCTACCAGAAGCAGCGGGAACATGAGGAACCAGAGGAGCATGATGCCGTCGTCAGTCCACCGAGTGTCCGCGGTGTAAACTGACTTTAGGGTGGAGACGCGTCTTCACGTCACTTCAGGTGATCAGCTGCGTATGCTACACTGAAGGACGCACCACGTCAGACAGCTGTGTAACCGACAAACGAGAGTTTTATTTATTTACAGTCAGTTTATACATTTGACTTTAACTTTTAGTTCCGCACATCTTCTACTTTATTTTATTATTTTATCTTCAATCATTTATTTTTCTCTTCGTTTCCTGCTTTTAGAATATTTCACTGACACATTTTTAACCTCTTATTACATTTTGTTCCAGTTATTTAAATATGTATTTACACTTTCTAGACTGGTTTCCTGCTTATTGATTCCTTATTTCATTTTCACAAACAAACCCATGTAAGGAAACATTCATGGTAATGAGAAGAAAAACTACCAAATAGGAAAACAATCTCTGTAATAGCAGGTGATTACCTGAAGATGTCACTGTGAGTTAAATCAATAGGTTGTACAACAGGAATGTATTGGTCGGGAACCAGAAGAAGAACAGCCGCCACAGTTCTTTGTTTTTTGTTTTGTTTTGTTTTGTTTTGTTTTTTAATATTTCTTGGAATAAAGACGAACTTTTAGTTTGTTGAAATCACCAAAATGTTGTTGTTGTATCTTGTTAATATTTTCACAAATACTGAAGTATTCATGATTATATTTCCTACAGACCATATTAATATATATTAATAATAATAATATTTAAGGAATTAATTAATAGAGATTATATTAATATACAATATTCTCATAACATGATCCCTACAAATGAGGTTGATGTTTGTACTTTTCATCCATCGTTCTTGGAAGGATCAGTTCAGTGTTTGGTCATTTGATTTTTAACAACAGCTTTGGACCACTGGGTAACAACAATATAAGAATCTTTTAATCAAAGTAAATATTGTTATTCACACTAACTCAATGAATCCTATATCTTCTCCTTATAACTCACAAAGAGCAGCGGTTCATGTAGTTTATTTTAACACTATCATTGTCTACATGTCATATCAGCTGTTTTAGTGGTCATGTCTCGTTCGTTGTAGTTGCATCTTTTGTCACTTTGTTTACTTGACTTATTTGCTGCAGGAAAAGTGAAAGATAAAAAGAGAAAAAAAAATCATTTTATTTCATATAAATGTATACAACATTCTTAATATACACAAAACCACACAATAACATATTCCATGATATGGAAATTAATCGTAGAGTTAAAATATTACCACTAAAAACTTAAATCATCAAATAACATAATTTAAAAAAGCTAAATTTGATTTGTCATCAAATATACATGTTAGGAAAGTTAAATCTTCATGTGATTAAACAATGAAGAACTATGATGATGGTGAGTCCAGGAGCCAGAAGCTGAAATCAGGACCGAGGAGTTTGGTTCAGATCAGTTCATTTTGTCGTCTGCTGTTGCTCTGTGTATGACATGATAGACATTTATTCATCATCAGACATTTTGTCACATCGTGACCTTGTTCAACATTCAGTATCTCTGCATGACAACGATGGTAAAGTTCAGGTTAGGAGACTAAAACAGTTAGAGTCCAGACCAGGTTTAAAGTGAGTGTCAGGACCCTCACGTTCCACCTCGCTACACTGAGAACATACTACTTCCTGTCTCCAAAATAAATGTCCTGAGGCCTTAATGTTATTGTGTCACAGACGTTTCTAACAACACAACTGGAATCAGAACAAGTTTAATGTCAAGAAGTTTGGAAGAATAAAAAACAAATGTGACTTACGGCTTTGATGTTTCTTCTAGAACCAAATAGCGAGAAGACCAACAACAGCACAGAGAAGAAGAACACCACCGACTGAAAGACCAATTTTAAGTCCTGGACGAACACAAAAGACACTGAGGTGAGTCCGAGGCAGATGAAGGTTCTGTTCTACAGGTTTTTACTGTTTACAGCACATGTATGAGTCCTGACAGACCGGTTTTTGAAGATGAAGACTCTCACACACATGGTTAAAGAATTAATTTCTGTTCATTACCTATAACTGTGGTGAAACTGTAAATTCAGATTCAACTAAAAAAAAACTTTGTTTTCAGTTAAATCTTTTCTAACTTGTTGTGTTGTTTCCATCTCCTCCACCTGTGTTTGAACCTGGAAGAGAAAATGAAAGAGAATTTTCATCTTTTGTAGAGTAGATACACAACATCATCACCTGCTGGTCAGTTACTGTCTTTGTAGATTCAATTCTTTTCTCACAAAACAACTCAAATGATCTAAATATTGTTGAAGTTCTTCACTGCAGGTTCTGCTCTTTATTTAAACACTGTTAACTTCTGGATGTGTCTCTATAAAACCACCTGTCAATGATAAGAACTTGATATTTTACACAACTCAAACCATTTTAACAAGATAAAACTTTGGTCTAAAATGCAACTAGATGTCAGTGTTGTTCTGAACAAGTGGTGGAAAAAGTATTTACCTTTTTCTTCTTCAGTTGTTTCCATTGGTTTCACTTCTGAAACAGACAAAAGTGTTGAATCAGTCAGAGGAGATGATCAATAAAGATTTACACATTATCACTGAGATCCAAGATGGTGTGTTCACTTTGTAGTGATTTCCTCATGGAGTTCATGAGATATCACATTCACAGGACTGGGACAGATGTGATGAGTCAAAGCTCCATAACTTCTGGAAGAGAGTGAATTTTTAGCAGTACTTACCTAAATGCCTACAGGTACACCTCTCACTGTTTTTGTCACAGAAGGAGTACAGTCCTGAGTTATTCTTCTGAAAGCTGTGGATCATGAATGAACCATCTCCTTTTGTAGCATTTTTACACGAAGCAGTGATTCTGCCTTCAAAGTCATACACTTCTTTTTTAAATTGCGGCAAAGGATTTCCCCCGCGGCAGAAGAAGATTTCAGAGTCATTTAATTTCCACGTCGGCAGAGAATAATCTCCTTCAGCTCTGAGTTGAACAGTTGTGTTTCTGCCAACTGTTGCAGATATTGTCTCAGTTGAACTGGGACACATCACTGTGGATAAACACACAAAAGGTGTTAAACATGGTGCTAAACCTCCACTAAGATCACCTCCACAGATCAGTAACAAAATGTGACCAGTTTGTTCCAAGTTTGGTTCAACATTTCCACATGAAACTCTGACGACTTCTGATGTGAAAATTGTCAGAAAGTAGAACGACAGCCTTGAGGTCGTCATGTGACCAGTGTGTAGTTATGGTCAATGTGATCACTGTATAAAATGATTGTGTCATCTATTGTATCAAACTTATCACTGATGAAATGTTCATTTAAAAAGACAAACTCACCAACAGTAAGTTCTATAAAGGCATAGCTCTTTAACTCAGGGACATCACAGACGAATGTTCTGTTGTCCTTCAGCGTCCACGTTCTTGATCTTCAGTGAAATGTTTCCGTGTCTCAGTTCGTCTTTGAACAACATCGTCCTCCCAACGTATGAAGCCAGTTTGTCATTGTTCTCTACGTCCCTGGTACCATCGTAAAGATGAACTGTTCTGTTCAAATCTTTTCTCAACCACTTCACCCTCATCTCCTCCATGTTGATCTGAGGTTCAACGTGACACGGCAGGATGACATCATCACCCTGAAAGGCTGTGATTGGACGGATTGAACCAATCACCTTAGACTGACCTGAGAAATGAAGGAAAACAAGAAGCAGAGTTTAGTCATTTGTTTCTGACTGAAGTTGCAGCATGTGTCAGTTGTGACCATCACCAGTTGACGTGGACGTGTCAAACAGTCTCATTGTTTCAAATCCCATCGAGGTGAAGATTTATATATATTCATTAAAGTGTATATTGCAGGTTAACCATCACTTTTGATTAATGTGTACAATAAGCCCTAAATATGTGATATATACATTTAAAACTGTCTCCAAAAGCAGTTGAATTACAGTTTTTGCAGAGGCAGGTTGTAGAGTGTCCTTGAATTGCTAACAACTAGCGCTAGTCTACAACAGAACAGAAGTACAAACTATAATAACAAGTATTTTACCATCTATGCTCAACTCTAAGTGAAAAAAAAAAAACATTTTATGTACATCTAGCTGCCATGATCATGTGATAAGATTAGATAAAAACATTGAGTAAATGTACACTTAAAAATATAACATGTAGTATTAAGTTTTAAATATAAAGCTTGATGTTTTCAGAGCGATTATTGTAGCATAAAGGTTGGCGATTATTATCCTAAATGACTCAACAAATGTTGCCTTTATTTGGGACTGGGGTCCTGGTCCCTTCCTTCCTGCCACCATCTACCATGACCCTTTCCCGCCTTCCCTAACAGGTTGGCGGTGAGCCACGTAACTCTTCTCCTTTTAACTACAACCTCAGATCAGACGAGATAACCGCCTGAATTTAAAGGTGACAGAACGGTTGAACAAGGTTTTGATCCTTGTTCTGTGATGTGACATAGACACAATAAAATGTTGGTTGGATGTGTAACGACTCAGAAGCTTCATAAAAACCTCTGAGAAGATTTTTTAGGGTGGAGGGTTTTAAACTGTGATTTTTCATATATTTGTCATCTTTTCAGTCTCAACCAACCTCATTATGAAATACAAGCACTTGACACTGATTGGCTGCTTCACTGTCACTCAAATGAATGTAACTTCACCGGCTTCTGAACACAGACAGATCATCTTTTTACAGCCGATCTCCTTTGAAGGGGAGGGGGTGGAGTCAGAGTGGGGGGGCAGTGAGGTACATTTCATGTCACAAACAACCATTTTGGAAACTGACCCATTTTCTAGAGACATTTCTAAAAGAGGAATTTCTATGAAAAGGAGACGTTCAGAATTTCTAGAACTTTTCACCTGGTCCTGAATGTGTGTGAACGACCGTTCTTCAACAATGACGAGGTGAAAACGCTTTTTTGATTCTGTCACTTTTACTAAACGGAGGAAAAGAAACTAACCACAGTAGCGGTGAGCAAAGAGGGAAGAGCCCAGTGGTGAATCCCTGTCCGATGGGTGGGCGTGGGAGATGTGGCATACAAAAGACTGCTCGCCCTGTGTCACTCGGGGGCCTGAGTCCTTCTGATCGAGACTCAGCCCGTGGACGGTGTGAGGCTGCTACACTGTTGCTACCAGTAGGTCATACAAACCTACAAAGATTAGATCTCAGCAGTACGATTCATGTTTCATGTTTAAAGGTAGGGGCAGAATAACTTCAGACTGATCTCTCTGCTGACAGTAAACAGTTGTTCCTGGGGTTTGTTCACCTTATGTGACGTCACATAAGGGAGAAGAGGGGTCGCTGTAAACTGCTATTGAAAGTACCTACTTTTTTGTATTATATTCTGTTTTCAGATACCACACAACATAAAATACCATGGATGATTGTTCACATATTTATTTCCAACAAGGAAATCACAGAAACTCTTTGGGAAATTTGGATAATTGGACATTTATTATTTATATTTGGACAGATAATGTACAGTAAATGATGCTTAAAACCACATAAAGGCTGTGATTTACTAAAGGTTTGTGTGTGAAAAAACAAGTGCAAACTTGATTGCACACGCAAACACATTTAGAAGATGATCTACTAACGCTACAACTAACTGATCTATGGACACAATGAGGATTTTGTCCCTCAAACGGGGAAAATAGCAGCGTGACCCATTTAGCGTGTTTGACTTGATGAATATGCAAATATGGGCGTGTCAGCCAAAACGCTCAAAATATTGGGAGGAGTAGATGCAAATACATTCAGATAGCGCACGAATGTGATTTACCAAACCTGACAGTGATGACACTGGCCAGTTGTTCAGTGAGGTAACAACTCAGATCAGTAGTTCAGGAGTTCAGTATAAACATGAAACCAGTTACCAAGGAATACAGCAAACCTGATAGGGTCTTGACGTGATATTTCTTCAGAAAGACAGATCAAAGGCTGCTTACTTTATTCTAAGATTTAAAGATTTTGAAATGTCAACTTCACTATATGTACAGGACATACAGAAAGATTGAAATGCTGTTTCTCTTAGCTGTTGTGCCAGATGCAATTCGAACCACATCATAAAGTTTGCAGATGATAAAACATTACTACAGACCAGCTGGACTCTGCACAACCATGTGCAATAAAATTTAACTATAACACACACACACACACACATCTTTTCTATTCATAGAGAATATCACATATTTTTATTTTTTATATATTTTATTTTATTTTATCTATCAATTTACAGACAGACAGATAGATAGACTTTGCACTTTCAGATTGCAGATTATGAAAGGTTTAAAGATTCACTTCTTGTTAAAGACCTGGTCTAAAGTTTGGTTAAAGACAAGGTCTGGTTCTCTGATCCAGACCAGAGTTAGAGTCTGGTTCTTACACCAACCAAAACCGAATCGTAGGTGTAAATATTTAATTGGATTAAACACAGACAGTGTTAATGCGCAGTGTGATTGAAAAAAAAAAAAAAAAAAAAAAGCTGAAAGTGAAAGTAAGAAGATATATTCTCTCTACATTTCAGTTAAAGTGGTAAAAACATCGACAAAGTAAAATGATCAACTTTAATTTGTGAAACACTCACCTTGACTTTCTACCAGAAGCAGCAGGAAGATGAGGAACCAGAGGAGCATGATGCCGTCGTCAGTCCAACTCCACCCTAAAGTCAGTTTACATCGACTGTCCGTGGTGACTGACTTTAGGGTGGAGACGCGTCTTCACGTCACTTCAGGTGATCAGCTGTGTATGCTACACTGAAGGACGCACCACGTCAGACAGCTGTGTAACCAACAAACGAGAGTTTTATTTTTTTACAGTCAGTTTATACATTTAACTTTAACTTTTAGTTATACAAAAAACTAACTATTAACGAGGGACAAGTCAGTCTCAATAATCCCTGGCAGAGAGGCAAGATAGATACTAAGACAAACAAACGAACAAGTAAAACCAGAGTACAGGGATACAATGATAATAATAGATACTGAATGTGTCTGTACACACAAACACAAATAAATGAATAGAGCCACATTCATAGGTTTGTTAGCCATAAAAGTTGCAGTACAACAATTATGTGGATTGTCTAAAAACAACCACTTCATGTTTTTGTTAACAGAAGGAACAAATGACTAATAATAATGAGTAATAGTTCATCTAGAGCCTGAACATCACAACGTCCTGATGTGTTAATGTGAATCCACAACGTCATGTTGATTAATGATACATTTTGCCTTGTTGAGGAGACAATTCTCCTAGAGAAAGTTCAAATCAGCCATTTGGTTTTCAGTAACTTCAGAACGGATGTATTACAACATAATTTATACAGACTCTGACCTTCGCTGCTAAATTGTTGAACCAGCTATTGGTAAGATTAGCCTGCTTTACTCTGGCACTAAAATTCTCCTAAACATACAGATCAACACATCAATCAATTTAAAGTTAATATTAGTATTAATAGTACTGATAATATAAGTATTAATATAAAATGGCTCAGGAATATCACAGTCACGGTCTGTTAGGTAAAGATCATGATAAACCTCAGAGCAACATCACAAAGAAAAACAGATAAAAAAAAAAACAAAAAAAAAACAACATGCCAGAGGGAGGGTTGACTTTGAAATAGAAATCATCTGGTTCTGCCACTGGAACGAGGAAAGAGTAATAAACCAGGTCTCACCTTTGATCATACAGGTGGTTGTAAAATTAAACATTTAACTGCATCTAGAAAGTAAATAACAACTGTAGATTAAGATAAACATTGTATGTTCTGTATTTGTCTCAGCAGAATTGTACTGGCTGATTCTTTTACACATGACTTCTTAGTGAACTTGTTTCTAAATAGATGTAGTGTTGTTTTTTTAAAACTGATAAAACTTTAGAGTACACTAACGAATATTTTAAATCAAGAGCTCACCAGACCACATGATCAACAGGCAAAGCCTTATGGGTAGAAGTGGCCAACAAAAACATAGGTCCTTTCTCAAATGTGAGGTTGCTTCCTCAGCAGAACTCTCTCCTTTGAAGTTGTATGCTACAGTCGAGGAGTCGAGGCTACACACCTCACTATTCATTTGAATCTTGTACAATGGAACAGACTAGTAAATGTGGAAGTACATGTCATCACTGCAAAAACAAAAAAAAACGTTTATAAAAATTCATATGTGTAATGTCACACACAGATGATAAATCATTAGTCCTGGTATGACAGAGTAAGGTAATGTATATATGAACCACTGAACTATTATAAACATCAATAATAGCGACGTAAACATAATCACAAGATAAACAACCACAAATGAGCAGTTTATTATCGATGTATGCTCGTTTTTATGGTTAAATTTACATCAACAACAAAAAAACAAAAATAAATAAAGTATGTATATTTAAATGAGCATTGCTGCTGCTTCCTTTCAGCTATCGTTGCGTAGTAGAGGATTGTGGGTATTTTAGAAATATCAAGGATACATCAGTGTAGCCTCAAAAATCCTACGAATCAAGGAGTCAGTCCTCTGTGAGATTATGAAGCATGGAACAGTGTTTGGTGAGACTTGATGACATGGGTGGTTTAAAAAAAATCCAATGATTTGGACTCATGTTGAAGACTCCCATTAGCTTCAAATGTGTTGTTTTTAGAATAGAATAACACCAAAAAATAAAGATTAGTTTGATGTGAATATTTGTATTTGAAATTAGAAAATCATTGATCCCATTTTCTTAAAAAGCCTAAAGTTCATATATGAGAGATTGGGGATGGCTGTAAAACTTTTTGAATCAGCTCCTGCTATGTCCCCGTTCTGTCCATTGCAGAGGAGTCATAACAATAAAATAAAATAAAAGAATAAGGGACAGTTAGTAAATGTAAAATTACTTATTTAGAACAAAAATAAGGAAACAACATCATCCTTAACACTTAACTGAGGGCACCTATGGGGCTGTAACAGCTCCTAACTCACCTGCAGAAAATTTAATCCATCTTTGTTCCTTTGTTAATAAACACTTGACACTTAACCCTGAAGTAGCTAAAAACAGAGTTTGTTTCCTTTGTTAGGTGCTTTTGTTCATCATTACCATGAATGTTTCCTTACATGGGTAAATGTAACTTATAATATAAAGTAGTTGAAGTGACCATAAAGACCAGTGTGTTGACCATTGAACTGTGAAAGATATTTATAGTCTCAGGGTCATATGATGAAATTAATGTGTCAACATCATGTTGACAACATCATTCAACTGTGATCAGTTATCATTGTCATTACGAACTTTAAATATATTTCAATAATATAGCAATTATTTCTCTGTAAATAGTTTATTTCTGAAAATGAAAACAAAAATTCAGTGAACATTTTTAAAAGCAAATGAAAAACTCCTCTTCTATTCTTTCTTTTTTTTTTTTTTTTTTTTTTTTTACTGTGGTTCAGAAAACAGGAGTGAAATGTGAAACCTCTTCTCTCTTTGTGTTCGACTGAAATTAAAACATTTTCACTTTAATCGAGCTCTTCTTGATTTGTCCTTTTCAACACAGGAACAAAAACATTTAATATCATCAGTAAACTGCAGTTTAAACCAAACCTTGAAAATATCATTAAAAACATCAAAATAATCAGAGTAATTAACACTTCATACTGACACTGAGAATGAAGATTAAATGTTCCATAGAGTGGCCTATATATTTTATATATATTTTGTTTTGTTCACCAAAAAGTTAAAACAAAAGAGTGATTACTCAGCATATAAACAAGTGGTTTTAAGGTCAGTGACATTTCTTCTTCTTCTTCTCAGATGGAAAAAGGACTCATCTCTTAACCATTATGTCGACCTGAAAAAAGAGAAGAAAGACAGAATTTTTTTTCCTCTACTCAGATTGTTTTGTATTTTGACTCTACGGTGACATTGACAATGAACAGAGGTGCTGTGTTTTCAAGTCCCTTGTTATGTTCACCTAAACATGAAAATGAGGCTGTTAGTAGCCAGCATACGCCATCAAGGAGCAGTGTTGAACATGTGCTCCAGCACATTCGTGTTACCATTCGAGCTACCAAGTACTATAATTATCAATAACTATGACGGGACGCCACAGTCTCGTCAATGAAATGGAAACATCACCCGAAGCAATTTAAATCACCTCAGAGTTCTGGTGACTGTGGAGGCCATTTGAGTACAGTGAGCTCATTGTCATGTTCAAGAAATCAGTCTGAGATGATTCAAGCTTTATTACATGGTGTGTTATCCTGCTGGAAGTAGCCATCAGAACATGGCTACACTGTGGTCATAAAGGGATGGACATGGTCAGCAACAATACTCAGGTAGGCTGTTGCATTGCCACGATGCTCAATTGGTACTAAGGGGCCCAAAGAGTGCCAAGAAAATATCCCCCACACCATTACACCACCAGCAGCAGCCTGAACCATTGATACAAGGCAGGATGGATCCATGCTTTCATGTTGTTGACGCCAAAATCTAACCCTACCAATGTCGCAGCAGAAATCGAGACTCATCAGACCAGGCAACGTTTTTCTAATCCTCTATTGTCTAATTTATGTGTGTGTGTAACATATGTAAAACTGTACAAAGCAGTGTCTTTTATGGTAATCGCAATATCGTCATATTAATCGCAATGATTAATTTGTTAACACTGACAGTCCTAGTTTTGAGTTATGTCTTGTTTATATTTCATCTGCTATTGATCTGCTATTGATCTTTGGTCGATTCCCTCTTTAGGATTTGATCTATTGATGATATCGTAGCTGAGAGAAAGTTTCATTTCCATCAAACAAGTGGCTGATCAGGCTGATTCAGACCAGGTTTCTGTGCACCTCCTGAGACCAGTAAACCACATGTTACTGACTCCTGTTCTGTTCTGAGCTTCAGGAAGTTCGCGTCTGTGTCCAGTAAAGCATACTGGAACTTTCTGCCAGTGTGGTTGTGTTGTTGCTGTGACAATCTGCTCTGCCACTGCTGCAGACTTCACCTCAATGGCCACAAGCGCGTGGCATCATGCAGCAGGTTTCATCTCTCTTTATGCTTGACTGTGGTTTTCTGGTATATCATTTAGATCAGTCACTATGGTAACATTTGTTCAGTTTCACCAGTGTTGACAGGTTGAGCTGACTAGAAAGTATAAATAGTTGTGGTCCTGTTGCTTTCAGGTTCATCACAACTGAGATGAAACTGACCCACAAGTAACTGAGCCAGTTAAAGATCCTGTTGATTTAGGATTAACAATGTCAGACTCCAGTTTATATCAGTTGGACTAATGTGAACTTGTTTGGTGATTCAGACCCCAGGACACTTTGTCTCTATTAGCCAACACAAGTTTACAAAGAACAAAGAGAAGCCCCCCCATTTCTACCAGTTTGTAAGACTGACCCTGATCCTGGACAGCTTGCATGAAAGACCAACAAAAAAATATAATATTTCATCAGTATGATTTTCAGAGGTGGTCTTACCTCGGGCCCACTTTCGATACATGTGCACACATATTATTGCAATAATAGTGTAGAAGATAAACAGCAGGATGGTCAACACCAGCTTGGGCAGGTCAAGGATGTGAGGACTGGTGGGGTCTTCTGTTGGTTTAACTCTGACTGTGAGACAGAAAACAACATCAGATAATCATATACAATCATATCATATATAATCATATAATGAGCTTTTCTAAAATGTTGTTGGTTCTCCGTTGGAGATGCTTATATCCTGAAGATGTCCTGTATGAAAGTCGCTGACGTTCATACACATTCTTACCCCTGACCACATGAGTGTAAGTTTACTGTGTTTAGAGGAAAGAACATCATCGTTACCTCTCACAGCCAGAAAACTCTGCCCCGACTCTCCTTCTATGGGGTGTTCACATTTGTAGAAACCTTCATTAGACTTGGTCACCGCTGGAAAGGTCATCTCTCCTGTGGGACGACTCCCGATGAAAACTCCATCTTTGTAGAACATGACATTGAAATTGGACCTCGACTTATGCTCATATTCTCCCTCGGTGGAACAGCGAAGCGTCACGTTATCTCCCTCCATCACAGGACGTGCAGGACTCTCCAGGATCACACGACCGGCTGAAACACAAGAACATAAACCATTGTCCTGGGTTTTTACTTCATCCATAAACAGTGAATGTTTTTAAAAATGTCAGAGTTGAAAACTTACAGGTCACTGTGATGTTGAGAACATTGCTGCACTCCTGTTGATTTGACTCGCACCAGTATTGTCCGGAGTCTACGGTGAACATCCCACTAATGTAGCAGGAGGCACCTTTTTGGTCACCCCAGTTACAGTCAGACTGGACCTCAGACCTGGTGGAGGCATTTCTCTTATGTGTCCAACCACTGAAGTTCTTTGGTGTTGCACAGTTCAGAGTGACAGTCTCGTATCTGAAGAACTGAACTCTGTCAGGATGGATGCTCAGTGTTGCTGCTGTGGGTGCAAACATGAAACTACATTAAAAACCTGCTGTTGTCACTACTACTAACCAGACATGACATGGAGCTGATATAACCAGGCATCTTTAATGTCATGCAAATCATTTAAAAACTAGAGATACAACATTTATAATTGCATCATTGTGTTATTTAATTCAGTTACAGTCCGCCCTCAGTCAGCAGGTTAAACAGTGTAAATAAATGACAAATGACCCTGAAGTTTATTTTCACAGTATCTATCCATGGCTCAGTACTAGAGACTAAAATAACCTGGTTAAGGTTAAAATCTTTAAGAGAAAAAAAACAGTAAAAAGTAAGTTAAACTAACTTTTGACCAGTTTGAAACAATAACCAGTGATCAGAGAGAAAATAATTATGTATATTTTGCAGCCATATTGAGTTAATTTATACTTAACAATAGAATATAAACAAAGAGCAAATTCTCATTTCTATGATTTTTAGAGAAAAAACTATCAGCAGGAGAATCAACAGTAAATCGACCTCCACACAGATTATTTACAGATTTGTAGACATTTGTAACATTTATAACAGAGAGATGATGGTGAAATATTTGAAAAAGTTTTAAACAAATGATTCTTACTCATAAAAAGGCAGAATGATGGGAGCTCCATTCTGTGCTGATGTAAAACTGACTGGTTCTTGACTAAATGTGTTCAAGGTTAAAACCACATCCGCAAAGCGGAAACTTTATCTAGTTCACACACCGAACAACATTACTGACATGCAGCTAAACCTGTGTGAGTGGGTGTCACTGAAAAACACTGTGACAGCTGAGATGCTTCAGTTCAGTCAAAAGTTTCTATTATTTCATATCTGAGTCTAGTGGTTTTGCATCAGAGAGGATTAGTAGTAAAATACATGGATGAACTCATGTTGCATTGGATGATGTGTCTTGTATTTTAGGTCAAACACAAACTGATGCTGAAGCAGGAAAACAAAGCAAACAATCATCTGTGGTCATGAGGCGAGAGGTGTGTTTCTGACTGTGGAAACCCCCTAGAACAGGGGTGTCAAACTCAAATAATGAGTGGGCCAAAATTTAAAACTGAACAAAGCCGCGGGCCAAGGTTGAAAAAAATTACCTTTTAATAGGCACCCAAACAAGTTTTGCATTGAAAATTGAACAAGCAAGGCTTATATAACTTTATAATGACATGCAAACCCGAGTTTCATGTTTAAATATAAAAATTGAATGCCTCTTTTCTATTTGCAGCCTTCTGAGGTAAATATCAAAATAAACTTTTTTCCACAGGCTAATAAATACATTTGAAAACAAAATAACAATAATGAATGAATCAAACATTCAAGCCTTGAAGTAGCAAGAGAAGAGTGCATGAATAAAATGTTTTTGCTCAGTTTGCTACACTGATTTGCTTTAACACTGAATATGGAACAAGCCATGCTTATAGCTTAACTTAACTTAATAGTGCAAAATCAACTGTCAAAGAACAAACGAAGAAACATCAATGGCATATTAAATAACATTTAAATAAAAAATGAATGCCTCTTTTCAATTTGCTAAATATCAACATTAACTTTTTCCACTGGCTAATACATAAATCAATCATTCAGGCCTTTTTTACTGTTCAGTTTGCGACACACTGATCTAACATGGTGTGTTCAAGCCAGACACCTGGCATCTTTTCTTGGATGCTAGTTCATCAGTGTCGGGGCTCAGGCTTTGAGCTGAGGCAACCTTCATTATCGAACGAAGGTGTTCATCAGTGAGACGTGCCCTGTGAGATGTTTTCGTCATCTTCATTGAGGAGAAAAGTTGCTCACATAGGTAAGTGCTGCCGAACATGGAGAGCAATTGAGCAGCTTGGGTGCGGAGCTGAGGCATTGTGTCAGGGATGTACTGTGGAAACTGTGCGGCGCCAACAGCATCATACTTTGACTTCAGCGTGTCATCACACTGGAGTTCAATCAGCTCCATTTGAATGTTAGTTGGTGCTTTTTCCACATCGACTGCGAAGGGATTACTAAGCAGTTCAAATCTCCATTTCTGACCATCAAAGTCGCCAAATCGCCGGTTAAACTCAGCGCCGAGTACACTGAGTTTTTCAGCAAACTGTGCGCACACGGCGGTAGAGATCTGCGTATTTATGGTTTGGCAACAGGGGAAATGGCCAAGGTTTCCTTGCAGCAGCTGATTCTCCCACAGGCAGAGTTTAGCTTTAAAAGCTTTCACTGACGAGTACATCTCGGTGATGATGCGGCCCCGCCCCTGTAGCTGCAGGTTCAGCGCATCAAGATGGCTTGCGATGTCAGACAGAAAGGCCAGCTCACACATAAACTTTTGCTCCTGGAGTTCTGCTGTGTCCTTCCCTTTGCTTTGCAGAAACTGACATATTTCTTCACGCAGCTCGAAAAATCTGTTCAGTACTTTTCCGCGGCTTAACCATCTCACCTCTGTGTGATACGGCACGTCTGTGTGTTCCGAACCAAACTCTTCCAGAAAAGACTTAAACTCGCGGTGATTCAGACCTTTGGCTCTTATAAAGTTAACAACTTGTGTTACTGTGGTCATAACATGTTCCATCTTTAGGGCTTTAGCACACAGTGACTCTTGATGTATAATGCAGTGATAAACCGATAGCTCACCTGCACAGTTCTCTTCCCGCATCTTTTCACGCATCCTGCCCACCAGACCATTCTTTTTACCACTCATCGCTGGCGCACCATCAGTGGTTAATCCCACGAGTTTATCCCACGGCAGGTTTATTTCAGTTACACATTTGCAAACCTCCTCAAAAATGTCCTTCCCTGTGGTTGTGCCATGCATGGATTTAAATCCCAAAAGCTCCTCCGTAACACACATTTTTGAGTCGACACCGCGGATGAAGACTGACAGCTGCGCAGTATCAGACGCGTCAGTGCTCTCGTCCACAGCGAGGGAAAAAGAAACAAAATCTTTCCCCTTTTCCATCAGCTGGTCATGCAGATTGGTGGCAAGATCACATATGCGCTCCGCTATTGTGTTCCTGCTCAGGCTTACGTTTGAAAAGGCCTGTTTTTTTCTCTGGGCACACTTGGTCACAAACTTTCAGCATTATCTTTTTAATAAATTCTCCCTCATTAAAGGATCGGGTTGATTTGGCGATTTCTTCTGCCACGATAAAACTCGCCTTTACAGCAGCCTCGTTTTGTGCTGTGGCTTTTTTGAACATATTTTGTTGTGAAACCAACCCTCTCTTCATCTCCTCTACTTTCTGGCTCCTTTGAGTCGTGTCCAGGTCCTTGTACTTGTCCTGATGTTTCGTTTCATAGTGTCGCCTAAGGTTGTACTCCTTAGGTACCGACACGTTGGCTCCTAAACGAGACAAACAGGTCTGTCTTTCAGATACGTAAACATATATTCTGTCTCCCACCTGTCCCGAAAAGTTCTGTTTTCTCCCTTCCTTTTCGTCATTTTTGGTAGGGGTAAAACAGTGACACCTAGAGTTGTAGTATTGGGCCGCAGCACGTCTGGAAAGAACGCTGCTTGCTAGAAATCTACTGACACCAAGCTGGCGCGCCAAAACAACCGCAGAGCATTATGGGATTTGTAGTATTCGCGGTGAATGCGGTGTTACAGCAACACCGCCGCTGTATAATACCGGCGGGCCAGCTCTAATGTTAATTTGATATTGCCCCACGGGCCAAATGAAATTACACGGCGGGCCAGAGTTTGACACCTGTGATCTACATAGTAACACAAGATGATAAAATATTTTTATAGAAGAAAAATTAATAGAAGAGTTAAAATATTACCATAAAAATGACTTAAATTATCAATTTAAGAAAGAAAAAATACAAACATCAATTAAAAAAAGTCATTTATTTATTTAAAAAAAAAAAAAATGGATGGAAAAACAAGTTAGGAAACATGATGATGGTGAGTCCAGGAGCCAGAAGCTGAAATCAGGACTGATGAATCTAATTCATCTCTCTTGCTACATGTTGATTTGGGTTCATAGTTTCACTTTCCTCATGTGCTCTGCTTCCCTGCTGTTGCTCTGTGTATGACATGATAGACATTTATTCATCATCAGACATTTTGTCACATCGTGACCTTGTTCAACATTCAGTATCTCTGCATGACAACGATGGTAAAGTTCAGGTTAGGAGACTAAAACAGTTAGAGTCCAGACCAGGTTTAAAGTGAGTGTCAGGACCCTCACGTTCCACCTCGCTACACTGAGAACATACTACTTCCTGTCTCCAAAATAAATGTCCTGAGGCCTTAATGTTATTGTGTCACAGACGTTTCTAACAACACAACTGGAATCAGAACAAGTTTAATGTCGAGAAGTGTCGAGAAGAACACCAGCAGTAGTAAGTCTGGTTTTCCAACTGTCACCAGGATCTAGAAGAACACAAAAGACACTGAGGTGAGTCTGAGGCAGGTGAAGGTTCTGTTCTACAGGTTTTTACTGTTTATAGCACATGTATGAGTCCTGACAGACCAGACAGGTCGTTGACATGAACGGGTGTTTGGTGTCAATCATCAGCTCATTTTGTAACAACACAAAAAATAAATGTTTCTATAATTATTTGTATAAGATGGTTATAAGTCTAACACTGTGAACCTAGAGGAGCACTGCAGTTTCAATCCTGAGTACGACCTGTACATATGGTTCTGACAATAAAACTGACTTTGACTTTGACATGGGATGAGTCAATGGTGCCATAACTTCTGTGAAAAGTAAATTTTTAGTGGTGCTTACCTAAATTCACTAAGGTACAAATGTAATTTCTTTCACACCAGACACAGCCCTGGGTGTCTCTGTTCTGATGGGAAAGATGAAGACGTCCCTCTGAACCTTTTCTCAACCACGCCACCATCCGGTCCTTCACGTTGAGCTGAGGTTCAACGTGAAGCAGCAGGATGACATCATCACCCTGAGAGGCCATGATTGGACGGGTCGAACCAGTCACCTCAGGCTGACCTGAGAAATGAAGGTAAACATGAAGCAGAGTTTAGTCAAGGAATACAGAAACCAGACAGAGTCCTGATGCCGTGAGCTGCATTTTTTTAAACAATAAAAAAAAAAAAACATCAGATAGGTAATAGGTACCTCCTAAAAATTGCTATTTTTGCTCTTAATCTACATGTTGCTGGGACTGTGACTCTGGTCCAAAGTTTCATCCAAAGTTCACTTGGAAGTGGTTCAAGACAGGGAGCTGTTCTGATCCAGACCAGAGTTAGAATCTGGTTCTTACACCAACCAAAACTGAACCGTAGGTGACAGTGTAAATATTTAATTGGATTAAACAAGATAGTGTGAACGCACTGAAATAAAATGATGAACTTTAATTTCTGAAACACTCACCTTGACTTTCTGTCAGGAGCAGCAGGAAGCTGAGGAACCAGAGGAGCATGATGCCGTCGTCAGTCCACCATGTGTCGGCTTATCTTCCGCAGTGTAAACTGACCTTCACATGTCACTTCAGGTGAGCAGCTACTGGGCTACGTACACTGCACTAAATGATGCACCACGTCAGGCTGGTGCATAACTGACACACAATAATTTGATTATTTAATTATTTACTTTTTAGTCAGTTTATACATCTGTTGGACTCTCACTTCTACACATCTCATCCCATTATTTCATCACTTTTTCTATGATTTATTTTTCTCTTCGTTTCCTGCTCTGACATTTTTATCCTTTTATTACATTTTGTTCCAGTTATTTAAATATGTATTTACACTTTCTAGACTGGTTTCCTGCTTATTGACTCCTTATTTCATTTTCACAAACAAACCCATGTAAGGAAACATTCATGGTAATGAGAAGAAAAACTACCAAATAGGAAACAATCTCTACTTTTAGCTACTTCAGTGTTAAGTGTTAACATCTGCCACAGTTCTTGTTTTTTTTTCAATGATTTCTTGGAATAAAGACAAACTTTTAGTTTGTTGAAATCACCAAAAGGGCTTGTTAATATTTTCACAAATACTGAAGCGTTCACAATTATATTTCCCACAGACAATCATGGTTCTCAGAGATGATCCCTACAAACTGTAGCAACCCCCTGACTCTAGCTCCACCGTGAGGTTGATGTTTGTACTTTTCATCCATCGTTCTTGGAAGGATCAGTTCAGTGTTTGGTCATTTGATTTTTAAAAACAGCTTTGGACCACTGGGTAAAAACAATATAAGAATCTTTTAATCGAAGTAAATAATGTTATTCACACTAACTCAATGAATCATATATCTTTTCCTTATAACTCACAAAGATTAATAATGAGTTTTAAAAACCTCAAACTAGCTGGAGATTTGGTTTAATCTTTGAAAACATTCACTAAACTGTTCATCGTTTCAGCTTTTAATTCCCATGGAGCAGGAAGGTGAAGAAGTTACACCTTTTGAACACTAGAGGGAGTCACGCAACAGGCTATTATCATCTGGTCACAGTAGAATGAACAGAAAGTTTCTTCCAGACCTGATTAGATATTTCATCTCTACTGTGTCTCCAACCAGTTAGATGTGACTAGAAACACTTGATCAGAAGACATCCTGATCACATGAACCAGCTCAGTGAAGTCTGATATTTGTCCTGATAGAAAACTGTTATATACGTACATTGTCATTTGATTTTAGTCTGTTGATGGTTTGTTATTGCAACAGTCTTTTCATATTGATTCTAGTATTATTATTACTCAGGCCTAGTGTTATATTGCTGTGCTAATGAAGAGTGATTGTCAAATTGCTGTCAGAGGTTTTATTTAACCTTTATTTAACCAGGTTAGCTTGTTGAAATTTAGAAGCTCTTTTTCAAAAGCGACCTGGCCAAGAGGCAGCAAAAAACATTGGCAATTTCATGAATATATGTTTTATTGCAGTAATTGAGACAAAACATGGCTGATGAAGTTGCAAAGGTGGTTTCAGACACTAGCAGTAGAGTTTCTGTGACTGGGACAGAGTCTGTTACTGTCCCTCCCTGGACCTCCTCCATCACTAGCCTCCCTTTATTTAAATGGAGTGGCTGCTCCTCTGCTGGGGTCAAATCCTCGCTTTGGTGGGCAGGGGCGGAGCCAGATGGGAGTCCGGGGTAGCACTGGACCCCCTGTAATCTGATGGGACACCCCAGGTGATTAACATTGTCATGGCGCCGCACGTCTTGGTCAAATATCTTGTGAAAATCATATACACAGATCTTATCTCCTGTGTTTAAGATGAACTTTATGAAAATATTTCAATATTAAAGACTCTGATTGCGATTGATTGTCAGAGAAACACATTGATTTTCATCATCTGTGGACGTGAAATAACCTCGGCCACCGTCTGGTCACCACAAGTATTAAAGGGCTTTTTTAACTGCTACAATCAGACGTTCAATACGTCAGCAGACATCTGATCTATTCACCTCATCTGGCCTTTGTCATCTACACTAAAGTCACTTACCACCAAAATGTTCTTGTATTTAATTTTGACTTGTTGCCAGGTCCTTCTCTGGCCAGACAATTGTCTTCTTTATAAAGAACAGATAGATAAAATAGACAAAAAATACATAATATGAGAAAAATAGATGACACACATTGTGGATAATTGTTTGCACCTTTTTATTTTTTATGTTTTATTTTTTATCTTCACCTTTTTTAAGTCACTGTCTGATATTATACACCTTAACAAAGTACTAGTAATAAAAAAATATAGAATAGTAAAAATAAACAATAGTAGAAATAAGAAAAATGTTTGATTCCAACCACATTATTGACACAGTACATAGATAGATATACACACATTTATAAACGCACTTATAACTTATAACAAAGTGGCTGTAGTTTCAATGGGAGTGGGAATAATGGGGAATAAGAAAATAATAATAAAAAGATAAGAATCTACATGGACAGAACAAGAGAATAAGAACCTTGATCACTGGCCTTTAAAGTGACTGAAGGGGTGGGCTTTGTATGGTGAAAGTGCACTGGTACAGTCATTTACAGTTATGTTATGTTTGTTGATGTTCTCTACGTCCCTGTGGTGATGGTAAAGATGAACATAACCCTCTGAATCTTTTCTCCACTACTTCACCGTCAGCTCCTCCATGTTGATCTGAGGTTCAACGTGACACGGCAGGATGACATCATCACCCTGAAAGCCCATGATTGGACCGATCGAGAGTTAGGAATCTGAAAAGACAGAAATGGTGTTTAGCTAGTAAGTCACAGAAATGTGTTCAGACTGAAGATGTTGAGTCTTCATCGGCTATTAATGTACAAAAAGTCGCAATGATGAAAATGAAGATTAATGTGAATACACGTGTATAACACGTGTATCAAATCTTTTCTGTTTGCAGCCCCAAGTAAAAACACTAAGAATATTTTCTTCAGTATTAAACTAATTTATTCAATAACAGATCAGCGACGAGTGGATCAAACATAAGCAATCAAGCAGCAGCATGTATGAGAGTTTTTACCTTCAACGTCCAGACGACGGAAGTCGAGATGAGACTAAAGTTCCAGGTGAACGAAGTGAATCCGAACCACATCATGTCCAGACAGATTGTGTTGATTCATGGTTTAATTAAGTCAACACTAACAGAGTCTTCTGTCACACCGGATAGTTACCGGGTGTAAAAGTTTAGTAACAATCAAATCAAGAAGAAGACGAGTTCATCTTCCCATCGACGATGAACGGTTCGGTACGTCGGCGCTTTATGACTCGTCACCTCGAGGCTTCGAGGTTGGTGAGACGGTCGACATCTCTGGTCCAAACAAACAAGTTTACAGTTAAAATATAACTGCTGGTGCATTTAAATAAATTATTTCCACAGGAAATTGACGTCTTCTGTTCATCACGTGATGAGAGTCTGAGAAAAGTTTAACTATTCTGGCACATTGTGTTTTTCCAGGCTGAACTTTTCTAAATATAAATCAAACATGTCCAGACATGTCCAGCAGCTGGTTCAAATCCTCAAACAATTTACTGCTTTCTTCTCCATCAACGACCGTTGACGTTCCCTTGAGCAAGGCACCTAGACTTGAGGCAGACATGTGGCTGGTTCTTTTGGGGCGGCTTCATAATCGTACTTCACATCCTGGAGGAAAAACAAACAGATGTTTAACAGTCTGTCGGTCATTTCACAAAAAGCTTTTTGTTTCATTCTGACTTACATGTGGTTGTCATCGTTTCATAAAATACACAGCGACTCCAACAACTGAGGTGAGGACGACGACAGCGACTACAGTCATGATTAAAACGACAGGAAGAGTCTGTAGCTCTGAGGTAGAAGAATTAAACAAACAGTTTAGGTCATGAACAAACACATAAACATGAACAAATGACTAAAAACATGTGATAATTCCTTTGTTTCCTCACTTTCTTTGTCCATCGTGTCTTCAGGTTTTTCAGGAAAGTCTCTGTGATCTGGTGGCGTCTCTGTCGTCGGGGAGTTAAACAGGTCTGGATCTAGAAAAACATGATGATGGTTTTAAACACGTGTATGTTCTGCTCTGTAAAAAATTAAAAAATAGTTTAAACATGTTGTTGAACGGAAGTTGAACATCATAAATTCACTTGATAACTATTTACAAGCAAGACCTGGACTTTTCCCAATGTTTATAATTCAAATCAGTTGTTGAAAACACGAGGACAGTACTGGTTATTAAAACCCACCCTGACATGCCGTTTTCAGCAAACACAGTCATAGAAGAGTGAAGAGAAGAGAGAGAAGAATCCAGGACATTGATTTGGTAAAATAAAATGACTAATAATGCCCCAAAAAAACAGCAACCAGTGGTGGATTCAGCCAACATATTTATCCATTTGTTCAACCTTCATTCACCAACAAGCACTGAACTGATTTGTACCAAACTTGGTGGAGGGATGAGTCTGGATAGAAGGGCAGTTCCACAAATTATTTACAAGAGACAAACTCACCAACAGTAAGTTCTATAAAGGCAGATCTCTTTAACTCAGGGACACCACAGATGAATGTTCCTTTGTCCTTCAGCGTCACGTTCTTGATCTTCAGTGAAATGTTTCCGTGTCTCAGTTCGTCTTTGAACAACATCGTCCTCCCAACGTATGAAGCCAGTTTGTCATTGTTCTCTACGTCCCCGTTCTGATGGTAAAGAAGAACATAACCCTCTGAATCTTTTCTCCACCACTCCACCCTCATCTCCTCCATGTTGATCTGAGGTTCAACGTGACACGGCAGGATGACATCATCATCTTGAAAGGCCGTGATTGGACGGGTTGAACCAATCACGTCAGACTGACCTGAGAAATGAAGGAAAACATGAAGCAGAGTTTAGTCATTTGTTTCTGAGGCTCATTATGAAATCCACAGACCTGTGGACATCTGTGGAAGGATGCTGCAAACTCAACACAGCCTCAACCCAGTCTCTGTTCACAGAGCCTGTGTCACTCAATGTGACTGAGAGACTATGTGCGTTTTCAGACTTTTCACATCAATATGAACTCTGTAAATATCATAAATGTAAATATTCACTCTCAGTTTTCCTTGTTATCTGTTAAATAACAACTAGTGGAAGTTTCTTGAGGCTGAACAATGGAAGTAGGAAGAACATCAAACATTTTCTAAACATTGCTCAGAAAGTTTCAAGGCTTTGCAGTTAAAACTTGTACATGACAGAAACTAGTAGATCAACAAACTGATGGTGTATAAGTGATAAAGACATTTTTACGTTTGAGTGTCACAGCTCAGTGAAATGTTTTGTGTAGACAGTGGTTGAGTAAAAAGTCAAAAATATTTTGAGAAACTTCATCCGCTCATCCCTGCCTGGCACATTCGACCTACTCCAGTTTACCTACAGAGCCAACAGGAGCCGTGTTGACGCCATCTCCAACCTCCTGCACACCACCCTGATCCACCTGGATGGGAGGAGGTGGAACTATGTGAGAATGCTGTTCACTGACTACAGCTCAGCATTTAACACCATAGTCCCCCTCACCCTGTCCTTGAAGATGAACATACTTGGACTGAAGCCTGCACTGTGCAAATGGATTACACACTTCCTCACCGACCAGACCACCTGGGCCCGGAGGGGAAAACTACACCCATCTCCATCAGCACAGGTGCCCCACAAGGCTGCATCCTGAGTCCCGTCCACTACAACATCTACAACTGCCAGCCTTCTGACAGCTCCACCTCCATCAAGTTAACAGACGACACAGTGATCATAGGACTGATCACAAACAATGATCAGGCTTATCTGACCCAGGTGGAAAATGTAACACAGTGGTGTCAGACTAACAACCTGTCTCTGGACGTCTGCTAAACTAAATGACTACACTTCACTGAGGATCAACAGCAAACCAGTGAAAAGAGTCACCAGCTTCAAATACCTCAACATCCACATCACTGAGGATCTCACATGGACCCTCTACACCAGAGGTGTCCAAACTATTCCACAAGGGGCCGTGTGGCTGCAGGTTTTTGTTCCAACCAAGCAGCAGCACACCAGGCTCAATCTCGGTCTTCAGACAGTTGATCGATCAAACTGTGTGATCTTGACTGGTTGGAACAAAAACCTGCAGCCACACGGCTCTTTGTGAAATAGTTTGGACATGCCTACGCTACACACTACACACACTCAGAAAAGCCAGACAGAGACTGTATTTCCTACAGTTGGCGAGGAAATTTAAGGTCTCCACCAGCATCCTGACGACCTTCTACTCCTCATCAGTGGAGAGCATCCTGATTGGCAGCATTATTTCCTGGTTTGGGAACTGTACTACCTGTGACCACAGTGTCCAACAAAGAGTGTTGCTCTCTGCTGAACGCACCGTTAGAGCACCTCTCCCCTCCCTGCAGGACATTTGTGATGCAGAGAGCCCTCAACATCACAAAGGACAGATCACACCCCAACAATGGAAGGAATCTAAGATTTAAAGAGGAGTCAAAGTGACGAGAAGACGTCGACCTGTCTCATAAAGTCTAATGTACTGAGACGAAAAAACTCTTAGTGTTTATCTAAACACTAAACAAAGAAATAAAGATGAATACCTGTACCGTCATTTATAACTCTTCATCATCATTTAACACACCCAGTCCTAGGTTTAGAAAAACAGTCAGTGAATGAATCATAAACCAGCTCAAGAAGTATTTCCTCATTTTACTCATGTTACAGCTGCAGTTGCTACAACTAGACGCTGAGTAGGCAGAAATTAGGCCACAAACTACTGCCAAGTTTCCAAGTTATTTTTCTGAAAATAAATACAATATTTACAAGAAATACAAGAAGTTTTTCTTTTCTTACCTGTTTGTATTTAAATCAGCTCTTGAGTTTTTGTGTAGTTAAGTGAGGTTTTTAAGGTTTGCAGCAACATTAAGCAAAAGTTAAGGAAAACCACATCTGACAACTTATATGTTGAATATAGATTGGATTAGACTAGACTTTATTAATGCCTCATTGTGGAAATCCAATTGTTGCAGCAGCAGAAACAGTAAAAGAAAATAAAACAAACAGGAAGACACTCCTGAGCAGGGGCTGGATCATCACTGAGGAACTGCTGACAGAAAAAGTGGTTGTTTGCAGAGGTGCTGTTATCTGAAAGAA